>OZ022419.1:20789956-20862939 GCA_963989365.1 Rhimphoctona megacephalus | reverse complement strand
TCTCTCTCTCTCTCTCTCTCTCTCTCCCCCTCATGGGCTCATTCTCTAATCTGCGACAATAATAATTTAACAGGAAGAGAGAATTCGCCCGTTGGATTCTCCTCGCTTGTTTTAACCTTTTGTAATAGAAGGATAGTGAGGTAGAGAAACGACAACCACCTCAACAATTTCATCCCTGTATTCTCTTCACGATGTACGGAGAAAGTAAGAGAGAGAGAGAGAGAGCGAGGGGGGGAGGGGGAGCGGAAGAAGTGGATAGAAAGGGCGGTGAGAGAGGGAGAGAGAGGAAGAGAGAGAGAGAGAGAGAGATATCAGAAAGTGAAGAGGGCAAACCAGCAGAACATCCCCGCATTCTGCCATCCGGTAGAACATATTAATACTTCGAGTTTTGACATCTGCGAGGAGGATATCGCCCCGCTGAACCTTCCGCTTTCACGAGGAAGAAGCGGCGAGACAACGCTCAACCCTTCCCCCCGCCGCCCCCAACTCGGCACGGAGGAGTAATCAGAAGGCTAGATTAATTGTTTCCACGGGTAGGAGGACTCTTGGGTATCCTCGATCCCTTTCTGCTTCTCTTTCCTTCTCTCCATCTCATACATTCGTTGTTTACAGTCTCTCTGTTTCTTTCTCTCTCTCTCTCTCTCTCTTTTACTTTCTCTGTCCCTCTGTCTTTCTCTCTTCCACGTTCTCTTTATCTTTTCCCCTTTCACTATGTACACAAATCTTCACCACAACCCATTGCAATAGAGACAGAGAAAAACGTAACCAAGCGAACACTTGCAAAATTCAGAAAAGCAGAAAGCTAGACTTTTCAAGTACCTCTTTGTCTTTGGCTCGTTCCATCTTCGCTCTTTACACCTCATAGAGCACATAGATAAAACATTTAATGGCCAATAACCCCAACATTCAATATACCAACTTTTCCATCGTCACGCGTGAAATAATGGAAAATCTCGGGGATTGTTGTTAAAAGAGCTTTCATCCCCAGGGGCACAGAAATGTCTATTTTTTCAGCAGATTTTTTCAAAATATCGAAAAAGCTTCTAGGAATCGAAGAAGACCCATAGTGGCTAGCAATTCTGAGATTAACATTCGGTATGGCCATTGAACAATTTGAATAAAAACAAAAATGTACTTTTTTATTTGAAATACGGATGTGATATTTAATAACCTCGTAGAAAGTTGTCGAAACTTAAAATGAATCTTTTTTTCATTTTAAGTCATTTTTACTGTTAAATTTTACTCCGTCCTCTTTACTCAATTTTTCAAGATACTTCAATCCACGAATACGAATAAAAATTTCTCATGTGAAAAGTCGTGTTTAAATTGTCAATTTCTGATTATTTTTTGTACGAAAACTAAAAGCTAAGTAAATTTACTAAACTTCCCTGGCGAAGTTATAGTATTAAGCAGTGTGGGAGGAGTTGATAGAAAAATATCAGGAACATCGGTAATTTTTCATCACGGTTGGCCAAATCCAATGATTTTTAATTCTGTCGTTACAGACGATCCGGGATGTTTTGCGCCCTCAACCCCCAATCGCCAAAAATTTTATATAGTGCAATCGTGCTCGTGCAATCGTGAAGATCACATTCTCGTAAACATCATCTACGACTCTACGACGAACGGTTATATTCTTATTTCCGGCGTCGACGGATGCGTAGCTTTTCGTTCACAGACCAACGACGACGAATACGACAACGACGACGAAAAGAGTCGCTCTGAAATTCACCGTGTAACGGAAATTCAATTATATATAACGTTACGTTTAGAAAAGTAAGGAACAGACGCGCAGAAACACACGGAGAAAGCATTACGAAGCTTTATTCCTAAAAGGAAGATAAAAGTTAAAAGATGAAAAAACTAAGCTTTTCCCTCCTTCAGCTTCACTCCCTACTATCGTCTTTCCTTTAAATTCAAAACGGGTTGCAAAGGTGTCCTCCCCATCGACGAACAAAAGACAAAGTAAAATATTGTAGACTTACAAAAGGCTTCCGATTTCATTCTTGCAAAGCACTTTCAACCCTACTTGCACTTTTAGTAATTCTATTCCCTTAAAAAAAAAAGATTGTGAATCTCAAATATGTAATATTGAAAAAATTACTGAAAAATTATACTCCGCAAAAATAATGTCAAAAATAATAATTTACGTAATAAATTGATTCCATTACAGACAATACAGTGGGATGTAGAAAATAAAATAATAAGTCTGATGTTTACAATGAAAACTTTGAACTATAAAGGCATTTTCCAAGGAGATCAATATTAAATGTAGCCTGCAAATTTGAACAGAACCATTGATCGAACGAAATAAGCTAGCGAAATTGAAAATTGTTTAAACGTGATTTGTTCTTAAAAAAAAAAAAAAAAAAAAATCAACGAAATTGTATCGACGTAGAAAATTTGCTAATTCGATACAACGAATCAATGTAAAAGAAGATTTTTCCATTTTTATCATAATCTTTGAGGTATTTTTGGTGATATAAGAAATTTGTTGAACTGTATGTTGAAAGCTTTTGTTTTCAATTTCGTTTTTCCAGCATACGTTTTAAACCTAGTTCTGATGATTGTTCGTAAAAAAAAGTCTCATCCAATCAATTTCCGATGGAATCGTTTTTAAAGTACTACCTCGAGTTTAAAGTTGCATCGAAAAATATTTGAATGAAAGTACTTTCCAGTGAAATATCAGACGGTTATTTTCCAAGTAAAGAATTACAATACACAATAAAAATAAAATAGGTGTACGGTGGAATGAAACGTATGCTCGAAAGCATCAAGACTCTATGAGGATAATTCGCGTTTCACCGATGAAGGAAGTTTTGTGGTGAAATATACGAAAAAAAGAACGCGATAAGAATTCTTTATTATATATCGGTAGAAAAGCTTGTTCGAGTACAATAAAATGCTTTTTTAAATCTGGTATCTTAAAATATGTACCAATTTGCTTATTCAATTCAATGGGAATCTTTGAGCGGGCAATTACGTTTCGAAGCTATAAATTTTTATTTTTCAAATTATTTCCTCTCGTTCAATCATCTTACATTGTAGTATAAAATAATGTATTGATGAAAATAGTTATAAATTCATTTTTCTTATGTGAGAAAACACAAAACAGTCTTAACGCCAAATGGAAAAAACGCTAGAGCCATTTTTGTAAAAAGACCAAGAACATTTTTCTTTTCATCGGCTTATTTTAATTCAAAGACAGCGAAAACTCCAATTAGTTTTGAACTCAAAATTTTCGTGAGAAGATTCCAAAAAACTACTCCTTGTCAGGTACTTTTTCGACATTGTCTCCATAATTGATTGAGGAATTCAAGTTTACCGGCGAAGTTAGTTCTCCGATTATTATTATAAATTTATATGATCGTAATTCCGATTTGAAGAAAGGAAATGTCTTTTTAATATCGAATTATATTCCCCTATTCAATAAAAATCAGATCCTTTATCTACTCTCCTTCGTATAGATAAAAATAATCAAATAAAAATCAGACACAGAACCACAGTTTCCAACACAATTTTAATATGTATGATTTATTTTCTCATTAAAAAGTGAAGAAAGCAACTTCCCATACGTAATCTATGCTCGAATAACGGTTTTCTCATTTCTAAATTCTCTCTATGTAGTCATAATCCCTCTGTTCATATACGTTGGTCTGTTACGCCTCGTACAATAGCCCCAGGGTTCTTCCCAACACCCCCAACCGTTACGTACTTTCGGCTCTTGTATAACCCGAGTTTAAGGCGAGTTAACGCAACCCACAACTGAGCACAACACGTGGCGTCCTCCGGTCTGAATAATGCATTGACAGTCCGTGCCTCTGCTTCCTCTTCCTGGTCGTGTACAACACACATTCGTACAGGACACGAGACGTCCTCGGGCGACCCCAGTGGATTCTTGTTTGCTTGCTCTCTTGTCTATATAGCATCGTTCCTATACTCACACAAGCCCCCTTGCTCGTTCAATCCATGCTTACTCAACAATTCGGTAGCAAGCCCTGTTTAGCTTTAATGTTACGATACATTGAAGAGATCCGTCGAATTGATGATCCACGATAATTCGTGCAATTGATGATTCACCAATATCACCAAAATCCACTTTGAGCACACTCCGAATATCTTAAGTCGTATTCGATCGAACGTGAAAGGTTTATTGATTTATCCTTGCGTTCAAAGCCATTTTTGGCTCGCATATAAATTAACATTAATACTATTTCAAGTGCAATAAACATTGAAACAATGACTTTTATTTATTGACCCAAACATTAATTTCGGACGAACAGAAAATAATGAAATAAAATAAAAAGAAGAAGTGATCAGAGATGGATATTTTCCTGCAGCACTTACGTATATCAATTTTATTCGTGAGAGTGGATGAGGGTTAAAAATAGGGTAGTATCAAGTTTTACGAAATAGAGATCCATCGAAGCCTTTTTCTGTGCTTGTATAAATCTGATCATTCTGTTATTTAAAAATTAAGAAAAAACAATGCTATATTTCGCAACATTAGAATAATTGACAAATTTCATTTAGTAACAAAGAAACACCCTGAGATTAATAGTGAACAATTTACACGAGCTTAAAATCTTAACGAAAAACAGTCTACAAGTTATCTCCTTTTTTTCATTGTTTTTGTTATCACACGTTTCTTCTTATCGACGTTTTGGCGATTACCAATTTTCACAGGGATTTTCGTAGCGTCTTATCTGCACGAATGCGCCTCTACGAGAGAAACCTTATAGTAATGCTCACGCAGGCGATTTCCTCGATGCTTTCTCGAGGCTGTAACCGAATCCTTATACTCGGCTGTGCCAAGAGGACTCTTCCCACTTTCTTTCGCCTTTGGCTTCGCTCTCACTCCCATTCTTCCATTCTCTCTCTCTCTCTCTCTCTCTCTCTCTCTCTCTCTCTCTCTCTCTCTCTCTCCCCCCCTCTCATACATATACACATTCTTGAATTCAGATCTATCTCGCCGTGCCTTCCCACGGCTTTGCACATGATCGTACATAGTACGTACACCCGATTCCACCGACATCGCCAGCGAAGAAAATCGATTTGCGTGTGAAAGAATGCCGGCAGCGTGCGCCTATCGAAACTCACTTTTCGACGATCCCGATCTTAATGCTACACTGACTATATATCGCTCTTCCACGTACGAACGAGCATCAGAACCAAAAAAAAAATAAAAGAAATGAGTCGATTTTTCAATTCCACACTTTATTGCCACACGTGAGAAAATATTTTTCTTTACTTATTCTCAAAACACTGACTCGTTTCGTAAAAAAAAAAAAGAAAGAACCACCGAAAATATAAATATCGAGAACAGATCGCGATTTATCTATAATTTTTGTATCTTGGAATAATGAGTTTTGAACATTAACGAAGCTCTGAATTCCGTTTTTAATATACTATACAAATTATGCATGTGAAACCACTCCTTGATTGTATGTAAAATAAACAACGATAAAATGAGTTTATTGAAAAAAGAAAATGTTTGTATTTACTTGAAAATTTGGCCTTTTCAGTGCCGCCGGATATCGACGACGCGTTGAGCTCATCCGACGCCATAGTAAGCGAGTTGGCTAATGTAACGTTAACGTGCAAAGCCACGGGTAGTCCGAAGCCGACCATACGTTGGAAGAGAGATGACAACGCTAAGATCGTGATCAACAAGACACTCGAAGGTAAGAGAAATCTTGGTGAGGATCCCGCAAGAATAAAAAAACAGGAAGGAAATGCATGGAAGAAGGAGGAGAGAAAATAAAAGTGTATTCAATGGGGAGAAAAATACAAAGCAAGAGGTCGAAGAGGACATGGAAAATATAGACGAAGTAAGGGAGGAAGAAATCTTCACAAAGTCAGGTGTTAAAGTTTTACGACGAGTCAGAAAATGGAAGTGAGAAAAAGGGGAGTAAGATAGAGTCGAGAGAAATCGAATTTCTTTTCAGCATGTACGATGAGAGAAAGGGTGCGAGAAAGAGAATCTATTCGTGAAGCGGGTGTGTTACGTCTCGTTTTCACTCAGTGCACTACAAGAATACACGTTTGCTTTTTTCGCTTGTCTTGTACACTTCGCTCTCTGTTATTCGAAGGAGTTTTTTTCATATAAAGGGTGTTCCAAAAGTGACCCTCACTATTTTCCTTAAGATACAAAAAAATAGTTAATAGACACAAATCTGGAGTGAAAAGTCCTTGATCATTTTTCTTCCCGCGATTTATCATTGATGAGATATCGAAAAATTACGGACACGCAATTGCGAGACGCTTCCTCTACTCCACGGTTTTTCCTCACCGAGAACCGTATTAGCTATTGCTGATTAATTTATATTTCGAGAATAGTGCATCTGAGTTTAAAATGGATGAGGAGTTTTCTGTGCGAAATTTCACGACCAATTTATCCTGTAATCCGAGGACACGAATGTTGGAACACCTTCTATATATATTTATATGAAATAAGTTAAAGGCGTTATATATAGCGATAGATAAACGAGCAAAAGTCTTTTCAAGAAGTACAGAGGAAGATAGACACTTAAGAGAGAACATAAGGGATAAAAACAGGGATGAGCTCCACCCCTGTACCGATCGTTCTACTAATTCGAGTGCAGCAGTAGCACTCACCAACTCGAAACAATCTACGAAGGCCAATTCCCAAGTTTAACCCGTGTTTAATGATCTAAGACTACGGAGGGTGGGGATTGAGAAGTAAGGGGCGTCTTTAGGAATCAAGTGAAGATTTCTCAACAGTACAAGTTAAGTAAGAAGTAGATATTCCATTTGTGACTACATATGTCTGGACTGAAACCGTGCCAAAAGTCCATTGATATTAAACAAAGGTCATTTAAAAGATCATCTTTTGTTGGCACCGTTCGATATCTTATAAATGAATGCTTAGATAAATTATTATTTCAAAACCAATTCGGAATTATAACATTTTTATAAGCTTCTTGATTTTATTGGAAAATAATAAAATTTTGGTCTCTTATTTGACCTCGTTAAATTCGTCCTATCTTTTTGTCACAGTTACGGAGTGGGAAGGCGAGACACTGGAAATGAATCGTATCTCGAGGCTCGAAATGGGAGTTTACTTGTGCATAGCGAGCAACGGAATTCCGCCAACAGTAATGAAACAGATCAAAGTGTCAGTTGACTGTAAGTACAATTTTCTTAATTATCTTATGGACTTGTGAACAATAATTAAAAGGTCTACATTAATTGGTTTATTTAATTGCGTATAGTACGGGAAAACCATTCTGATCAATCAAAATTATTTAATTGACTATCTAATTTGAATTTGAGAAATCGAAGCGTTGCTTTACCATGAAAATAGCTTACTTAATTATTTCATGTAATTATGAATCATTAAATGTACGCCATTATATCGTTCCATTGATCGTATTACAAAAAAAGAAGAAAAATCTTTTCTTATTAGCTGCCTCCAGACTAGCCAAGCTGCCTTGCGAGGCAAATGAGGATTATTCGTGCCTCCGAGTCTAGACCCGCCTATGAGAATTAAATTTAAATATTACATTCCCAAAAAAGTTAAAAATTAATTAAAACGATCCATGAGCTATTGAACGAAGTTCAATAGTTCAATAATTCAAAAGTTTGGAATAACCGTCATGTACGTATTCATAAAATCTGCATATGAGGCATTCCACGCCAAATCGGCCATTTTTGAAATTTGCATTTTTTATTGTTTTGATTTTTTTCCTCTAATAGAGCTCATTGAAAGGAACTCGTCTGATTTTTTTAAATTTTTATGTCAACACGTTGATCGGAAACGAATTTTAGAAAAATTTTCCGATTTTTTTCTTCAGATATCAATAACTCGCTCAAAAATGCAGTAAACCTAATGGATAAGGGATCAAAATTTTAGTTTTAAAACGTACTTTCGTTTGAGAATATGCAGTAAACTATCAAAACATTACGTGAATAAATTTTTTCAATTCTAAACATGAAATGTTTTTTTCCACACAGTTAGCCCCCTTCGATTTTGCTGTTAATTTTTCATAAAAAACTATTATTTTTTTGAGAAATTTTAAGCTTAGTATAATCGTGAGAAAATCGTCCGTTGTATATTTTTACAATTAAAATATAAATTTTTTTTACAATCAATTATCTATAACTCCCTGAAAAATCGAACAAAGCGAATCGCCTAGGGGGTCAAAATTTTTGTTCTGAAATATACTTTTGTTTAAAAATATGTGAAAAATTATTCCAAGTTTACATCACCTAGTTTTTCCAATTCTAAGATAAAATAACCTTTTTCATAGCGATTGTACTAACTAATTTGTTTCTTTAATGTTTGTACGGAAGCATGATTCATTTAATGAATTTTAAGCTAAGTAGGAACGTGAGAAAATAGAAAGTACTATTTTTCAAATTGTCAATGTTATTAAAGACTTTATTTGTTAATTACACTAATATTTGCCCACAATTATACTAGTCTTAAGATGCATTAAATGAATAGTAGTTTTCTATAAAAATTTAACAGCACAATTAAAAGGGACTAACACTGCGGGAAAAAACATTCCTTGTTTGTAATTAAAAAATTGATTTATGTAATCTTTAAATAATTGTTGATATATTTTTAAATGAAAGCACCTGTTGAAACGAAAAATTTGACTCCCTTATCCATTTGGTTTGTATGATTTTTCGGGGATTTGTGCATGATTAATAGTAAAAAAAATCACAATTTAATTATAAAAAATACAACGAACGATTTTCCCGTCATCAAACTAGGCTTAAAAGTCATTAAAAAAATGATAGTTTTTGATAAAAATTCAAGAGCAAAATCGAAGGAGACTAACACTATGGAAAATAACATTTCTCGCTTAGAATTTGAAAAATTGTTGTATTTAATATTTTGACAAATTTCTACATATTCTTCTACGAAAGTACGTTTTAAACTAAAATTTTAACCCCTCATCCATTCGGTTTACTGCATTTTTAAGAGAGTTATTGATATTTGAAGAAAAAAATCGGAAAATTTCAAAAAAAATCGTTTCCGATGAACCTGTTAAGATAAACATTTCAAAAAAATCAGATGAGTTGCTTTCAATGAGTTCTATTAGAGAAAAAAAATCAACACAATGAAAAATGCGAATTTCAAAAGTGGCCAATTTGGCGTGGAATGCCCCATATATAGTTGTTCATGCCCTCAATCTTTGCCAAGGGATGTTATCAACTTGCAAATGACATCGTAGTGTGTATGTACACGTTTGTGTATCATTTTACGTACAGTATTTCGAATGAAACGAGCCTGAAGTGTTAATGTTACCCGGTTTCTCAAAGCTGTAGTTTGAGACGATATAGATATCTTAAGAAGGTTACTATATAAGATTCAAGTGTACGTTCTGGCTTTTGCATGTCAGTAAATTCCATTGACGTTTATACGAAATATCCTTTGTCTAATGTCAATTAGTCGATTGTGATCTTCGTATTACCGATTCTCTCGTTACAACTATCATTGTCGAAATTTTCCGTAAATACAATCTTGACAATCCTGATAATCTAAAAGAGAGTATCTTTGGAAGTAAAAAGACGAAATGTCACTTTTACAAGCACATAACATGCGAATCTATAGGCACAACAAGGCAGACGATAAAGTACAGATTAACAAATTGCAGCAGATTATTTTCGTGCTAGCATCCCAAAGAGAGACAGAAAGAGAGAGACAATGTAGTAACACACAGGTTTCTCTTTTATGAGATATCCAGCTTCCTTTTTCCTCTTCCGTCATCCTGGACATGAGAAGATTAATTAAACGTAACAATGGATTACCCTATCCGCTGTAGCCTCAATGCTTAATGGTATGCTCGCGCTGCATTTTTTCGCTCTCTTTCCCTTTTTTCTCTATGTTCATGGTCCAACGACGTCACGCAGTTTACGACTCGAAAAAAAGAAAAAAAAATATTGTTTCGGTGATCCGGATTCAGTCAGTCTTCGATTGTCGTGTCCGAAAGTCCGGATGATTCGGTCTCTTTTTTTTCATATCCACATATCCAATTATCAATTTGATCACTACGATTGTTGTTTCTATTCTTTTCTTATTTTTTATTTTGGATAATAAACAAATTGGTGAATGTTGCACGTATTATATTTCATACAAGTGAACATCTGTTATGTTGGAAAAAAAATATGTATGCCTTTTTTGACGCACGTCTATCATTCTCAAAGAGATATAGGAAATAAGAAAGTTCAAGAAAAATTCCTTGTTTCATCACTCTCGTCGTAAAACCGTTGAATTATTCATGCCTGTCCGGTAGTGTTATACACGTCCTACTTTGCCTCTTTTGTTACACATGCAACCCTGGAATTCTCAGGTGTATCGACATATTCTTTCAGCTTCGATACCCTAACATTACAAGTAAATATTCACGATACACTACGTGTACATTGTGTAAGGTGAAAAATGGACGTTTGAAATGGCAGCAGCAAAAAGGTGTACTAACGTAATTTAGCCGAGACATTTTGAGCCTTCTGACTTTTAGCGAGATAGCTGTTGTTCGTCCTTCATTGCATCTTCTCTGTCTGTTCAACCCCCAGAGAATCTCATGAGCTCTTCACTCTCAATATGCATCAAGATACTCGAGCTTTTTTTTTTTTTCTTGAAGCCGCGCCACGGCTTCTTTTCTCGCGAACGTAATAAAGATTTATCTGACCTACCCCTCAATTCATCTATCCATCTACCATTCCCCATAAGCTCCACGTTAAAATAAGACACATACTCAATTTTATTTTCCGCTTTATATTCGTTACGCATGTATAAAAGGAGGATCCGAAAATTCGGACGTTATTTTAATAAATTTAATAATAAAGTGTTCTTTCTTTTATCATTGTAACTGTCGAGCCTCATAACTAGAGCAATACTCTATAGAAAGACTTAATTATAGTGTTCCGAAGAGCTCTCGAATCAAGCCATACGAATACACTCAAGAAACACAAGTTTCCGTGAAAAAACTTATGCTGATCTTCACAGGACTTCGGCATCAAGCCCCAAGATCAAATAGAGATTCCTATCATTAGTCCCAGTTGAAACCATCTAAATTTTATAGGAAACATTTTTTCATACAACGTGTAATTCCCGAGATAGAAGCTTGTAAAACTTAGAATAAGCCACCCTGTATATAAATCACGTGAATTGTACCTCTTTTCCAATGTGACCTTTTCATAGGAAGTTGTAGCGTGGTGGTTGGTTCAAGCCACGTTTTCACCGGGCTACAGAGTATCAAGAGTCACGAGGATACAAGGAGTTTCTTCTCAAGGAGATTGGAGAGGACAGAGGCGAAAGAGAACGTGATGCGTGTGTGTGTGTAAGTGTGTGTAGGTAGGAAAGGTGGAAGGTCTAATTTATTCGAACGAGAAAGTCTGGCTGGGTGCAGGCCGTGGTATACAGGTCAACGATATCGGTAGTGCGAAAAGGAAGAAACATGTCTGCACCAACGGGGGTACCAGCTGAAACGTGTACAGCCAGGATAGGGCGGGGGGGTTGTTTTATATACATGTATATACATATAGTTGGGTATAACCTTAAGGGAAGGATGCTATGAGCAAGCTATACATACGTTTTGCTGCGGCATCGCTATGGAACAGCTCCAGTCACGTATAGGCGGTGATTCAACCCCCCTTTCCAACTCCCTCCCCTTAGACCGCTACTGTTCACTCTCTGGCCCATACGAGCTGGACCGGAATCCCTTTTGCCCTCCACCGTTTCTCTTGCCCAAGAGAACCTTCGCCGCTGGAGCAATCTGTTATTAAAATCAGCAACGAGAAAAATCCGTGCCGTATCTCCTCGTGCCTTGCCTGTGCTCCTATCTTTTTCTTCGTTCTCTCTCTCCCTCTCTCTCTCTCTCTCTCTCTCTCTCTCTCTCTCTCTCTTGCTCTTGCTCTTTATTTTTTTCTATCTTTTGCTACAACGAACCCCTTCTCTGACTCTTACTCTCATCTTCGTCGAACTTTACCTGCTTTTCCCCGTGCTTCACCATTCCACCCTCACTAATCGCAAGCTCGACAGACGTGTTACGGCAAAAATTAAGCCACATGCAAACTCGAAACGAAATTACCGAGCGCCAAACCACCCCTGGATATCGTTCAGTCAAGAGGATGAGAAAAGAGAAAGAGCGAGGGAGAGAGAAAAAGGCTGATGTTGGGCTCCCCAGCGCTGCTCTTTAGGCCGCCGCGGGTGACGTTTTTTTGCTAATCTTTTCTTTCCAACGCCGATGAGAGCTCACGACTACCCTCTATACCACCATCTTTACCCGCAATCTTCTTCAATCCTCTCATCCACCGCGCAGATTCTCTCCTTACTATTTTTTTACCGTTTTTCTTCTCGATCCCTTTTCGACTCTTTTACTCTGATACGACGAACTTGCCAGGGTGATTTTTCATAGGAAAATCTAAAATTAGGCGGCATATGATGTCCATGTGCATGTGTGATATAAATTAGAAGCGCGATAACACCATGAGGATCGAATTTCAAAACACCTCAAAGTTTCAAAAAATTATCAGAAACAGCTCAGCTTGACAGACAAAAATGTTAATTTATTTATTTTTCTTTATTTTTAAATAATCAAAAAACAATTAATCTATAAACATCGATATTTGACTGCCACAATACGAGGCCATATGAAAAAAAAAACAAAACAAAACAAAAAAAAACAAAATCACCTACAGAGTTCGTCTCGGCGTGCAATAGGACAATTTTTTTTGTTCACCCCACAAAATACCCGGATAGCGTATATCGCGGCATTCTCATTTCGCTGAGGCTCTGCGCCAGAGAGCGATTATTTAAATCGTTGAGTCGCGCGACAGCGGCGGAGCTGTTGAACCTCTCGCCTATTCTGGCACGCGGTAACGACTTTCCAGATGAACGCACGTGTCGACGATACACCCCAACCATCCTCCCGCACTCCCGCGCAGATTGTAATTTAATTGATAAATTCGAAGGAAATTGAAGTTCGACCCGCGAACTATGTATGCCCATCTAAAGCATCAATGAAATTGATATTATATTGCATCTCGTTGAGTTATCTCTACAAATAGATTCTCAGAATTCTCTCGAACGAGTTCTATATTTTCCTCCGAATTTCAATATTAAATTTAATAAATTTTCCGACAAGTTAGTTAACGATAAAATTATCAATGTCAGTTATTATCAAAATTACCTGCATTAACTATGTATTAAACTAATCAAAAATGGAAATATTGGTAATTTGTGAATTATCGAAATAATAAATAATTGGCAAACGTGGCGCAAATTTCAAAACTTTCTATTTTAAATGTACTGAAACAGCCAAAAATTTATGTATTCATATTTTTTAACAAATTTTTATGTTCAATCTAAATGTTGAATTCATACATAAATGTTTATTTTACTCAAGTGAGTACTGTATTAATCATGCAATAAATATTTCATTACACAATTATAAATAAACATCCATATTTATAGCTTCGATCAGATTTTCTTTAAATTCTCATCACGATGCAAACATTTGTTAAAGAAGGTGTGTTGATCTATCCTCCTATGTTCCTTTTATCACTCTCGTTCTCTGCTTCCGTGACTGATGGTCCAACGTTCAGAGAGAAATAAACAGACAGACAAAGATACCGTTTTCGCCTCGGTCTCTCTCTCTCTCTCTCTCTCTCTCTCTCTCTCTCTCTCTCTATCTATCTATCTATCTATCTATCTATCTCTCTGTCATCTAGGTTCGTCGTTCATTTTCCTTTTTCAAAGATAGTGAGAATGTATTCGTAATAATGATCCTTAAACTTCACGATTTCGTTCTTGGCTTAACGTATTTCGACGTTTTACGTCAAACCAAATGTATAGTTGAAACCTTGACGAAAAGAGGAGTAACGTTCTAAAGCTTGCTTTATCGTGAGCTCTATCTATATGTGGCGCCTCGTCCTTCTAATTCCAGTCTCTTGTCGATCGTTTTGCTTGGCACGTCCCCCAAAAAACTCATTAACGCGTCTCTTGGCTTTCTCCACGTTCCACCTCTCTTTCTCCTTCTCAAAATTTCTCTTTTTCTCCATAGTTTCCATTCTTGCTCCGTAACAATAAATCCGAGTACGAGTTCGACGATTCTGTTTCTCTTCCTGTAAGGAAAAGAAGCTCGCTATAGGGTTATCTCGAAGGAGCACAATACGGTTTACAATGAAGCTAGAAAAGTGTTTCCTCTAAAATAAGAGAGAGGAAGAGAGACGAGAGGTTAAGATAGGTAGAAAAAGGAAGACGAAACAGGAGAAAAACAAAGAAAAAAATGCAATAGAAATAGAAAGAAAGAAGAGGGAGACGAACAAAAAAGAGAAAACGAGAAAGAGAAGAGTTTTCAAAAGATAAGAAGCGAAAAATAGTTATATAGTCTTTGTACGCTTTGCTATACAGATTTAAAGAGCGAACACACGCAAGTTACAGCATTTCTCTTCTTTCTTTATGCTCTTCTTTCGTCTTCTCATTATTCCAGATATAACAGAAAAGTAGGAGAAAGAGAACGAAAGGGAGAAAAGTAAGAAAATCCGTGACTCACCAAAAAGTCTTTTGGTAAAATGAAACGCTCGCCCATGCACTGTTACTATGTCCGTTTTTCCTTGTCCTTTCTCTTTCTATTTTTCTCTCTCCCTTTCATTTCCCTTATTCGGCGCGCATACCAAGTTAAGTTCGCGACCTCGCAATTAAGCTCACAGTGATACAAACGGTTTCCTTGAATTCGAAGTTAACTTTCCCCAGCGAAAACTATTCGGTTATCTACGTATATATATAATATAACATATTATATATGTCTATGTTACTCACTGGATCTAGTTTTTCTGTCGTCGAAACTCATATTCTGTTGAGAAAAAAAACAATATAATATAATACCACGTCCAGAAGTAAGAAAAATCCCTCACTAATCCACGAAAATACTAATAAGTATTACGATTTAATGTAAAACGCGCTCACCATACACGGAGAGAAACGTTTCAGAATATTTGTAAGAAATTACAGCAAAAATTGCCGTATTTTTCAATGATGTGTGTGCCATTGTCAGGCACAATAAAACATGTGAACAGTGCGTATAAATATCACCAAAAAGCAAAATTAAAATCAATGATGTCAGTACAATAAAAAGTAGAGTCCTGGCATTCTTAAAATTTCATGTGACGATTGCCAATTTTTGCTTGTCTGAACATGAATTTCAATAATGCTCATTTTTCAGTTTTATTCCTCATAATAACAATAATAATAATAATTAGTATTATTATAATTATAATACCAATAAGCTAATGAATTAAAGATTATTCATCAATTAATAATCCATTCATCAAACAAATGATTTATTTATTGAATAAAGAAATCATTAATGAGATCAAATGTTTTGAATTTTCTTTAGTTCGTCTTCAAATCAGGGTTTCAAATGAAATATGTGTATATGTCAGGACACGGCATGTCATGTCACATGACATATCGGAATAAAAATAATAAAAGTAGACGACAGGCTCTGGCCTGGTCGTCTTATGCAATAACAAAAGACGAAGTTTGAACCAAAAATACTAAACAGCACGGCAAAAATTTCCTTGCACTGTATTAAAATTTCTAACGCATCTGAGATTTAGTTGCGGTGCAGCCATTAATTTTTCGTTCACAGCGAGTTAAAAAGCAGCAATTTCATTGCTGCATTGGAATCTTTCCAATGAGTATTGCAGTATTTAAAAAAGTCTTCCAAAAAAGTCTTTCCAAAATAGTGCAGAGCACGATAATTTTTGTGATATTTTTTTCTCCGTGTAGCGATTTTTTTAACGATTACTCTGTTTTTGCGTACATAATTATCAAAATACTTTCATGCAAACATATTTTTCTCAATTCGACATTTGTTAGGATAGTTTTCCATACGAACATCGAATTTTTCATTTTGATTTTGTTTGTCTGACGAAATATGGATTTTTCTACTTGATAATTAGAAAAATTCCTATTGGAACTAACACGTCTGTCAAGTTTGAGGATTTCCTTGAAAATCACGAGGTTTGCATCAAAACGAACACTTTATACACGAAGGAGAGCTTTCTTCTGTGTTACACCACGAAAGTACACGCCATGAAACTTTCATAAACGAGTGTCGCGAGCTTCTTGAGGTAAAATATTGGCTCAATCTATATGTCTCTTTTTTCCTTCTCTACTTGAATAGCCTCGTCGTCGTCGTCGCCAGGGTGCAGCATGTTTATAAACCTCGGTAAAATCTTCTGCCCGTCGCCAGAGGAAAAGAAAGGACCAGTCGCACCCCACGAGTAAATCCTCGATACCACGACCGCGCAACATCTTCCAACGCTTTTAACCCATAAGTTAGAGCACTTCAGCACCTTCTGTCTTATACCCCCTTTGCCACCCTCACACCCCACGTCTCCGTTACTCACGATATCTCGTTCCCCACTGTAACGCTGCAGTACTGCACTATACCCTGGATCTTCTAACAGTGCATAAAATATTATGTATCGGAGATTCCGCGTCGAATCAAAATACCAATAACCTCAATATTTTTTTATCTCTTTTTCGCATTTTTTTTCTTCTACAACTCTCAAAAAGTTGTTGATTTTTTTAAAGCTTTTTAAGGGAACAGTCTGCCATTTTCAATGATTTTGTTAATAAATTTTTTTCTCATAGTAAACTTGATTTATTTATATCTACTTTTAATACATGAAAGTAGACATATGAAAGTAATATAACAAATTTTTGTTTTTTTTTTTTTTTCACTGTAAATCTCGCTGGTACGGCAGCCTGAAGTTAGCCCTGTTAAAATCTGGCTGACACGATATCTTGACTTTGGATCATTTGAAACAAAAAAGTGGTGAAATTAGTAAAATATAGACTTGTCGTTATCGTTCGGCCTAGAATAATTCATGTGTGATAACAAAAAACAAAATAGCGGATTTTTGAAATTTTTGACCTTTTTACAACTTTAATTGTTTAAACAATCGCCTAAATATTAATAAAAATTTATAATTCTAGGTCAAACGGAAGCTATGCATGTGTGGAATAAGTGTACCAAATTTCAGCTCGATAGGTGCAAAACTTTTTTTTCTAGAATGTCAGCCAGGTCAAAAAACGTTGTTTCGAGAAAAACGCGTTTAAGGGCGGACCCTCCTTTAGAAGGCCGAAAAAAAGCGTTTTTGGGGGAATTTTTTTAGGACAGAAAAAAAGCAGGTCCAGTAAACTTTTCAGATTATTTAATTGCATATTTGAACATAAAAAAAAAAATTTATTGAGAGAAAAATATTCAAACGCAGCCGATTTTTATGCACATTTGAGCAACACCAATTTCCAATCGGCGGGAAAGATGAAGCTCGTAATTTCTGCCTGAAACAAAAAACCCAAAAAAAAAATTTCATTTTCATATATTTTTCGTCTAGGTGAACTAAGAAAAACCCAAAAAATTGTGAAATCTAAAGTTTTTCTCAGATTTGAAAAAAATGTGCTTTCTGCAAAAAAAAAATAATTTCAACTTGCTAAAAAAGTTGTTTAGAAATTTTTTTATGAATCTTTTTAGTTCAAATAGAAGAGAATACAAAACTGAAGCTAACAAGCTTTGGGTCGTTTTGATTGGTCGTCTAGTTTTCTTGCAATCACGCCTGCCAGTTTAGAAAAATCATAAAAACGAAAACTCGAGAAAACGCGCTTTCCAGCTGCCCGAGCGCTCGTATACTTGCTCGACACCTTACTGCGTTTAGTGCTGTATCTTTGAAAATATTGCGAATTAGCCTCTACTTTAACTTTAGATACATATTCTTAGATATATTAGAAATAGATTTAAGTAATAAAAAAAAATCGATTTTTTGAGCTTTCTAAAGGAGGATCCGCCCTTAAAGACGCGCCAAGCGCCTAGGCGCATCTGAGACCCTCGTCTTGCTATGCGTATTTCTACCTGTTCTCGGTCTTTCTGGCATAAATGACACTTTGTATAGTAATTTTATATATATCTACTACACAAATCTGTACTTTTCAGAAACTCGATTTTTTGAAAAAAAAAAAAAATGGCCGACTGTCCCCTTAATATATTTATATTTATTATCCGACACGAAAAATAACTTTTGAAAAATTGCTTATTCAGTGTCGAAAATAGTGCAAAAAACGACCCTTACATCGAGATTTTCCGCGCTATACATTTCAAGCATTTCAAGAATTTTCCAGAAAATACAACGTGGAAAACATACTCGTATATTATGCACGTAAGCAAAACAGAGCAGCTATATATAAGATCAAGACGAAACTAAGATTAAATGCGTCTAAAAAAGGAGATAAAAAATTGGCGACCCTGAGAGTTGGCGTCGTGTATAGTGTAACTAATGTGTCTTTAGAAACGTGCGTGGAGCACGTGCATGCAGCACTCTGCATCTTCGTGAGATCTTCACACTGCATTATTCATATATATAAAATTCCAAGAGGTTAAAAATATATTCCGTGGATGGCAATGAGAGAACTCTTTGTTTATCCCTTTTCAAAGGCAAAGCAATCGTAAGGCTTGAAAATATTCATCGCTGCTGATGGTATATCATTATTAAATATACACCTGCATAAATATATGTAAAGCTGAGAGGAAAGAAGAAAAAAAGGGAACAAGAAAACACGTAAACGAGATGCAATGGCGGTTGTGGATACATCTCTTGTGGCACGCGCGAACTTCGCATTCCTTGCATACGCCAGCGAGCTACACAAAGACAGAGGAAGAGAGAGAAAGAGAAAGAGGAAGACAAGCATCCAGGACAGCGGAGGCAACAAACGCCGATATAACAGCTTCGTATACATACAATACATGTATTTTATATATATATAAATGTTACAGTATACATACGAAGTAAACTCTTCACGTACAAGGTGTCGCAAAAGTTCTCCAAAAATCAGAACGCACAAAAATAGTAAAAAACTTACTCGAAAAAAAGTTAAGATTAAAAACAAAAACGTTAAAGCAAAAAGAATTAATTTATCATTGCCTACAACATTCGAATACTCTGTTAAATTAATTGAAATGAAAATTGAATAACTCAAAGGGGGTTATGTTTCGGTAAACAACACTTTTTCTAAGGAGAAACGGACATGTAGAGAAATAAAAAAGAACGATGAAAATACGCGTTTGATTGGCTGATAAAATATAATAATTATTGTACACCCTGTAGCGAGAAAAGAGAAAACGAGAGCAGAACGCTCAACGCCTCCACGCTCAGAGGCGTTCGTAAGTAGTGTTGGCATTTCACAAAGCAAGTAGTAACGGTCGAACTATAGTCAGACCGTACTCTCACTGCGCGTGTGTGCCGCCTTTGGCTGTGTGTACCTCCATATTCTTTCAACTCACACGCGCACTTCTGAAGCTGTATATTTTTTTATATATATGGAGGATGTATAACTACACCAGTGGGGTTCACCACGGTGTGCTTTTGTTTTTCGTTTTTAAATGCAGGCACCCGACGACGCGTATGAATTCCGAGAGGCGTTGAATTTTTATGAGCTCGCGTACCGCGAATTAGCCAGCAATGGTTCGTGCACATCCATGTATATATCATTTATCTACAAATACATAGATATACTATTTGTATATATCGTCATATATTTTTTCCGACTTTATACAATGACCAGGGTCAATGTACACGAAGTCGAATAAACGATACCGAGGGTATCACTGAGAGTAACTCTGAACTTACAATTTCTGCTTAATCGAAACGAAACTAAAAAAAACATGAAGACGTTTATAATTGATCTAAGATTGGTAATTTCTCAATATTTTTATTTCGTAACATTCGACGTAGTTGGAGATTGAAAAAATAGTGAATTACTTGAGAGCATTTTTGTCTGCAATGTTTTTTTTTGCATTCGGTAAAAAGGAATACGTGAATAAATTAGTCGAAAATAAACGAGATTTTAATCGTTTAAAAGTTGGGAATTTTTAATCTGCTCCTTTTTTAAGCCTATTAATGGATTTTTGGAAGGTTTAAATTTCGTTTTGTGCTTTTTAGAAAATCATTTTTGCTTTATGGCTGTTACACTTTAGTTTCTGTATGAGCAATGTGCATTTACAAGCACATGCTCTCAAATCATAAGAATCCACTCTGTCTGAGCGAAACTGCAGCTCGAGAGAATTCAGGGCAACTTATTTCGAGAAATATAATATTGTAAGCCATTGGTTACCTCTCTTATCCTCGAGACGTTCTATCTCACGAGCGATGAGAGTTTCCACCGGCTATCGTTACTACCGAAGTTTTATTGGATCGTGGCCCGCTATGATTTTGTCGCAGTCGTCGAATATGACGTGAAGGAACATGAGAAAAAGAGAGGCGAGAAAGATCAAAAGAAACAGAGATGGAAAGAGAAAAAATAGAAGAAAAGTGGAAAAACAAAAAAAGAAAGAAAAATGAAAAAACGTAAGAAAAAAAACGATAATAAAAATGAAGGGAGAGCGAAGAAAATGAGAAACGGACAGAGAGAATAAGAAGAGGAGCAAAGAAGAGGGAGAAAGAAGAAGAATAGGAAGAATAACAGAGAGAGAGAGAGAGAGAGAGAGAGAGAGAGAGAGAGAGAGAGAGAGAGAGGATTGGGGCTAAAAGCCGGCGTGCTGGCTCGTAGCCAAGCTTGGAGAGTTCAGCGCGTGAAAAGTCCATTCAACGCCAAAGATTAAGAGAGTCGATGATCGCATGAGCATGAAAATGTGTGTAGATGCGTTAACCACGATATCGTAGAAAGTGGAAATTATTTCAAAAATCACATCATAATAATTAAAAAAACACATGCTATCGTCTATTATTAATTCACAACCTATAATCTAATTAATTTGATGTTTTTTAACGTGTCTTAATCACGGTTCTTGCTGGTACATAAATTCGCGGTAGCTGTTCATATCTTTGTTTTTTTTTGAACGATAATATACCGATCTCAATACGCTACCGCGAATCTTAATACTCGCCAAAAACTCTTGCCACTTATTTATTGCTTTTATCTATTTTCAAACATTTTGGTATTAAAAGAAATGTGCAAGAAAAATTACAACCGGACAACAGAAAAATATTTTTTTTTCTATAATGCTGATGAAACTTTTATCCTAAAAAAATAGGTCAATTATACATAATCTTAAAGGTATATTTTTCAAATTATATTTCTCTCAAATCCTTAACAGGAGAACGTATACGTATAATTTTTTCCATTTGAGTTGTCTCGTAAAAAAAGGCTTCATGCGTACATTATATATAAGCATAAGCTGGAGTATATAGGATGCAGATAAAAGTGAGAATATATATCAAGAGTATATATATATATGTGCATACATATATATAAACATATATGAACAAGGTTGTCCATCTCTGGAGCTGTACATCGTAACGTGTCTCACCCACCACACTAGACACTCATCCGCGACCTTTCCTATCTTCGCCAAGCAGGCACACAACGAGGGCAATTTTTTCTTTTTTTTCTCGCACTCACATCAAGAGAGTTTTATGGAAAGAGTTTGCCAGCGTGTCAAAGAGCGGTTTCCAAGTGGCAACGTGCTCAAGGAAGAATAAAAAAGCAAAAGATCACAGGGCTCGTTCTACCGCGATATTAACCCTTTGAAAACACTTTTCCTTAGAAGTAAGTGTTATTACGAACACATACGGGGGGGAACTTTCGCGCCAATAAATCCAAGATTTTACGCCTAATTGTTGAGATTATTTCTGAATAATTGATGAAATATTTTATAATTAATCCTATTAATTAGTGTCTCAAGTTTTCAACTGAAAAAAGTAGATTTCTGAATTAATCGCTAATGTTCAACATGAGTTAAAACCATTTTTAAAACGAATGGAAAATTACCCTTCCTCCAGGGTTTAAAAAAGGTAGAAAATCTCTAGAGACCCTCGATGAAGTTATCGAAACCCCACGAGCTCCAAGTGCTCAAATTTGAATGAAGCCAATATTCGAAACAATCGCTATGTTTTTTCACATAGCGATTCGAGCCGTGCCAAAACAAAAAAAGAAAAATAGACGAGGATCATTCGATGGGGTTTCGAATGCACAAAATACCCGGATCTCGACGTGGTTGATCTCAATCGAAGGTGGCGTTGAAAAAGTTCAAAAGTTGTTGTGTAAAACAGAACACACCGAAAAGAGAAAGAAAAATCGCAGAGGGCCAACGATGGGGCTTCGAAATCTTCATTGTCGAAATTCTCATATCATAATTGAAATGTACTCGGTGCAAAATATCCATTAAGTATGGGGTATTAATAGTACAAGGAGAATTTAGGTATCCGAAGGTCGTACTTGTGTTGTTGGGTTGTCTGGGGGTCATTTAGATAGGACTAGGATAACGGAAATCGAAAGGGTTGCTACGAGTCCAATATACTAGTGTGCCTGTTGTCCCGAGGTGTACTCATGTCTGTAAACGCATTATACATCCTCGATTTGCCTGATTCTCGTTGCCCCGATATTTCTAAAACAGGAGTAGAATATCAACATAGAGGACATGTGGATGGTGGTGGAAAGTGGCATTGGAGGATAGAGAGTATGGAGTGGACACACGTTGCTCCTTCGAATGACGCATTGCTCATCCACGAGTGTATATTGTAACCATCTCATATATATGGAAGTTACAACTGGACCATGGCTAAAGTTCCACTCTATCGCTGCGTAATAATCATGTCACAACACGATACATTCCGAGTACGTGATATTCCGCAGTGTGTGTTTTAGCAACCTATTTAACCTTCTCTCTCTCTCTCTCTCTCTCTCTCTCTCTTTCTCTCTTCCTAAATCTCTCTGCAACATCGTGCTGTTTACGAACGCAATGTCTGCATCCCTCTTTCTCCCTGCTTTTCAACCTCATCCTAAAGGAGGGGATGGCTTTTGGTATCTACGGTGAGAGTGTTGAAGGGTTGCATTAGCCACATACTGAAACACACTCTCGACTTCGACGGCATTATGATACGAAGAGCAACCTTTATACATTGAGCTCGACATCCCGCTTACAGGCAATGTCGAACTCGACCCCGAGGCTTATTCTCCTTCTGTCTCTATCTCAGCTACGCTTTCCTACTCTCTCTCTCTCTCTCTCTCTCTCTCTCTCTCTCTCTCTCTCTCTCTCTCTCTCTCTCTCTCTCTCTCTCTCTCTCTCTCTCTCTCCCTTTCTCTTGTTCACTCTCTCACTTGCTTTTTGCTACCCTCGTTCCAACCAATATTCTCCATCCATATTCTCTCTCGGCCTCGGGCGAATCGCAGCACAAACCCGGCTGTGAAACAGCATCATCATAGAGGTCGTTTTAGCGATGCCGGAGTCACCCTCTCTACGCCGCTAATTCCCCGTTAATCCTGAAGGGACCCTGCCGAGTACCGAGTATTACTTGTCTCTCTGTGCTGCTTGCATCGTCGTCGTCTATGTACCAAAAAGGCTGGGTGTATGTTTGCATATATAGTATATAAATATATATGTGTATGCATCGATGCATGAATGTGTTAGTATATGTGAAAGACGAGAGCGGGATATGCTCATCTTTAACGAGTTACAGCGCCACCTATGTGCGCTCCTCTTCTGCAGAGCACTTCTTCTCCACGGAGACCGCCATCACCATTAGCCTTATTGTTCTTATTGCAAGCTTCGCGCAAATTCCTCTTCCCTCTTTAACCCTTGTATCTTCTCTCTAACTCTTTCACATCTTCTATACCTGCCATGCAAATGCTACAAAATCACGATTTTTCAATCCAGTTCCTCTTGTAGAAAATTCTTTTTTTTTCAATTTCTTTTCTTTCACGTAATTAATTTACTACTATTCGTAATTATTTCAGTTCCTACACGCGGTAATATTTGTAATTCATAAGATTAACCCAATCGTTTTACCCAACTTTATTTAACCTAATTAGTTAACCCAATTCCAATAGCGTATTGACAGATTTATTTCTTAGATACTTTTATTTATTAACTTCTACATGGATTGTGGACGTCGGTAGAAAATTCATACACTGTATTTATGAGTTCATAAATTCGAGTCTTTCTAACGAAGCCCATGTACAATTTAAAAAAATACCCGCGTTGGCTTATACCCAGAAAAGTTATTACGTGCACGTAATCGCGAATGGGATCTTTCTTTCCACCCCCGTGTTTCAAACCGTCTTATTCGCCATCTTGCTGTATGTCTCTCAATTTTTCCTTTTTTTATTCATCCTTCCACGAAGCCAGAGATCACCCTCTGAATGATCTACAGTTATGCGTCATGCATATACATACTTTATTTTCTTGGTGTTTCTCTACTCAGCAAATAGATGTATCTACATATCTCGAGAGAAAAAAGAAAAAGAGATAGAGACAGAAAGGGAGAAAGAGAGAGGGAGAGGGAGGGAGAGAGAGAGAGAGAGAGAGAGAGAGAGAGAGAGAAATGAGGTTCTCCGGGCTTACCAGTATGTTAACCGGCGAAACGTCCCGGTGGATGATGCCTCGACTTCTCGTGCTGGTAGCCCCGAGGCGATCCTCACTTTTCCATCCTTTTTTCCCTCTTCCTCTCATCCTCTCGTTCCCGCATATTCTTTTCCTCTCCACCACCCTCTCGCGCGGGCCACTTTTTTTCTTTTCTTTTTATATACGCTTTTTTTTGTTGGTCCTCCTGGATGAAGAACATCGGTTAACCCGAGGGGAAAAGATCTCAGGCACAACGTGGAAAATTACCATGCTCCATATGGGCTTCAAGTAAAACACAGAGTACACGCGGTGTCCCACCGAGCATCCCCTAAATATACCAGAGAAAGAGAGATAGAGAATTGGAAAAAAGAAAAAACGACCAAGGGTGCTAGAAACCCTAGGATAACTGACGCAGGATCTGTGAAAAGGTCTTTCAAAAACTGCAATGCGTTTTATAATGCGCTTACATGCATACGCGAGCATCATAGAAAACTCTCAATTCTTTATCCCTCTATCTCTACCCCCTTTTCATTCCCTACCTCCATTTTCCACTTTTGTATTTTTTTTCCACATGTTTTTTTTTTGTTTTCACGCGCGCGCGCTCCTCTTCGCTTTTCCCTCTCCAACGCAGCTTCATTCTTTATCATTTTTACGCTTCTCCCTCTCTCTGTGCTCTTTTGTTGTGTGCTTTTTTTCGTTCATTTCAGCCTGACTGACAGAATAATCTGCGACGAGAGAGCGCACCAGCGGTATAGCAGGGAAAAAATATAATTCAACGCCCTGCGGATGAACGCGGAAAGAATTTTTGTGGCATCATGTTATAGGACGACGTGTATACATATGTATATATTGTCTTCCATATACGTATATAGTTAGCGTACAGATGTATAAAAGTATTCGGGAATATAATCAATAATATCAGAAAAGTTTGGTTTCCGAGATTCTAATAGTACAAGATTTTATTTCAATGCCTTCCATTATAGATAATCATTCAACAACCATAAACATATCCAAACGGACGCGAATCAATCAGATTTTGCATCATTAAAAAAGAACTTTTTTATTGCTATTGCGTTTGAACAAATTTTACTTGCTTAAATTTGTTCTTGTTACGTTTACAGAAAAGACAATCTAAAAATCGACCTTCCTGAAAAATCGAATCGAATTTATAATTTGTTCCACAATAACGGGCCTTGTTATTCAACTAAAAGAAAAAAAATCGAAAGACGATGCGTTTCAATCCTCTTGTGAGAAAGCAGACAATAAAACTTGTTACAGAAATTTCATAGAGCATCCAAATTGCATTCTCAGTGATCTTGAACTTCACCATTTCACCCTCCTTCAAACTACTTACTAATAATTAGAAGCGATGTGTTTATGGAAAAAAATTTAAAACAAACGTAAGTAAAAGACGAAAACAACAAAGTCTTTCCCATTTAGTTAACGAAGGCTATCGAAAACATAGATCTTTTCGTATTTCCTCGACGGATCCTCTTATCCACAAGAATTTGTAATTTTCATTGGATCATTATCAGCAAGATTACATTCAAGAAATTCATGTGAAGATGTAAAACCCTGTAGTAGTTATAGTATCAAGATGCAATTCTCTTTTGAATGAATTTGAATGCGATTCGTCATCAGAAATAGGGAATCTCAACAAAACCCTTGAATCATCTCTATCGCTCTCAAGCACACATCTTCGTTCAATGATAACATCTCGACGCGATTTTGTTCGTAGGTCTAGAGTCGGTCGCAAACGAGAGTTGGCGCGCTTTGACTTTCATCCCACAAACTCTATCTGTGCGCCACATTGGTGTCGCCTAATCCGAGCAAGATGTTGCTCCATAGCGTAGAGAAACGACGGTAGACTCAAGTGTAAGAGTAACGAGACTTAGGGGTAGTTCGAGGCATGAGAAAGGGT
Organism: Rhimphoctona megacephalus; assembly: GCA_963989365.1. NCBI lineage: Eukaryota > Metazoa > Arthropoda > Insecta > Hymenoptera > Ichneumonidae > Rhimphoctona > Rhimphoctona megacephalus. Next base: position 20,836,638 of record OZ022419.1, on the reverse strand, counting down.
TGAAATGCTGCATGGAAGTAATTGCTAACCGTTGGAACAAGCAAGCCTTTCTCTACTCGTACTATCTCTCACTCCCTCCATCTCTTTCTCTCTATTTCTCCTTCTGTTTCTCTCTTACTTTTGCACACTCACAGAAGCAAGCTTTGTTTGTCCAAAAACCACCAAAGTGTCGTCATACCGAGGTTATCTCCTTCTCTGTTCTATTAATTGTACACATATTCGAGCTCATAAAACACTAATTTTGAATTCTCGATCTTAAAACTCATAACCAAAAAATAGATAACGAGATAGATGTCGAAATTATATTTTTGGACAATAAAGATAAATTTTACATCGACTTTGCTTATTTATACTTAAAAAACAATACAGAAAACTGTTACGGATTAACTTGCGTTTTATGTACACCAGGAAAATCAAAATAGTGACGATTACACCTCAATTTTGCATAAAATGTCGCATGTACATATTGACCACGTCTATGACAATTCCACTATATGAGCACTATAATTAATGGGCAGGTACTTTAGTGGAATTTGGTTCAGTAGCCAGTACTACATAGGGTCCTTGGAGATAGGAGAACGAGACGATAGACTCGAGGAAAGGGCCTAAGCAGTTCCTGACCTCTCACCCCCTGTATCCCAAGAGAAGGGTCACGTGCGTCAGTGAAAAATGTCAGTCATAGCAAGGCAAAGAGTAGAGAGAAGCCAAGAGAGAACTAAAACGGAAAAGAAAGGAAGAGGACAAAAGGGGAAGGAGGGAAGGATATCTTGACATGAAAGCTGCGATAATTTAATGCTCAAATTTGTCTTCCCGTTACTCTGTCCCATAGCTCACCTTTTTCATTCCCCCCACCCCGATAAATTCGCTCACGTTCTGTATTCCTGCTTCACATAATTTCTATACGTTTCATTTGTAATTATTCAACCAGAACACTGTGAATAAAACGAACACTATGCATAATGAATAAGAAATGCGCGTAAATAAATTGATTAAAAATGATTCCAATTTACTTATTCATTTATCCATTTATTAATTTTTTGGCCTTTATCTGTATCCATGTACTCAAGTAGATTTAACCGGTCAGCGGCCGCGCTGCTTACACGCTAAACGTTGGTCACGCGAAGAAAGATTTTCTCACATGTAAAGTTCCAAGTGTTTAATTTAATACATAGGAACTTAAAAATAATTTCACTACAGTTTCGCCACAGTTAATTTCGAAGATTTTTATTTCTTGGAAACCATAAGTACAATGATAATTGAAAGTATAAAAATAAATATAAAAATAAAAATAATTTCTTTCAACTCTTTCATCGCAAGGAAGAATAAACTTAAATAAAACAGAAAAAATTTCACATACTTATGCCATTTGAATCTTTCGAGTAATTATCGTTTATATTCAAATGATAATTGGGAGAAAAAGTCCAATGGCGAGGATAAATAAATGCACGACCTGCCTTTTAACTTTTAAACTTCTCTATTTAAAACTTGGAATCAAGAAGTTGCGGTGTCTCCAGATATTAAGTATCTATATTCTCTGAGTGTAATCAGATCAGTAAAATATTAACCCATGGATAAGAAGAATACACCATTGATGAATAACAATCTGAATAACAATCCAGGTGCAGACTATTTTCGCACATTCGGTAAATCTGATTTTTATGTAGAGTGCAATACCTCAAAATGGAACTTTTTGAAATCGTTCATCACTTATTATTCAGCGTACCAGTCATATGCGCAACCAGATTTATTAGGACTAAAAACGATATCAAGAATTAATTCGCAAGGATCAAAGAACACATCTGCGCCCGTAAGTATTGTATTTATGAAACACATCGAAGAGAATTGTAAGCTCGTCTGCAGCGATCTTCATTTGGAATAATTACTTGGTTCATATCTTTTGAAATTTGTCCACAATTTAACGGTATTCCATTGCGTTCGAATAACTAGAAAAATGTTTATAAAATGTGACTCTTATTGATTTCTTCTTACTTGTCTATGACTACTGTTATCAAGAGACATCAAGAGAAATGAAAGAAAAAAACACTTTTTTTTGCGTGACTCCAGTTTCTATAGAGGCGTAAGAATGCAAGTAAAAATGCGATAAAGAAAAAAGATAAAAACTCAAAAGAATAGTACAATGGAAGATAAGACTCGGCATTGGTCCAGGGTATCGAAGAAGAAGTAAGAACAACGATGGGCCATAGCCCTGGGCGTCGTTAATATTCACAACGCGAAATAGCCCGAGGCCCAACGTACGTCGAACGACATTCTGAAACTTTCCCATCCCGGAAGTTCCTTTTTTCTCCCTAACTCTCCGTCTCTTTCTTTCGCTCCGTTTTCCTTGTTTCGTATCGAACTCGTTTTCTTCCTATATACAATATAATGTACAACCGTATATTCCGAGTGACAAGATCAGATTCTCAGATCTCCAGAAAAAAAACCTACTTCCATCAAATCGGAATAAAAATTTCATTGCAATTAATAATAATACTGTTTTTTTACAAAATGATTCAAAACCCTGAAAAAAATTGATTGCTCTTGGGACAAAGGTAATTATTTTAAACATTGATTCATGACTGAGCAAAGTTCAAATAATCACACGAATGTGACAATTTCAGTTGAATTGGTAGTGATGTAGACTTCGTATCAATTATGGTAGAAATTGTTGGAAATTCATGTGTCTTTATCCAAATCGATACCCGCCATTTAATGGGTTCGAGATTTAATGAGGACTAATTGAAATTCAGTATAAAATGCGATTAATGTCATTCAGCTTGTTCGAACATAAATAGTATATTTTTAGTAAATTATTTTCTTCATTCATTTTGTTTCGCATTGTTTCCGAAAGAATGAAAAATTGTAAATAAATATCCATCTTTTTCACACGTAACATGTAATTTTTTTCATTCAGAACTTCTACCTTTTTTTGAAACTTTTCTACTTTGCTTATGAAAATCCCTGTAAAAAATATTCATGCCGATCTTTCGGAACGAATGAGTAAGAAAATTACAGAGCAAATTGTTCATCGTCTTGGAGTAGAGTTACCTTACAAAAGATAATGGATCAAATAAGAGAGGATCGAGGTCTGAGTTTGATCAATTTAATACGAAATTCCCTATATATGCTTTTATATCCCAGGAGGACAAGGGAAAGCTTGAGTTAGGTTAAAGGGAGAGAGAGAGAGAGAGAGAGAGAGAATGAAATCCCCTTGAACAACCGTCGTAACGTTGCGAGGAAGTAAGTGTATAACCCTAACCAACCCTCTGCGTACACGTTGGAACGGCCCGCGGGAAAGGGAAACCCTCTATAATCAAATCCGACCGTAACCGCTCCACCATCCGTTCCGCACCCTCTTCACACGAAAGGAATGTTAATGGGACAATGCCTCTGTTCTGACTCACCTCTCTTGGAATCTTCCCCCTCTTCTACACCCTCAAAATCAACCCCCCCGCCCGATCCACGTCGACAAGTGTCTTCGACTGAGTTCAGAGCATTTCTGATATTGTATGTGATGATGTTCCTTGGCTTTTCTAATGTTCCACTATCGTTTCTCTGGACCTTGCTGGATCTCCCAAAAGCCAAGAGTAAAATCGTGAATCATCCTGAATCTGGATATAACAAAAGACTCTTCATGTCAATTGAATCATCCAATCTGTATGAAATTCTTGTACCATGCTCTTTGGAGGGCCAAAAACTTCCATGAATTCATTTGCATTTTTCGAAATCATAATTAATACTATAAAAAAGTAAAGTAATGTAAAAACGAAATGTTAGAGTACATTTTGCATGGACTTTGCAAGAAATTTTTGCTCGCCACCGTAAGTAACGGATAAAGTTTTTCCCTTTGGAGGTGAGCGAAATTTTGGTCCTAGGTAGCTAGAATTTTCCGATGATACGTGCAAAGACTTCGACTAAGGTTCCAGGATGAAATTTACATTCACAAGTTTTAATTGGTATCATTCTAATTTTTGGAGGTCAAATCGATTAAAACTTGAGAAAAAGTAGAATTTTCATCTTGAGATAAAAATTGGGTATGTTTAAACGTAATAAAACGTATATTTTCCGATAATTTTAATTCTGTTTCTACCTTCAAAGTTTGAGATCAAAAACATCATTATATATCAACGAAGGAAAAAATTGGTTTTCAAAATACTGGATGGAATAGTTTGCAAAATTGTATGACAATCAATTTTTCCGGGCGTTCTAAGAAAACTAAAATAAATATGACCGAGATACTTTGTTTGAAGAAGTGAAGACAAATTGCTGAAAATTACAATCCCATTTAAAAATAAAAATAGTATTTATTATTGCAATAAAAATTTATCCATTTTTTTCTTGTTCTCTCCTCTTCACATCCTCTTCCTACAATCTTAAGCAACAAAACCGTAAACTTTGGCACTTTTGATAAGTCGAAGAACACGATAAGCTTGAACTTCGGTAACTACGACATTTGGATCTTCATATCTCGATCGAAATGTATTTTTCCATCGACAGTACATGGCATTACGAAAATAGAAAAGTGACGGAATAAGAGAAAGATGGCAAAAGAGCAAGAGAGAAGAAAGAAAGAGAAAGAGAGAGATCCATCGGTTACTTTAGAAAGACTTTCAGTCGCGGAGTATCTCGGTCCAATCTTTCTCTCTTTCATCCCTCTTTGTCTCAGTCTCTTCCATCGACCACTGCGTTCTTGTTCTTCTTCCTTCTTTTCATGCTTTTGCTCGTCTCGCTTGTTTTTTTTTCTTTCTCCCTATATTTTTTTCTTCCTTATTTTCATTTCTTTTTCAGTTCCCTCGTTCCGGTCTGTCGTGTTTTTTCTTTTTTTTTTTGCTCAAGACGAAAAAGATTCTCTGGCCCAGGGCGATGCCACGCTGCTTCGCTCTACACGCGCGCTCTCGGGGGCAAAAGTTTGTTCTTCAACGAATCAAAGCACGAAGTTACGGTTGTGCCACCGTTACGAGACGAAACGCCCACAATGTTCGCGTTACCACAATGTCCTAACTGAGAGAAGGAACATTTCGCCTTTTCTTCCTTCATCTTTTTTTCTCCCCTTCCCACTCTCTTTCTCTCACACACACACACACACTATTTCTGTGTCTGCTCTTTTCCCCCGTAATATTATGCGGGAAGAAAAACGTCCGCTAGACTCGATCGCTGGCCCACAAAAGGTCGTCGAATTATTTTTGCTGACCCTGGACTATTTTTTTTTTACTTGCGTGCCCTCCGGTAGCTGGGACCGTGCGATTACATAATCTAGGTGGCATCTAACCACCGAGTATATATATATATATATCAAAATATATGTGTACACACAGTATATATCGTTTCTGTATACGTGACGTGCTTAAGGAGCATTTACGATGCACCTCACGAAGACTTTAAAACTTGACTGGACGATCATCCCAATGAAAAAGAAAGACGCCCAAGATCTTATACATTTCTCGTACTCTTTACCCTTGGCTTGAACACGAGCTTCGTCTCGTCTCGTAACTCTTACCTTTTTTATTCTTCTTCAAATGCGATGTGCTCTCGAAACGATCAATTAATCGTCGACTTCCAATAAAACCGTTCCACATCGACAATCAACAAAACTTTTTACGTTACTCTTTTCTTTCCATTATTACAAAATCAGTAAGGTTCAAAAATTGTAGGACAAACAATTAAGGCAAAAATCATTCGAGAATATTGACTTATCCCGTAATCAGTTGTATCCAATTTCAATCTGGAAACCGTACTGAAGACGTTTGATGAAACCAATGGTAACTTGAGACAAGGCAATTGATGCTGCGTCAAGGGAAATTTGATCTCCTAATACTATCGAGTTTTCGATATAAGGAATATATAATATATACTATCGACATATACACAGCATTGCCTTATCTGTGACATTCAAGCGACTCTTGAATAATGTGCTTGGGACGTACAGTTACTGTCTTGTATCAGACATCAGACGTATCGTTTCCATTAGGCATTCCATGATTGAAGAGGCGTTGAATCTCTGCAGTTTCAATGAAAATTAATAAATAGAATGAAAATTGGACTATAAAGAATATATAACAGTCACTAAGCTAAAATGGGCAAGAAAAAATTAACCAAATTTGATTAAGTCCCCGATTTAACCAAAAAGGCGACTTTTGAAGCATTTTTTTTGTCATAGCTTTATCAAAAAAATAAACAAAGAGAACTTACTTTTTTTCGATATCAAAATGTAACCACTCAATCAATAATATCAAGCGGTTTTAGTTTTCGTGTAATTATTAATAGAGTCCTGTAGCTTAACGCCTTCGCCCAGTCTATATATTTTACTATGCGTGTGCATGTGTATGTGTTATTCGAAATACGTGTAAATCATAATTATAATACATATCAGCGAATTTCCCCTTCCTTTTGAATTAGGCTCGCCGAAGATTCGACTGAGTGATCCTTCGTTTCGACACTTGTAATTGAGCCATCATTTGGTCGATAAGTTTTATCTTATATACAAGCATAACTATATATCTATATATCTGTACCTGTCTGCATATGTTATAGATTTTATTTTGTCAATATATCAGTCAATTCAGTGAAACTTAATTATTAATTCGATGCGTATATATCTTGTTCATTTTGATAATTATTCTCATATTGTAAAAGCATTAAATCGTATTAACCGATCTCAATTTGTTGTGTGTGTATGTGTGATTCTATCTTAATTGGAAAAGGAAAAGGATTATGTATGCCCGCTAATTTTTTTATGAATATACACTACACCGCTGAAATGTTTCCGGACAAAAGTTCAAAAAAGTCTTGGCGCTCTTTTTGATGCCATTTCGTCGGTAATATACATAAATGAATTTAATAAACGGCATTTTGAAGAGGAGGAATTCAGCTTTATTTTGGTTTTTCTAAAAAAATTTAACGATTTTTTTTACGACCAGCACGTCATTTCGAAAACGACCGTTTTTCGTCTTTTTTTTTCTTTTACAGCTGGACCGGGTTTTCAGAAAAAAAAATTTTCTTCCATTTCCTTAACCGGATCCTTAAATAGGGAAGCTTAAGCTTCAATTTTGTTTTTTTTTAAAGTTCGGTGCGATTTTTTTTCGCCAAGTTATCCCGTTTTTGGCGAAAAAAGACAAAATTTGGAAATTGCTGCGTCACACAAGAACTATTAGGTTTGAAAGGAAATCTCAAGGGGCAAAAAGTTGCGCCTGTGATTGCTGAGTTCACTAAAAAAAATTCAGATTTTTTTCCGAAATTTTTTTTTCATCGATTTTCAGTCGAACCTCAGGTATATTGATTGCCGTAACTTGAAAACGATGGGGTTTGTGATAGAAGTTCAAGAAAGAAAAAAGTTTTATTTCTTAATTTCGAAATCATTAAAAAAAATTTCAAATTTTTTTTCAAATTTTTTTTTTCGAACTAGACTCCTATTCCGAAGATTCCTTTTAGATTTTAAAAACACGCGCTTTTCTGTTTTACAGAATAAAGGAAAAATAGAAAGCCACAAGTAATAAACTAGTCTCCTTAATTTCCCGATCGTAACCGGGCAGAACTAATGTAGAATTAACTGAATGGTGTGAATAAGAAGATTGAATCTCACTTCTACAGAACACCTCTGAGATAGTCTCCAAATATCGTGGAACGAAATAGCCAATTGCTTTTTCGACAAAATTGCTGAAATTTTACAGAGTTATCCAATTTTTGGAGATATTAAATAAAACTAGCCTTTCGTTAGACTATTGAAGTCTAACCAAAATATTAAAGGTGTGTAGTTTCATTTTAAATACATGAGAATTCTTTTAAACAGTTGTGACCACTTTCAATTTATCAGAAAAAAATTTCGAAAAAAAATCTACAAAAATTCCAATGCACTCAAAATTGAAAAATACAACTTTTTCCTCTCTAGATATTTTATCACAACCCCATAATTTTCGAAATACGCGAATCAATTCATCAGTGTTTGAGCCAAAAATAGTTGGAAAAAAAAATTTGAAAAAAATTTTTTAATGGATTCAAAATTAAGAAATAAAACTACTTTCTTTCTTGATGTTTTATCACAAACCCCATTGTTTTGAAGTTACGACAATCAATAAATCTGAGGTTCAACTGAAAATCGATGAAAAAAAAGAATTTGGAAAAAAAATCTGAAAAAATTCTAGTCAACTCAACAATCACAGGCGCAACTTTTTACCCCCTTGAGATTTCCTTTTAAACTTAATAGTTCTCGTGTTACGCGGCAATTTCCAAATTTTGGCTTTTTTCGCCAAAAACGGGATAATTTTGCGAAAAAAATCGCACCGTACTTAAAAAAAAAACAAAACTGAAGCTTAATTTTTCCTCTTTAAGGATCCGGTTAAGGAAATGGAAGAAATTTTTTTTTCTGAAAACCCGGTCCTACTGTAAAAGAAAAAAAACAGACGAAAAACGGTCGTTTTTGAAATGACGTGCTGGTCGTAAAAAAAATCGTGGAAATTTTTTAAAAAAGCAGAATGAAGCTAAATTCCTTCCCTTCAAAATGCTATTTATTAAATTCGTTCATGTACATTACTGACGAAATGGCATCAAAAACAGCGCCGAAACTTTTTTGCACTTTCGCCCAGAAACTTTTCGGCGGTAGTGTATGTGTGTGTGTGTGTGTGTGTGTGTGTGTGTGTGTGTGTGTGTGTGCGCGCGTGCGCGTGTGTGTGTGTGTGTGTGTGTGTGTAAAATTATAAATTGAATTGTTGCCTCTTATTAATTATTCGATAAAATATCTAATTTTTAAGAGATCAAGTGAAATAAAATAAAATGAAATAAAAAGTAAAAGGAAATTGTTACAGTCCTTTATAATTAAGCAGTATGCCATAAATATACTCTGTTCTGCTGCACCACATGCATAATACACTTGCATAACGTGGAAGGTACAAGACTTTGAACATGCTCCAAGTTTACACGTGACATACGCGAGAGACTTTTCAGTGAAAGGTTTCTCGTAGACGTAAGTATGTACATACACGTGGATCGGACGTATGTATAATTACTATATATATATATATATATGCGGATGTGTGTATATATATGTATACGGTACCAGAACGACAAACTGGATGCCTCGAGCTTTTGCTACGAGGGAATAACCCAAGACCGTGAAAAGGCGTACGCGAGCAGCTCATATAACGGGTTCAATGAGAGACTACCTCAACCCCACTACTCTCAACCCCTTAAACTCCTCTCACTCTTGTTACCTTTATCACTATAGATATATAGACATATATATATATATATATACGTATACACTGAAAGATCGAAGCTACGTTGGAAGAAGAGCCACGAGCAGAGAGTGATGCGAGTTCAAGGGGCTCTTCGAGGCAACCACGAACGACTAAAGGAGTCATTATACTCGGGTTACGGCTCACTTACAAGTGAAGGCACCAATCTTCACCCCATCCGCTCTTTCGTCCTCACGTAATTCACGAGCTACCCAGACACGTAAGATCATTAGGGAAAACGTCTTGAATCTTTCGTCTATACTAATATTTTTCGCTCACTGTCGAAAGTGTTACGAATCAGTTGATGTTCCTGAGAAATGGATTACGACACCTGCTTCGTAATGACACAGCCAGAGAATCTCAGTTCAAGTGATCGTAGTTAATTCAGTCGTTAATTCAGAAGGTCTGGACGTAGTAATTATTAGCGCTAATATTCTGCATAGTTTATGAACCACATAATGTCCTATTACAATCCTATTGAAGCTCAAAATGCTCTTCGAAATCCAGCTGTCCGTAATGGTAGATGGGAGCCTAACCGTAATTTTCTGGTATGAATTCCTCGGCTAATGAACACCACTATTTACGAAATATTTCTCTATGTTGGCTATTAGTAACCTGGCCTACATAATTCCAGTCCTGTTTGAATTAAATCTAAGCATAGTCCCGTCAATAATAATTTTACGATTTCATTTTTAACTTCAAAATGGAGAATTCTGCATAGTTGATGAGTCCATGATTCGCGCAGTTCTATCAAAACCCAATTATTGGAGTTAAAAATACTCTTCGCAGTCCAGATGATCGTATTTGTGAATGGCACCCTAATCGTGATTTTCTGTTATGAAATCCTCAATTGATGGATACCATAAATTACCAAGTCTTCTATGTAGACTATCAGCGATTGTGCCTAACATTTCCAGACCAGTTTGCTCAAATCCTATAAACGTAGTATGGCGAATGACAATCTAACGGCATCGTAGTTGAATATATGATGGAAGCTTTAGACTTCAGTATGTTACAAGTTAGAGCGATCAGGTTGATGGGCGAACAATAACACTGAACGGTATTCGACGTTGGAAACAAGGAATTGAGTATTATTGTAGAATGGTGAATTGGGGAATATAGAGTCTCCGGGAGTACAACAAGAAATTACTTGGACGTATTTGCCAGGTGGATTGTTAAAACAGCTTGACCATGTAACAGGACCGCAATGCCTGCGGGGATGCTGCATGAACACGAAAGTCTAGTTCCAGAGGCGCACGTTACCAAACCCCGGAACAAAGGGTCGGGGGCAACACAACCTCGTGCTTATACCCTGGGGGATGTGCAAACGGAGAGTTTGGGTTATCCAGTTGGCCGGTATCCGGACGTTGATGAAGGCCAACGAAGGACAAGGTCATGCTGCTGCTGTGCAAGCCGGAAACTAAAAAAACGTCACCACCTGGAAGTTTTCAGCTCTGTAAACATACATCCAGATTGTTGGACAAACACAGAAAAATTTCATCCGGAAGATTCCAGTTAGGTGAACTGCCAGCTAGATTTAGTAAAGTTGAACACATGTTTAGCTCCCCCTGCCCCGTCCGCCCGTCGGTTTTCCTCGGGCGTCAAATTGCCACGTTTTCGTTCACCGCCCCAAAAAGACCACGGACCGTTTTTACAGGATTATTTAGAGGATACGTGCAGTCGTGCCAGTTTTTTTTCTTCTTCCACCAGTAGTAGTTATGTGCGGGGTGTGTAGAACCGTAGTCGTAACCAGCGAAGCTGGACAACATATATATACAGCCGCGTTCGTGGTTAATAAATCTCGGCAAGCCCCTCTCTCGCGGGATTCTCAGGTACAGCCGAAGGAATGAGATTAAAATTCCACGGGAAAGCGGGCAGCGAGGCGAGAGTCAAGGCAAACGGGCCAGAGAGACAGGAAACGTTGTATGGAAGTTTAAGCCTCCGTGATGTACATGAGAGAGGTCTAGCGTTGTGATGGTGCACGCCCGGGGTAAAAGCGCCAAGAAACGAAGTGAGCGAAGAGGAGCTGAATTTGGGATCGTCTCAACCCACTGTACCTTCGCTCGGCCGACTCCCTTCAACGAAGTCGGAGTATATTATAGGATGATGTAGTATATTACACCTACTAGCACCGGTACACCGTACTATGTATGGTACGGTACTAGCGGTACACGCAAAAGATTCAGTGTGTATATACACATACATGTATACGTATGTATAAATTCGTGAAACTGCTCTAACCGCTCGTTGTCGGACTTGTCTTCAACCCGTTCATCTAACTCCCTGGAGAAAACCATGAAACCTCTTATTCCCAGGAAAGAGGGTCTTTCACCAATTGCTCTTTTTCAGCTGGATAGTGGTTACAGGTTTCCCATGTGACCATAGAAATAAGGAGCAAACAAAGCGATGGTATGGAAGTTTGCATCGTTGGAAATTGAGCAAAAATTCTTTATACCATTTTACAATTTGATAAATTATAAAACAGTTAAGATATTTCTTTTGTGCTGCTATTCTTCACAGGCTCCTAAAAGTCAGCGAAAAGAAAATTGGTCAGTCTAAATTTACTTAAAAATGTTGGGCAACATTTACTAATGATACATCGTCAGATCAGTTATAGGATTGAAAAAAATGAACCTATTCCGCATGTATTCTTGGAAGAAAATTGATTACTCCAACGATCTTCAAAACCCTTACTTATTTTCGTTTCACATAAAGTAAACGACTGAGTCTTTACTTTATACGAAGACATTCATGCTTAACAACGGCCAAAGTTAGGCATATTTCGAGTAACTTTCAAGCTCGATAGCTTTTTCTTCTCCAGACTTGGAGGGTGATTCGCAGCATCAGGTGGAGCCTGGCAAATGCACGCAAGAACGAGGACGCCTGCCCAAGCAAGAAAGAGCGTTGTTTGTTGAGGCACGAGGATCACGAAGAAACGAGGAGAAAGCGACAGGAAGGACTTTCACTTTGTACTTCGACCTACCTTGGTCCATTGTTGTTTAACTTCCACCTGAATCCGTTTCTATTCGACGAGCTAGTCTGTCTCTGTCGCTCTTTCTCTTCCTCTCTCTCTCTCTCTCTCTCTCTCTCTCTCTCTCTCGCTCCCTCTCTCTCTCTTTCTATAGATTCTCAAGCCCTCTACATTATGCCTTAGCACAATCTGGTCGCTCTAGGATATTCCATCCTTCGTTCTCAGGTTGGTACAACGTAACTGCCATCGCCTCTCTCGTGCTATGGCGTTTGCGGTGTGCTCGACGTTTACATTCTGCCAGTTCCTTCCATGCTAATATTTAAGCCTTTTGCCGCCGGCGGGGCCCAGCTTCACCGGAAAACTCTCCTCCATTGCCAAGTGGGAAACTCTCGGTGGAATCGTGATGTCGTTCAGAGCACAATATAGGTAAACTCTTACTATAACTATACAATCTGGTAAATATTAGTTTGCTACGTTGTGAAAGTACATATACATGTGTGTATGTGTGTGTGTGTGTGTATATGTATTCTAGGATAAATATAGAAGGGTAAACCTCCCGTCTGAATTTTTCGCGCAAGCCAACTTGTATAGCCGGAATATGAAAACTTTATCCTGAACGACAAGTCTCCGCTGTCAATTACGAGAGTTCACAAGCCCCGAGCTTTTACCTACGTTCCTAGACATATTCGAAAAACCGGAACCTGTATGTCCTTGCAATTGGTTCCCTCCGGAACTTTCTTGTATCATGAACAACTAAAAGTTTTTCGCTCGAAGCAGTTTACCCATCAATTTCGAAAATTCAGTTCACCAATCATCATTGTCCTGAGGTTACGGCAATGTTTACCGTTAGATTGACTGACGCTTTGGATTTTAATAGGGGACCATTGCGAAATTGATGTTCTGAAGGATAATGAAAAGAAAGAAAACATCGTGGTGCCTTTTTTAGAGACGAATTTTGAATATTTTTACGCCGATTTTTCATATAGGCAAATGCTTTAGCAGAAAAGCTTTATCTCTGTTCCTTGAGAGTCCCCCTCTCTTCTACAGGGAAGCTAAAAGGAATAAATGTGCGAAGAGCAGCTCGAAATTCGAAGCGAGGAAAAGCGTAAGGAACATGTAAAAAAAAGATTAAAAAAGAGGCCCGGCGCAGCTGTAGAGAAAATGTACTGGAATACGGAAAGGGGATGCTATACATTCAAGGCTTTCGATTCCTGGTTTTGGGCTGGGTCTTCCTTTTAGCCCGGAATTAACGACGATCTATCTATCTTCCGGTGAGGGAATGGGTGAGGTATATTAGGGCGTTCGCGCGATAGTTTGTCCAGTGCCATCCTCCTCCACCCTCTCCCTCCTCTCGTCGCTTTTCTCTTCGTATCTTTAATTCTTCTTCTCTTTCGTACACTCCCTAAACGACGAAAAAGCTACGTACCTGGTGCACCGGTTCCCTCGACTATGTAGAAAGAGGGATTACTAAAGGTGTAAGGAAGCAAGCTAGAATCGAAACGTGAGAGGCTCGTAAGCCTCTATCGACGTCGTCTCTTGTGCCTCTTTCTTCCAATATGAACCCAGAGGCATGAGGGAAGATTCTCTCTCTTTCTCTCTCTCGCTCTTGTTCTACTTCATTCTTTTGCACGCCACGCACCTTTGACAAAACTCTTCTCCGGCTCTTTCGAACGGAATGTTTTGCATTTTAAGAAGCTACTGAATTTATCCCCTCCATTTTTCAACCCTCTACGACCATTTACCCGAGCCGCACTACGAAACTTCTCGAATATAGTCTTTTTTCTCGAAATACTTCTAGACATAAGACAATCCTCATCAGGATTCTTTTTCTGGCGATTTATCAGTACCAAACAATTTTTATTCCAACGCGAACAAAAAATTCCAATTTTAAACAAATGTACTAGTGCTTATTTAATGTAGATGTCATCGCTGCTCGATCATAATTTTTTTTAAGTTAAATAAGAAAAGTAAAACGTGGCAAAGAAGTGTGAGGTATAACAAATAATTGGAATGGTTTCTGATTCTATTTTCTTGAATGTCCATTTTTTCATCAAATTCCAAGAAAATAATTATAGCCTCTTATGATAATTAAAATACATTGCATACGCTCTAGATTGCCATTTATCTGACTCAGTGCCTGTAGAATACGGTTCGATCAAAAGAATCGAAAGATTGATTACATAAAAATCTTCAAATGTACATTTTTCGTCGAATATTTTTTTTCTCCATCAGACAATGAACAATTTTCCATACAAATTATTACATTAAGGGAAGGTTCTCATCAAGATCGACCAAAAAATCGACTTTTTTGCATTTTTTAATAATTTATTATATGTAGAATATAGTTCCCAAAACGGTTTGGCCGAAATCAATTTTATAAAAAAGATATAGCATCAGAAGGGGATCCACCTTTTTACGCAAAAATTGAGTTCGCGCGGTAGCGTGTCTTTCAAATTCTTTGAAATTCTTTGAAATTCTCACCTGTATGACCATACTATGGTAAGTATAGTTACCAGATGTCGGAAGATATGCTATGACTGTGAAATATTGGGAGGTATGCCTCTGTATACTCTAATCTTTAAACTCATTTCCTGAAAAATCATGTTTTTCAAATCGGTCTCCACAATATCTCAAAAACTACTTGATGGATCGACTTTTTTTTAATTTTAAAGTAGATTAAATTTATTAGAATCTGAACCTAAATGCAAGTGATATTTGTTGTTTTTTTTTTATAGTACTTTTAAGAGCGACAAAAACGTGAAAAAACACTACCGACAATTCAAATGTCCGCCATTTTTTTAATTTTTGACTTTTTATTGATATTATAGGTTCAGGCTCCAGCAAATATTATATAATTAATAAAAAAAAATTGGTTTTTTGATTTCAAATAACTTTAGAAAGTGCTACGATGGAGACCGATTAGTCTTCTTTTTTTCAGACGGTCATGTTACAGCACGTATAAACAATTTATATGAGTCTATTTTTTACTAAAAAAAAATTTTTCTGTACCTTACGACTTAATAAATAAATGTCAAAAAACTTGAGTTGTTTATTTACTTTGGTCTATGAAAAAAAAAATCATGAAATTCACCTTATTTTTCGGTCGCTTGATCAGAACCTTCCCTTAAAATATTTAAGCGGTATCATACATTAAATGCTCGGTCTCTAAAAAAAAAAAAAAATATGAAAAATGGGTTCCCAATTCACAGGCAATTGAATAATATGTTTTTGCATACATTAACGGGGTCATGCCATGTGACAGCTATATTTTTTTCGCTTTTTTGGGAATTTTTTTTGATGAACCATTAAGACACAATATCTTTGAATTTTTACCACACATTTATTAACATTTTTACAGTCCCTCAGAATTTTATCAAACAAAAATAACGAGTTGAATCGACTTTACACCGTTCGGAAGACACTCATGTGTTGGTTGACGGCTGCCATGATTCCGGAGGTTTTGCTCATCTGAAATCAAAAAATCAAACGGCATTTTAATTTGTAGACCTAAGACTATCGCTGAAACTAGAGTAATGTAAAAATATCGAAAATTGAAATTTTGGCACGATTTTAAAAGTCGAAAAAAACGACGAAACTGGGATCTTAACATTTAAAACCGTGCCAAAAATTCAATTTTCGATATTTTTACGTTATTCTAGTTCAAGCGATCTCAGGTCTACAAATTAAAATGCCGTTTGATTTTTTGATTTTAGATGAGCAAAACCTCCGGAATCATGGCAGCCGTCAACCAACACATGAGTGTCTTCCAAACGGTGTAAAGTTGATTCAGCTCGTTATTTTTGTTTGATAAAATTCTGAGGAACTGTAAAAATGTCAATAAATGTGTGGTAAAAATTCAAAGATAGTGTGTTTTAATGGTTCATCAAAAAAAAATTCTCAAAAAAAGCGAAAAAAATAGCTGTCACATGGGATGACCCCGTTAACGTTAATTATTTATTAACGTTTATTAATATAAAAAAAATTATGAAAAATGGATTCCAAATTCACAGACAATTGAATAATATACTTTTACATACATTAACGTTAATTATTCATTAACGTTAATGTATGTAAAAATATATTATTCAATTGTCTGTGAATTTAGAACCCATTTTTCATATTTTTTTTTTTTTAGAGACAGAGGATTTAATGTATGATACCGCTTAAATATTTTAATGTAATAATTTGTATGGAAAATTGTTCACTGTCTGATGGAGAAAAAAAAATATCCGACGAAAAATGTACATTTGAAGATCTTTATGTAATCAATCTTTCGATTCTTTTGATCCAACCGTATTCTACAGGTACTCAGTCAGATAAATGGTAATCGGGAACATATTATGCAACATATTTTAATTATCATAAAAGCCTATAATTATTTTCTTGGAATTTGATGAAAAAATGGACATTCAAGAATATAGAATCAGAAACCATTCCAATTATTTGTCATAAAATAACAGTTTTACTTGTAATAATTTTCCTATTTACTAAGATAACTTATTTCGATAGCTTGAGTCTAAAAAATGTCTTGCTGAGAAGTTTCTCTTCGACCGCATGTAAGAATTACATGCATTTATTACTAGAAATTACAAAGTAACAATTAAATAAAAAATAAAAAAATGTTATTCAATAATGTGCAATATTTTTGAATCGTGTTTTTGGGAATCGTTAAATAAATAAAGTAACAGATTGAGTTGTTTGCATCGAGCTTCAACCTAAATTGTATGCCATCTACGTTCTCGATTCTATAAAAGGTCTTAGCGATTTATTCACAACATATTTTTATTTAACTAATATTTTCAGTACGTTCTCGAATTGGAGAAAATTCTCATTGAACTATAATTATTATATTCAATTATTATTTTTGGCGTTTTAATCCACAGTGAAATAAAATGCAAATAGAAAATTTGAAGTATTTTTAACGATCGGTATTCGATTGATATTTGTGTTATAGTCTCACCCATGCTCTCGGTACCTCATCAACTGGTCGGTGCACCGTTGGGTTATTCGGTGACTTTAGAATGTCACACGGAGGCACATCCGACATCACTAAATTTTTGGAAAAGAAGCGACAACGGGCCTATGATAACCGATACTGCAAAGTACAAAACGACGCTAACAGTAGGGAAGCCATCCTACAAAATAAACATGGCTCTGACGATAAACAACATCACGGTACGTTTCATCAATTGGTGGTACAATTTTACGATTTTACGAACTTTTCTTTTCCATTTTTTCATCCAACCTTATTGGCTCCGTGACTATCTGACAGGGGGGCTACCAAGTGAGAATTTATAACATGTTTGGAATAGCTGCTGATATATCTTATACATGGATGATATTATTTATTAATTAATTAGCTCAATAATATAAGGCTTAAATCCTAAATTTTCGCTCGAAATAAAAATAAATTGCTGTTATTTTATTTTGTGAGGCTGAAAATTATCACAAACCGATGCTTTGCTCAATATAAATACCTTATGCCAATCAGTCGTACAATGGCTGTCAACTAGAAAAGACGTCAGACGAATAATATCGGAGAAAATGGAAATGCGGGATTTGAAAAAATTACACATTCAATTTCATTCAACCCGAGGGGAATCGCTAAAGGAAAAAACCTTGCTGTGCTTCATATCCAACTCGTGCACCTAACCATACTTCACTTCTCCGAACCCGATGAGGATATTCTGGATTTCCTGTGGGGATTCTATAAAATTCACATGTTGAATTCAATGTGGTATTTCTAGAGCTTACCACTGCACAATTATAAAAACTTTTCTTTGCATTCGTAGTCACTTTTAATCGCAGTAAAATTATAAAAATCACTACCAATAGCCGCATGCTTATGAGCGGCACATAGGCAAACTATGCCAAACATTTCGGCAACGGCTACCGCGATCGCTGCATGTACTTTGCGACGATAATCACGGAACCAATACGAACATTATTTGTATCCAATGGTCGTCTGTACCTCTCACTCTTTCTTTTTTGATCAGATTCTTTTTGTTCGTATTCTCATTAAAAGTATTCACGAACGAGAATTTCCCAATATCACTGAAGTTGTCAAGTTAAATGCACGAAAAGCTCGATATAATCCTTCAGAATGGAAACTCCGAAGGATCATTCAACGTTTCGAAGTGACATATTGATTTTACAAAAAAAAAACATATATATAACGATACGACCAGTCGCCAGTCTATCTATCCTTCATTCATTGACCAGCAATTTTTAACGAGCCATTCGTCTGACTCTTGTCACTCATTCAGCACCAAATCATACATATATGCAAAAACACACTACCAGCAAAAAGTTTCCGAACAAAAGTCTGAATACGGCTCGGAATCGTTCTCAGTGCCATCTCGTCGGCAGTGTACACAACCGAATTTAATAAACGACATTCTCGAGGCCGCAGATTCAGCTTCAGTTTACTTTTTTGAAAAGTGTTCGACGATTTTTTATGAACCCGAGATATCATTTTGAACTTAACCGCTTTTTGGTTTTTTTTTTACCCTTATGGTCGAGCTGCAAATCTAGTAGAAATTTGTTAAACCAGTTTTTTCAACGGGAATCTAAAAAAGAGAAGCTCAATTCCATTTTTCATAGTTGTTGGATAATGTTAAGCACTAGAATCTTTTGAGAACTTTTTTTTCGACTTTTTTTTTCAAGTAATCTTGATCAAAACTCTGATAAATTGGATGCCATAACCCGAGATCGATGGGATTTGTGACATAATATCAAAAGAAGAAAAAGTGGCATTTTTTTATTTCGAACAGATTAAAATTATTTCACATTTTTTTCCAACATTTTTTTCTGTCTAACAAAATCGAAAGGTTGAAAAAAAGTTTCGAACAAAAATGTAAAAAAAATCCAATATGTTCATAATTAAAATATACAACTTTTTCTCCTCTTTTTGCAGGTAGTGTGCAAACTTATTTACATTCAGTACGATTCCAAAAAGGCACATTCAATCGCGAGGAATTGTTTGGCAAATTATCTGTTAAGCCAATCCTTAATTATTATTACCGTCAATAAATTTTAACATTACTGAAACGATCCCAAACACTCATTTTTCATTTATTAGACCAAAAATTAAATAAAACAAAAATAAATACATTTTCTATTTCTGTAATAAAATAAAAGAATGACAAATTACTTGAATACGAAAACATAGTAGTTTTAGTAATAGTAATTTTTCCAATATTCTCAATCTTTCATGATCATTGTTACGTATATTAAACCTATAATTATTCTTTTTTTTCAGATGGCAGATTACGGAAGTTATAAATGCGTCGCAAAAAATCCACGCGGAAGTATGGAGAGCACAATTCGACTATACGGTAAGAAAAACAATAAATTTGCGCATTTCTAATGAAAAATAATCAAAAAATCTTAAAAACTGCAAAAAATCCATATTATCAAGAAAAAAGTCGCAAAACATCTTTCACCGCGCTCGTTGTTAATGTCTCCAGGATGTCTGCAGTATTATATATTGGGTCATTGCCCTTAAAATCTCGCGCATAATGAATATTGCATAGATTGTTAATTGAGAAAGATATAATTATACGATTTTTCGATGTCGTTGTCCCCCGTGATCAAATCCATGAATTTTTCGTTGCTAATGAGCACTGTGAGCAATCAAATCGTAGAAAATTGTCCAGACAAGAGAGCATATGAGAGAAAGAGGGACGGAGAAAGAGAGACGGACGAAACGAGATGAGAGGTTAATACGAGCGGTCGTAACGTATGCATATGACATGAAGGGGTGCAGCGAAATGGTTGGCTCTCAGTCAGAATATATACAGTCACACGCATGTATATCTATATCGAAGCATTTGGGCATATAGACAAAAAAAAGGTATATATATACACATATAAGTGCAAAGCAGTCGTCAGAGTCGCCGACGGCCGTCCTCCATTAGCATGCATCGGTTTTTCGCATTAGCGACATTCAAATGAAGCGAGCGTTTAGCATAAAAGTTTCGCGAGACGTAGTTGTACGTATATAAGGGTGCTAAAGTGAGATAAAAGAGTCAGAGTGAGACAGGTAAAGGCTCGGCGTTATCCTCAAATGCTTGAGGCCACAAAATATATATAATGAAAAGAGGAAGAAAGAAAATGAGAGAAAGAGACGGATTCTAAAAGAGGGGGAGACTGACGAGAATCGTTTCCTCTTTATCCCACACGAGACCGACGAAGAACGTTCACTGTGTGCTATTTGTGTGCATATATATATATATAGTTTATGTGTATATGTGTATATATATATGCGTATGTGTGCCTCACGGAACGACAAGTGTCGTAAATTCAGGGGGCGATCATCCCCCGATTGGAATTTGAATATAACTCGGCGTGGCTCGCCTACCAGATTTTACGGGAAATCTCGTGGGGAAACTGGAACATCCGGGCTCATACCGCACGCGAAATCGTTACGAATGCGAATAAAGAGAGCGAGAGAAGGAAAGGGAAGGCGGAAATACATTTATTTTTCGTGAATATTGCTTGAGATGGTAAAAATTTACCTTATTCTCCCCTCGACACTCTGTGGGCGTGATGATTAAGGGTTTTCAAAATAGTGACTTTAATCTTTCAACAAAGATGAAAAAAAAGGATTTATTTAACTATTTTTTTTGTAAGTCTTTTGTTTTTGTGCCTACAGAAATATTAGTGAAGGCTTTTTACAATAAATCCTGTACGAAAATCAGTTATAACAATTATTATTTTATTTTCAAAGAATTAACGAGTTAGTCAAATATTTGGAAAAGCTCGTCTCTCATTTAGACCATCTACGGTTTTTCAATAATTCTTTCTCCTCCAGGAAAAGTACGCAGTAGATAGGTCGTTTCGTTTTTTTTTTTTTTAATACTTCTTCAAGGGCCTACGACAATTAACTACCATTAAACCGTTTTCGACGATAATTAAAAAAAGCGTAAACCTCCTCCTAACGAAAGAATATATGTTACGAAAAAGTGTTCACTATTCATGGCAACGTTCTTTCGCTGCGAGGAGCTTTTTGATGGATGATCCGGTACTTTTTATTTTTTGTCCTTCGAGGTCGCGTTGAACTGAATCTCCAGCGTCACTTCTATTTTTCTTGCCATATACTTAAGAGAAGTGGAAGTTCTTGCGTCATCCCGATTTTTCAATAGGGTTCAAAAAAACAGCAAGACAAAAAACAACACCAATAACAACTGGCGAAATCTCATTAAATAATCATTAGCTCGACGGGTAAATTTGTGATAAGTCGAGAAATTAGATCACTGTGATCCAGGAAGGTTTTTCTATGGGTGCTTTGGATCTTTCACGTAGTGAATTCGTATAACAGTATGTCTCCCTTTGGGACCCTCGACGTGACTGTAAACCGCCCTTTCTCTCTTTCTATGCGTCTTCTACGTCAAACTTGCCTCTCTATCTTTTATTCCTTTTATTTTTTTCCTTTTGTGAGGATCAGTTCTCTTCCCGTAGTGATCTTTTCTGCCACGTGACTTGCATTCGTTGGGAAACTGAGAGACGAGACCGTCTACATGCCACAGGCGAAAGACATAACGAGAAAGAGTGGGAACTAGAAAAAAAGGAAGGAAAAGAGAGAAAGAGAGGAAGAAGTCACAGTTCCTGGTGGAGGACTCTCACATGATGCGCCAAGAGGATAAAGTGGTTGGAAAGATGTAGAAAAGAACGAACTAAAAGAAAATCCCGCCCGCCCCTCCCGAGAAGCGTCTCGACCTTCGTTTTCCTTTACCCAAACCCACCCAAATCGTAGTCTCGTTTCCATCGGACATCTCGCTCTGGTTCATTCAACAACCACGATTCTCTCTTTCTCCTTCCGATCGCAACTCTCCATCCCTTCTCGTCCTTTCGGAAGCCTGCATTACGGCCGTTACTACGATCTCGTGCGGTCGCGAAGAGAAATAAGCCGACAGAGCGAAAGAGAGAGTCAGCCGGAGAATACGAAGGAAGAAGGAGAGCGTGTAGAGGCACGGAAATCGCGTAAGATTGAGCAAGACAAAGACTCCCAACTCGACCCTACGGAATACTTAAGAATTTTTTCCTCCCCATCTCTCGTTCACCCCTTACGCTCTTGTCCCGCGTCTTTTTCTCTCTCTCCCACCAAAATTAAGTGGTAGCAGTCAGAGATATGTCAGACGAGTTTTATTAAGCGGCATAAAAAAGAGATTCGTAGCCGCGGGAACGGGAACTGGTTTTCGTCCGGAAGACAGACGAGGAGAAAGAAAACTAAGAGAAAATAAGAGAGAGAACGAGTGGGAGCAATACGATAAAGGAAGAGAGTTAAAGGTTGAAACAGAAAGAGAAAGAGAGAAAGAGAAAGATGACACGAGAGTAAAATCAAGAAAGGGGATGAGCAAGAAATTGGTAAGAGGGCGAATATAACCATGGTAAGGGGGATCGTAGAGATATGAATTTATTATTAAGGACCACCTAAAGGCTAAAGTACCTCTGTTTCTTGATATATCCTTTGGAGGCAGTTTCACCGGAGTGACTTTGGAAAGAGAATATCACGAAGCAAAGGGAAACCACGAACTGAAGATTCTGTATATATACTTTTGTATATATATATAAGTATATTATTGTCGATGAACAATGTAAAGAGTTGATAGTCCCTTTGGCAATGTTGCACCATTTCCAATATTCTACCATTATTGCTCTATTGCCTCATACCTTTGGCAACGATGGAAATGACTTTTCTTCGAGTACAACTATTCAGTTAATAATTCGATACTTTGAAGGAATCGAATGAATTTCATATCAATATCTGTTGTCGCAAATATTATGTATATCTATAACGTACACGTCTAGAAATTGATACGAATATGGATCAACGTCGGAATCCAAATTCACTTATAATTAAATTACGGCAATACAATAAGGTTGCCTCGAATTCCATTGAAATCCATCACTGCTAATAAATTGATACACATCTATGCAAACTTTTTTATTGTGGATTCTATATATCATTCTATAATTAATTGATCTCATAAAAAAAAATATCGTGACAAAAATATTACATGCATTCGATAGGTAAACCATCGGCATTTGTAGGTTTCGTTATGATGACGGAATATCATCTCTCCAACGGTGTGTTATGGGATTGTATTTGAACGTAGGTGGAGAAATGAAGAAAATAAAACTGGAAAGATTAAGTTGAGAAAACAAAAGAAGAGGAAAACGTTTTAATTTACATCGACATGTGACGGGACATTTTTTCACCCCCATAGGTCACTTTTTCACATGATTTTTTTATTCCATCTCGATCTTCTCTCACCACATTTTTGTCCCCACATTCCCTTTTTCTCAATTCTTATATTCAATTCCTGTTCGCTCCGCTTCCTTTTTTATTCGCGATTTTTTGTTGATTTTTTTTGTCGAATAAGAAGTTTTCTCTCGTCTAAATGAGAAAAACGTCTCCTAGAAGGCAGGAAAGATCGATGCTCTTAGGTATATAGAACATTGGTAAAGGACACGATAAAAAGGGAGAAATGAAGGGAAAGGGGTGCGAAGAAAAGGGAAAGACTTCTTCTTCGAACATTAGTTTCTTCGTCTTCTTTTGCTGGACCGTGAGTGTCAGGCGTTCTTTCAATCAGTGGCACAGCATAGGATTCACTACCTCGAACAAGTCAATCACTCAATTTTTGTTCGCCCCTTCCCCTTTCACCCCTTCTTTCCCATTTTATCATTTCACAAGATCTCATGACAATGGAAAACGAAGAGAAAATAAGAGGAATCATTATTAAAAATGAAAAGTCTCACTCTCCAAATCGTACATTATGAATTCTGGTATAATTTCGTTAAATTCCAATTTATAAGAATAAAAACTTTTTTCTTCGTGTCATTTTAAATTCCCGCAAAAAAAACAGCGTAAATGCTGTAAAAAAAGTTGAGACAAGTACATTTAGTCTCCCCAAATAGTTGTTCCGATGGAAAATCCCCTTCCCAACACAAAACTCCCACAAAAAGTTGTAAGAGAGCCTCACAAAAAATTACCAATAAAATGTTAATCTCACAAAAGTTACCAATTCAAACCTGCCTAAAAATTAAGTCTAAACTTCACAAAAAGTCATTAAATAAATAAAAACTATAAAAGCATTAATTGCCAAATACATTTGAAGCTATTAATCTCCAATAAAAAATCTTTCGATTAATTGAAAATACAGTCATACTATACAACAAGAATATGAATAAAAAATAATTCCGATGCAAAAAAAATGCCAAACGGAAAAAATTAGATTAAAAAAAAAATTTCGGCCGAAGTACTTGGCGAGTCTGTAACCACAAATGATACATTGTGTGAATTAATAGTATATGTAAATGTACTTGTCTCGTGTCGCTACCGCGACATTAGATTTAATGCTGGGTTGAGTATCATCTACCGGCACTTTTAAGAGAATTGGCGCATTTCATTTTTTTGTAATAGTAAAAATATCGTTTGAAACACGAACAAATTAGTTATTAGCTATTAGTTGAAACTTTATCGGTTTTCCAAGCCCCTTTATAATTCTCCTAAATGAAAAAATTCTCTTTTTTTTTAAATAAACTACCGAATTTGCTCTTTTCACCCTTTCGTACAATGATAATCTCTCTCGTCAATCAAACTAAACAGCTTTATTGGCTTAGAATCTAATGATGATTGAAAAATTATGAATTCTTTAACATGGATACGATGAGGTTTCATGCAAGAAAATCGTAAAAAAAAGTGAATGATAAAAAAATTCTCTTAATTTGTCATCTACCAAAAAAATGTTCAAACTCTCTTCTCTTTTTGAATTCCTGAAGAAATTAAAAATTTGTTTAAACAGTGAAGACATAAAACATTTTTCACAAACCTAAAAAAAAGAGGCAAAATTATTTTTTATCAATACCTTAATTGATAATCGCAAAAAAATTTTTTTGGAATTATCGTCTTTACAAGAACACTTAACCGAAACTCACCTAGGCGAACGTAATAAGGGCTGATAACGAAACAACATTTTGTTTTATTTACTTTTTTTTTCTCTTTGCTGGAGACAAGAAAAAGTATGAAACAAAAGTTGGCGAAATTGCAGGAGCGTGGGTTGCGGAGATGAAAGCAAGTGCAAAAAATTCTTTAGTTTTTCACGTTGGCTTCGGCATTTTACAGGTAAATCAAGCCATGCGTTGTATATATATGAAGAAAAAGTTTGGCTGAATGTTGAAAGTCGTGTGGACTTTTGGAAAGTCTTTTACTTCCACGAGATCGCAGTTGTGGGACCACAATACTATTCTATGTATAATATACATGTATTTTCGTACATACAGATATACACAGAGTTTATATGTATATACGAAGTCGATGGTTAGGCAACATGTTGAGGTTAGGTATACAGGGAGCGTATACGGCGCGAACAGAGCTGTTTAACTTTCACGGCGTGCAACCACCTTCGTCGCTAGACTAGCAATGTGACAGAGCCCTTGGAAAAGCTTGGCTTCGCAAGATCTAGCTCGCAGAGTCTGCGCTACCCCGCTCCTGGTAACGAGATCTCTGTGAGAACGGGCTAAATTGGAATTCTCATCAAAATTTCCCCCAAAAAGTCATCATTATATCTAATACGACGAAATTAATGACGTTGATTAAATTCATTAAATATGATTACGTGTAACGACGTAGTCTAATTAACTTTTAGTAATTAGGCTTTGGATGATTGCATGCATGATTAACAAAGTTGAGCAGTCGATAAAGATTTCACTTTTTTTAAAATGAAAATAATTCGTTCGTGCAATTCTAAGGGCTCTACTGAAGGATAGATAAAACTGTAAATGTTTTCGAAAAAGTAAAAGGTCGAAAAGTGAAAACGAAAAAAGAAATATATCGTAAAGATCATTGGCATAAGCTGACGTCCTACCTGAATTATACCCAAGGTAATTTTAATTCATCACATCGTTCGTCTTTCATGGCATTTATAGATGCATATATATATATATGTTTAAAAGCGCGAAAGCGGTTTTGTTGTTCGTTCAAGGGAGCCAACCAACACAAAAAGCGAATGAACGTAAAAAAAAAGCAAAAAATAAAACTTAAATATCCAAAGCGGATTGTAAATGGTAGAACGGGGAAAAGTCTCTGAGAAAATACGCAGGGTGGAGTGACGTGAATGGCTTTTTCATTTGGATAAAATCTTTTGGAACTCGTTCTTGCGCAATGGGGGACACACTTTCACTTCGGGTAACTTCTTTTTTTTCTCCCTCTCTCTCTCTCTCTCTCACTCCTATATTTCTCCCTTTTTGCTTCTTTCTCTCTTAACACGTACAATATTATTTTGCAACGTTTAATACTAATGGATATGAGTATTAAAGAGCTGTCACTATATACATATTTACCTATATATATATATAGGGGAACATGGGGTAAAATGAACACATAGGGCAAAACGAGCACCGTGTTCGTTTTGCCCCATGCAGTTGAATTCCGGGGCAAAATGAACACGGCTCGAATCTGAAATTTTATGAAATTCATAAAAAATTTTTTTGAGCCTAAACTACATCTTCACCCTAAACAGCCTTAACTGGTGCGTTTTGAGGCAAAATGAATACATGGGGTAAAGTGAATACATTCAATTTGGAATTGCATATAAACATGGGGCAAAACGAACACCGTGTTCGTTTAATCCCAGAAAAAAAATACGGTTCAAATTCCCGGACTCAACCGCGCGCCTGTCAGTTCGCCGCACCGTACACTGTTGCCATTTCGTCACAGCTGGTTATGTCTCCGTTCTGCGTCAAGTAAAATTAATATAGTTCATCAGTCGATATCTCCGAAACTAAACGGTCGAAAATTGCCATTTTTTTTTTAAATTAATCCTACAATAATACTGCATACACGAGTGGTTTCATTTCAAAATCTTACGATCCGTTTAGCGTCCATAATAAAAAATGTGAACAAAGTGCTATCCATTCACGTGTTAGATATAGGCATCACGTACAAAATGACCCATTTTTAATAGCAATTATCTGGCAAACTAAACGGTGGATCGATTTGAAATTTTGTCAGTCGGTCCATGAAGGCCTTCTTTACACCATACTTAAATTTCAGCCGGTTCCTAAGATTCCAACAAAACTACAGAACTACCTTAAAGCACACCGTGAAATGTAGTTTACTGCTAATTTCAAAATGGACAAGTTAGTACAGTGCATTGACATGATGCATAATGGAGGTGAGCGAAGTATTTACAATGTTATGTTGACTTGATTGAGTTTTGTCGTATTCGTTTTTTCTCAGAATTTTTTGCACGACATTTCGTCTTGCGAAAAATATCATTTTTTAATTTTTGATGCCTCTTAGAGGCTGTGTTCATTTTGCCCGAAAAATCTTTTTTTTCTAAATTCGAGAAACAGGGAACGGGAATCTATTTTAGGAACTATATATAGTTCAAACATCGTTTATTTACCGGCGCAGTAAACTTAAAGCTCATTTTTTGCATGCCACAAAAAATTGATCCAGAAGCGATCTGGGACTTCACCCCATTTTTTCCTCTCATACATCCAAAAAATGGGGCCAAAAGGGTCCCATTTCTTTGCTCATATTACAGAACTCGCATTCCATTCGGAAGCAGTCGCTTCCAACGTCTGTATTGCGAAAAATGTCTTTTTTTAATTTTTTATGTGTTCATTTTACCCCGAAAAACTTTTTTTGCGAAATTCGAAAAACAAGGAATGGGAATCGATTTTGGGACTCAAATAAAGTTGAAAGACCGTGTGCTCATCGATAAATCTGCTTTGAATCCTTAAATGTTCATTTTGTCCCATGTTCCCCTATATATATATATATTTAAATGAAGAACGGTTGAGGGTGACACGATGCTGTACTACACGTACCTTTTCCGGTGTGACAAAGATCCGGTCCCGACTGCGACATTGCCATTACTTGGCTCTCCCCCTTCTCCCGCTTGCCGCTGCTGGTCTCAACCCCCAGTAGCATTATTCATTAACTCTCCACCCCCGAAACACTCTCGCAGTATTTATATATACATACCACTCGAAGGCCCGTACCCAGCTTAAGGTCTTGCTTTCCCGGCTGTCCTAACTGTAATATTTAACCCATTTGAGGGATAAAAAAAGCTTTCAACCCTCAAACGCTCCGATGTTCTTGTCCATGACGGAAATACCAACAAGATTCATCCCTTTTTTTTTACTTTGCCCTGTGAAATTTCCATAAGGGATTCATGACATCCTCCCTTTCTCGAAATATATTCGAACAATCAGTTAAAACGAACATTTTTTTAAATTCATTACTATCTTTATCTAGTCGAACAGTTGGACGAATATTCGAAGTGCAAGTTAATTTTTTTTTTACCAGTTTCGAATTGCGATGACCAATTAAATAAAAATTAATTAAATTTTGTAATCTAATATCAATAATTGTTCATCGAGATTAAAAAAAAATATTAATAAGAAAAAAAAAAAGAACAGTCGTCTGTAAAAAAAATGCAATCGCGTTTGTTCTCGACTTGTTCTCGAAAGAGAACGGGGATAGAAAGAAATCAAGAGTAGAAACGGTGGAAAGGGGTAAAAAGAGGTGGGGAGTAATATTACCGCACATTAATTTACGAGACAGTTTGAAAACGTAGCCGTGGGCGATTTCCGGCTAGATCTACCAAAAGTATCTTATCGAGCCGTCTCTCTTCGCGTTCCCTTTCTTTCTTTCTATCTTTCTTTTTTTTCCCCTCCGCAAGTTCACCCCTTTGCTTCGTTTTCCACGGGAACCGTGGCCGGTTCTTCGTCCCTTTCCTTCTCGCACGGGCACGCTTGAAGAACGACTTTTAGAATCGACTTTGCTGGCGTGGTTCGAAGAAGTTTGGCAATTTCCTGGGGGCTAATCTGGTGGTCGGTCAGCATTGAGATGCTCCTGGGGTTCGCAAACCAGCCAACCCCAGGCAAGTGGAAAAGGGCAACGTCGAGACGAGATGGACTTCTGTATACGTCTCAAAGACTTTCCTCTCTCTTTCTTTCTCTCCTTTTATCTTTCTTTCTCTAGCTCTTACCCTCTCTCTTTTTCTCTCGGTCGAAAAGTAACCTCGGACGATCCTATGAATTATACAAGCGAGTGCTCTCAGTCTCGAGAACTAAGGGAAAAGAGAAGCATGAAAAAGACTATAATGAAGAACGTGACACACGAATACGAGGGAGAAGCCAAAAAAAAAACAAAAAGAAAAGAAAAGTGAAAATTATATCCGGCTCTCTCTTATTTCCTCTTCAGTCGTTATTTATACCCACGTACCTTATATATTAATATAAATGCAAAAAGTTTCGATTCTTTTATCCCCTCGTCGAGACATCCAGTTACGAAAAAAATAAGGACGTCGCACTAAATTGTTATTAATTCTCGCGAGTTATTCATTTTCTTGATTATCGCACTTTATTAGTTCCTCAGGCACAACTTTCCTTTCTCTTTTAAGTTCCAAATATTTATGATGCAAGAGAGTCGTGGTAATATTACAAAAGTAACGACATTGTATCGAGTAATTGCAAAAAGCACCTCGAAACTGATTTTCACCGTAACGAGTCATTCATGTTCTTGGCCCTTACGGTACACATTGGAGTCACAAGTTACCCCAGCTTGTGGACTATTTCGGACGAAATCTATAACTCCCAAATCAATGAGCTTTTTATAATAACGTTCGTCAGAGTCTATACTTTACATTTATGACGAAAAAAGTGATTTTGTGCATGGCTATAGCTGATAAGATGGTTAGATCTCATTTTTGTGGAACTTCTGAAATACATAGTGTATATCGTAAGGGTTGATTATCGTAGTTTGTTTCCTTTGTCCTTTTCGAAGTGTTCGGATGCTTATAATGGCAGAAAATAATAGGTGAAAGTTGTGAAGATTGAAAAATGTGGCATCATTGCAAAAAAGTTTATAAAATACGGAAATTTGAGACTAGGAAAATTATTTGATTTTCGAAACCTTCGTCGAAGCAAACGTTAAGAACAGCTCTCGCGGTGAACCCTACTAATATACGCGCGTTTACAGACCCTTAATTAATACCTTGCGAGCTTCCGGGCGAATTTCACTCTCTCGTAATTGAGAGAGAAGGGGGGGGGGAGGGAGGGAGGGAGGGAGGGAGGGAGGGAGGGAGAGAGAGAGAGAGAGAGAGAGAGAGGGAGGGAGGGAGGGAGGGAGGGAGGGGGGGAGGGAGGGGGAGAGGGGGAGAGAGGGGGGGAGGGAGGGAGGGAGGGAGGGAGAGAGAGAGGGGGAGAGAGAGAGAGAGAGAGAGAGAGAGAGAGAGAGAGAGAGAGATCAAATAGAGGGCGCGTTGTCTACGAAAACTCAGGAGTGAAAGAGACTAAACGAGACCAAGGTCCTTGTCAAGACTACGAAACACGTCTCCGATGTTGATCTTTCATTCCGCAGTCATTCATCATTTCCATCTAATGTTAAGTACGTTTAAATATACAAGACATTTCACGTCAAATTGATCTTATTGCAATCCTCATGATTTCTCATTTTTCCACTCAAACTTCGAGTAAAATACCTTGTCAAAAATCGTTGTCAATCATTTTAAGACTTGCATTTCTTTCACTAACAAAAACAATCATAAATATAAAAGGAAAATTAGATTGCCAACAGTTTGAATGCACTTTTTTGAATTATCAGTGTTTATTTTTGTGTTATTAATAGAAAATATAAAAAATAAAAATATGAAAACAAAATACTTTTAAAGAAATAAAGATTTTAATTGGAAGTTCATTTGGCATCGAATGGCTTATATTCATGAAGAATTTTCTGTCAATATTTTAGCCCCAAACACACTTGGGCATTAGAGCTAAATCCCCAGATGCTTCAATGAATATTTCTGTATGCAAACTGGCAATATTATATGCTAAAGAGTAAAATACTTAAATATAAATAAGTATAAATATTATATCAAAATAACCACACTGAAGTATATTCGGACTTTTTAACCGAAAAGTACTTTCGCATCAATTTTAAGCTAATAGACTAAGAGACAATTTTAAGCTAATAGGAAACAAGAAGTTCTTTGAGGTGAACAAACTTCAAAATTAACGAGGATTGCAAAGTTTACTAAATACCGCGTAACAAAATAGGGCATGATGCATTTTTGTTCTACAGATGTTCACCAAATGTGGATATCTTATATGGAAGGGAATAATATTGAATATGTGCGTATACGTGCGTGTATGTGTGCAATATGTATGTGTCGTCAGCAGAAGCCAGCCAGGATCGTCCCAAAGCCTTCACACCGAAGGTTGAAGCAAGAGAGCTATTATTAGAGGAAAGATTGACATGTGACTGCAATATCCTCAGAATTCAGATTAGCCTTCCGGCTGGCGCTGTTCCTGGCACTCTACAACGTGTAACACACACACACACACACATACATATATTTAGAGACAAAAATACACACACACACACTTATACGAAGAGCTTTCGACCGGCGTATATTAGCTTTCGATTTTTCATTAAACTTCCAGAGGTTGCCAACTCACGCGCTCAGCTTACCATCAAGCTCTTTCTATCCTGGCGCGTGTTCTCGTTTTTCTTTCTCGTGTCTGCTCGATCAAGAAAAAAAGGGGGAAGTGGGAGGAGGATGAGAAGAGAGAGAGAGAGAGAGAGAGAGAGAGAGAGAGAGAGAGAGAGAGAGAGCTTGCAAGGCATCAAGAGATCTCGAGCCAGAAATTCAGCAAGCAAATACGATTTTCTTCAAGATCGTTTCTATTATCTTTCTCTTCTTATATTACTGTAATACATTTTTCAAATGTAGTTTCGTATTTAAATGATATTACGTAAATAGGATCAGTAAAAGGACATTTTTTGAGGTTTTTCTACTTTCTTGAATTAAGGTTATGGGGATGAAGACAATTTTAGTCGTACAAAATGCCAGGCACACTTTCTTTATGTCTCTCTTTAATGACTACGTATATATTCATATAGATTGAATACATGAACGTTAAACGCACTTTTCCTCAGCGAAACAACAAGAAAACAACTTGTATAAAGCCCTGAAGCTCCTGTCTGAAACAGGGACGAGCACATTTTGCTCTCTCGCCCATTTTATCCTCACTTTCGCCTCTTCCTCAACTGACATCCTTTCGTCATGTATTTGTAAACATTCTTAAACATATATATTTTCATAAAATTCAATCTTCTAAAGAAATTTCCAAGAAATTTGGCAGTACAACAACTCTATTCATAATTTCTCTATTCTTAAATAATTATGGTTAATATCTTTATTCCAAAACATCTCTATTCATAAATATCTCCATGTTTAAATAACTCTGTGGGTAATAAACTGTATTCTTAAATAACTTTATTCTCAATTATTTCTATTGAAAAAATATGAGTATTCCGAAAGATCACTATGTTGAAATATCTTTATTCTAATACATATCTATTCATAAATGTGGTCAAAAAATCTTTCAAAAATATCTCTATTCATTGACATTTGCAATCTGAAAAAACTCATGAATATCTCTATGTCAAGACATCTCTCTTCAATTGTCAATTGTTCTACATATGAAGATGTGGAACAATTGATGACATGACATGTCATGTCTTGACATTTACATTCATGAATAGAGTTATTTCAAATTGCAAATGTCAATGAATAGAAATATTTTTGAAGAGACATTTTTTGATCACATTTATGAATAGAGATATTTTAGATTAAAGATATTTCAACATAGTGATCTTTCGGAATGCACATAATTTTTAAGAGGAATATTTGAGAATAAAGTTATTTAAGAATACAGTTTATTATCCACAGAGTTATTTATGAATAGAGATGTTTTGGAATAAAGATATTTACCATAGAGTTATTTAAGAATGGAGAAATTATGAATAGAGTTATTGTACTGCCAGAAATTTGAACTTTGATAACATTTAAAAGCGCATCGTTTATATACATTTGTATTCCAAGTTCCTATTTCTCGAGAAATTCGGATACGATTTTTGACTATGACAAAACATTCTTCTGGATATCTTGGGCGTGAAGGGGACGCGTAGCTGACGACGAGTTTTTGGATCGTTAATCATTCGGAACGTGACAAAGTACGTGTGTCCGACTATTGAATTTTTAGGCTGATTTAATTTTGAATATAAGGAAAAACAAAATCGAAAACGTGTAAGCTGTTTATACAAGGCATATGCAATATATGCGTGGGGAAAAGTGAAGAAAAAGAAAACTGAAAAATGATTGCACGTGCACAATTCAAGTTTAATTTAAAGCTTCATTTAAAATTAAAAATTCGAACGTACGTTTTTTCTTGACGATTAATTTTGAATATTCAAAGGCCGGATCGATGGAAAACTTGACAAGTGGTTAATAATAAGAAATGCGAAAGTTTTTGGAGAGCGGGAGGAAAAATGGAGGAAGTGCACGTAGAATAATTCGTGTATGAGTTTCGTTCGGTTCCTTCTCACTTTTGCCATGACACAGAGCCGAAAGCGTGGATGGGCGCAAGAACGTGTGAAACGTGGTAGAAGAAGAAGAATAAGGAAGGCAAAGGAAAAGAGAGGAATGAGGAGCCCAGCAGCACTGACGGGCCTGCAAGATTGATTGGAGTCACGAGATGGAAAATTAACGGTCTAGCTCGGTTCGTGTTTTCCGAAAGAAAGAACGAGATGAAAACGTGAGAAAGAAGGAGATCGGTAGAAAGAAAGAGGCACGGCGAAAGAGAGAGGGAGACAGAGAGCTCGTGGGGTGAAGTTAAATCTACTGGTGGATGTGGTGAAAACCCGGAGTGTGTGTGAGAAAGATAAAAGCTATAGGGAAAACAGTGAGAGAAGAGAGAAAGAAAGGGACGACAGGAGAGAGGTGATCGAAGAGCGGGATGAAACGTGAGAAGGGAGAAGTGTGACAAGCACCGCATACTAATCCTCCCTTTGCCTGAACTCTCTTTTTTTCACATCTAGAGCCTAGAACAGAGAGGCAGCAAGAGAGAGAAAGAGGGCGAGGGACAAATGCGAGAAAGAAAGAACGAAAAATACGCGAGAGGCGAACAAAAGTCGAAAAGGTACAAAAACATTTTTACAGATTTTTATCCTAAAAGCAAAAAAAATTATGCAGGGTCGACGGAAATTTTATTGCAACGAAAAAAGTAACAAAGTTGAAACACAAAGTTCATAATCGAAGTCTACAAGGTCGAAAATTTAGAAACAACTAAACGTAAAGCTTGCGCAAGTCGAAGAATGGCCTAGTGAAAAACTAGGGCTGGCAGTCAGTTCTGTTATGAAATTCGAACTACGCACACCTCCTTTCATTTTATTTTTCATATTTTATAATAATTATTTTCTTCTGTCTTTGCTTTTTTATGCAAATCATATTTTATTTTTCAACAGTGTCTGATAAATATGAAAAATCATTAAAATATCTCTTAAAATAAGTAATAAACTATAATTGAGGTCAATGAATCTTAACAACATGGTCGAAAGTCATATGTACAGAATGCAGATTATTTCGTATAGCTGACTATTATCGATAATAATCCCTCGAGGATGAGAACAAATTTAAATGAAAGAGCCAGAGCTGAAAGTCACGACTTGGTTGATAGCATTTTTTCATTAGCACAATCCGAATCGCTCATTCGGATGATCCCCTGAAACAATTCGCAGTGAATTTTGCAGGTAATAATGAGACGTTCGTTTCACTGAAATACGGGAGCTTGTATAAATTTAATTCGATACTTCAATCAAGTTATTTTCATAATTTTTTTTTAAATATAAATTTAGCAACACATTTGAAATTAAGTATTCACGAAACGAACGGAAAAAAATATGCTATTTAACCGTCACGATTTTTTATTCCCACCGAAATAAATGATGTTTCACTCATATTTAAATTTATTTAAATTTATATTATGGCTCGAAATTTTGCGGTAGCGAAGAGAATATTTGAGAATCGTGGAGAAAAGATTCAAAGACGGTTGTTACTTCTACTGTTTAAATATATACTCTTCTCCTTGAGTCTCAGATGTTTGCTTCAAAATCCAAACAAACGACTGGGAGAGAGATAAAAAGAGACAAAGAGTGACACCGAGGGAATAAGAGAGAAAGAGACCAAAGAGCCGAAAAAAAGCAAAGAGAGGAAGAAAGATGAAGAGGGAAAAGAGCGAGAGAGAAAAGAGAGTGTATAAAGCCGATGAAAGATACTATATACATTGCGCGAACTGAAAACCCCAGACATCTCTCATCGTGCCAATATTCTAATTAGAACACCCAGTCATGTTTAAATTGCCCATCAAGCTCTTTCCACTAGACTGTCCCGACTTCGGGAACACCCTCAAAGGCTAAACATCCACAGCAAATTAATTGATTTTCAAGGACACCCAATTTCAATATATACTTCTTCTACTTTCAATTTTGCTTATTATGTTCTTCCCTTTTATCGCTGATTATTAATAATTAACACACGAGCTATTATTAGTTTGCAATTTCAAACAAAATTCTATATGTATCGATTTATTTTCATTCTAAATTTATGTCAAGTGTTAATTTTTGTGTGTAACGGGTCAAGAATCGTGCGATGATTTTTTCCAGTTTGTTAATTTCGTTTTTACACATTTTCGTTCATTCAAAAACGTGAATGTTATTGAATTTGTCACTAATTAATCGACGGACATGAAAGAATCAATCTTCGGTCAATTTCCCCTGCTATGCCTTGCGCGAAACAGTGAAAACGTTAAAACAGCCAGATTGCAAGGTAATGTTTGTATATACATGTCATATGAACTACATAAACGTGTATATATATATATATATATATATATATATATATATATATATATATATATATATATATATATATATATATAATAGCCAATCATCAATCAGAGAGACTGAAGTTAAATGCTCGGGACAACGGGTTTTAATATATCCCGAGAGAAATAAAAGTTAGCGCGATAAATCAAAAGTGAAAAGTCGCCGGCTAAACTCTCTGGGACTGGCTGCCACTCAGTCGAGTTGAACAAAATGGCGACTTCTCTCTCTCTCTCTCTCTCTCTCTTTCTCCCTCTCTTCTCTCT
The DNA here is from genome assembly GCA_963989365.1 of Rhimphoctona megacephalus. Lineage (NCBI taxonomy): Eukaryota > Metazoa > Arthropoda > Insecta > Hymenoptera > Ichneumonidae > Rhimphoctona > Rhimphoctona megacephalus. The sequence goes on along the minus strand of OZ022419.1, from coordinate 20,800,434 downwards.
CGCTCGTAGTTTTCTCGCTTTCTCTTTTCGACTCTTCTTTCACTCTCATCGTTCTCTCGTTCTCACATTTCTCACACCGCCATTTTCTATCTCTCTCTCTCCCTTTTTCTCCCTCACTTAGTCTCTTCTTCTTCATCTCTCCCTCTCTCTCTTATCCTTGATTTTCCCCATACATTGGCGTCTTTTCCATCACAAGTGCAGACATCTTTCTCTCTCTCTCTCTATCTCACGTCCTTCGGTCCGTGACGCGAAAAAGTGATAAATGAATTTTCCTCACTCGTCTATTTATATCTGTGGCCATCCCACGTCCGCGAAACGTTGACGACGAAATCTCCCGTAAAGGGGAAAATCTTTCGATCTCTTTCTCTCTCCCTCTTTCACTCGCTCTCTTTCTCCCTCTGTGCTTCCTATCGGAAAATCGAGTGGTAATCTCCCAGTCTACAATTTACTCGATTATGACATCTCATCGGTAATCGATTCAGGTCGAGTGGTCGGAAGAGGTGTGTGTTTTTTTACGTCACATCTTCCCAGCTCACAGTACCATCGAAGTATTTTTTTTTATTTATCCAATATTACGCGGGCTACGCTTTCCTTTTTATTTAGTTTTAATAAATAGCTCACTCATTCATTATATATTAATTTCCAGTATCATTAAAAGGAGCTTTTACCTTAATTATCGATTATTTAGCTTATTAAGGAGCGTCCAGCATATAATAAAAAAATTGCGGCGAATTCAATGTTCCGCGAAAATTTATGCGTGCGTACAAAATTTTTGTCTTTGCGACGTAAGTCACTCACAAAAATGTTTGTACACACGCATAAATTTTCGCCCAATGTTGCATTCGCCGCAACTTTTTATTATTCTGAACTCACTTTCATAGACAAATATATTTCACTAATTATTTTACTCATCATTTAATCAATTATTTTCGCATTTGACAGCTATGATGTTTGACGTTATTTAATCAATTATTTTCGCATTTGACAGCTAGGAAATTTGACGTTTGACGTTTTTTACTTCGTTTATAAATCATTTTTTCTATTAAACAAAATGTATTTTAATCGTAACGAAATTCACTGTTGAGATTTTTACGTATTATATTAATTACTGAGTATTTAATTTTTCATTGATGCATTTTTGTTTAATTTCTTTAATGTTGAGAATATAATTTCTAAGGAACAAGAGTCCGCAATATTTATTTCTCGTAACTCGTTAATTACATGAAAGTTATATATACACGAAACTCCCGGTGGAATATATTATCTAGAGAGCATGAAGATAAAGAAGGAATAGATTTGTTTCCACCGAGAAAGGTAGAACAAGTTAATATTTCATGGAAATTGGCTGAGTGCTCGTTGGTCAAGATTTTCTCTTACTTGCTTTTTAGCGAAATTATTTTTTTTCTATTTCCACTTTTTTTATGATATCAAAGATGCAAATTATTTTCGTTTTTCGCTTTTACAACTCGATGTACAACTCGCTCAAAGGTTTTACCTTTGAGCGAGTTGTACATCGAATTACGTTGAAGTGACTCTCAACTTTGAAATTCTGTGCGGACTGATTGGCCTATTCAGACGAAACGACAGTAACGATCGAACCTTACCCTTTGATTTTGGTTCAAATTTCTAATTATAATTAGAAATTCTCAAAGGATGCAGTAAAGCCGAGTATAAAGTAACAACATTAGGAAACGATGTCTAGATATTGCAAAATATAGATCTAGATTTATTGATCTCAATTAATAATTTTCAACGTGAGTTCGAATATTTTAAATCACTCCTCACAATCAAATATTTGAATTCTGTTCGCCAGAGTAATTTCCAAATAAAATTAATGAAAAAAGGAATTTCATAAAGCTTATTCCATTTTTGTTTTCCCTGCTTTTATTTTTGTTCGTGTAACTCATCTTCAATTCCAAATGAATCACGTATTCGAGATACGTTATCGGAAAAAAACAAGGAGCATTTTCTCCAGGTATATGACAATCCATCCAGCGTTGTGCGAAAAAAAATTGATTGATATTTCATTTGGAAGCTTTTTAGGCGTGCACATAGAGTTCGAAAAAAATGTTTACTTTTATTTAATGGACGCCAAGGCTTTTCTTTCGCGTGTAAAATATTTCACGTTAATTAAAAATTAAATCGTTTCTGGAAATACCTGCACATTTTTCAATCAAGCATATTTTTGTTTATCTCCTCCGAAAATTAGCTTTAAAAAATATTAAATAATAAATAAAACGTATAATCGGTTAAATGTCAAATTCCCATTGCTGTACAATATTTGAATTTTCTCAGGAAAGAAAAAGTTTTCAAATATTTAGATATAACCCTGGACGACCTCCTTCAAATAGAGGTTGAAATGAGCAAAAAAATTGATAAACCATAGTCTACTTTAGCGTTGAATCGACGTCAAAATAAGAAAAAATTAATGTAAATATAACCCCGATTTTTGACGATATTGTAAAAACGTGAAAGGAAGTTTTAAAGTATTCAGACATGTCGCAACGAGGGCTTAATATAGATGGTAACATGAGAGTTGTCAGACATATTGTACAAGATCGATCTCGGTGGAGTGTTCCGAGTTGATTCGGGCGGCTCGTTAAATGCTCGACGAACCATGTGCGCGAGACCGTTCCCCACTCGGATATTCCTCTCTAGATATATAAAATTAATACTCTTATATACAAAACGGAGCACATGGTCACATATACCAATGTACCATATTTCTACATATTTTTCTCCATGCACAAAGAACATATCTATATATTCGAATGTATAGTGGCGGTACTCGTTGAAATTCAAAGTCGAGAGATAAATGAGGGAGTCTGCATGACGATTTGTGGGGGGCAAGGGAAAAGGGATGGAGATGAAAATCGTACGAAATCTCGTGGCAGACTCTTCATATATAGAGAAGCGCCAGTGTGACCGGGACGAGGACGAATGACGGAATTAGGAATAATTATTCAAGTACATTCGTTGAGAGAGAAAGAGAAAGAGAGAAGAGAGAGAATAAGAGAGAAAGTGGTCACGAGACAGGGGATTGTGGTAGAGGAAAAGGGCAGTACTGTAGTCAGTGCTTTTGGAACTGCAAAAGGGTGAGAGAACGAGGGAGTGAGAGAGAAAGAGAAGGGGGGGAGAGAGAGAGAGAGAGGTTGAAGCAAGGGTAGATACGCGTGTACCCTTGGGTAAAATATGATCTGGGAGTTGAGTGTGTAGTTGGGCTGGTAGCGGCCTGCTCTCTGGTGATTCTGGTCCACTCTCTCTTCCTCTTTCTCTCTCTTCTTCTCTCTCTTTGGTGCAGTCCTCTTCCCATCATCCCTCCCTTCAGCTTTTTCCCCTTGCACGCTCTGTGGTGGCTAATACGTTTGAGGGTGAAGTTAGTAACAGGTGGCGCGATCCATAACCGACCCTGCTTGCTCTCCAAATGTATATGTCTATCTATAGAGATATATCCTGCACGAAATCTTTTATTACTTCCAGAATCCCCATCTGATTATCCTTCCAATATTTTTCTTTTTTCTTAATATTTTTTTATCTTTTTCCCCGGAATATTTATCAAATTTTTGTATGGGATTTTCATTGCGAAAACAGACATTTGCACATGAGAATATGAAGTATTGTGCTATCGAATGGAAATTTATTGGCTAAAATTAAAGCATCGATTTATGTCTATTTACTTTATTACGTTATTTATTTTAATTTGTTTTAATGAACTATCTCCAGAATGTTTCCTAAATATATATGATAGATTGAACCATCGTTGTGCCTTTCTCTTTGTTTCAGCCTCCCAACCGCCGACCACTAGTCCAAGTCCAGTGACAACCGACCAAGCTGTAAAATGTGAGTTGACTTCCCATAATTCCCAACAAAACAAAAAGTTCTTATTACGAATGAGCTGTTTCAATATGAAATTGAATATTTTTTATAGCTTGGGAGGAAACAGCAGAGATGGACAATTCGGTGGATGGAAATCCTAGCTCGTTAACGTTTCACAACAGCAAAGGTTCGAAGCAAGGTAAAATTCGATAACAAATTTTAACAATTATCAAAACACAAACACCGTCTGACTGACGACAAATTTTACTCAACTTCCAAGTAGTGTTCTCACGAATAATAATCAAGTCCAAAAAAAGTACGATGGCTTTCCTAATTCTATTTCGGACTTCACCTCGATCACGTGCAAATTCGGTAACAAAAAAACAATTCGCTAGTGTCATCGAAAAAAGTTGGAAAATTATTGCCACAACATCAATAACAACCCCAATTTATCGAAATGTTGTACCTCCCGTTTAAACCTGTAACAGTGAGTGTTGAGAATCACGAAGCGAAAATAAAAGCTCGAAAATAAAAACATGCTGGATGTAGTATACAGGGAACGATTTAAAGAGTGCGGTTTGGAGACAATGGGGTTTCCTCCCTGCTGTTTCATAACGTACCTACATATAGGGGTTATGACAGCGTCGTGGGGGTTAACCAAAGGACACGACGCAACGACGGAAAGTTCGCACTCGGGGGGTCATGACTCCATGCTGCACTGCTGCAGAATTACGCGAGAAGAGAAAAGAGAAAGGGTTGATGTACAAATATATACGTACATACGTGTTACACATACGAATGTATTAGTGCACGTACTACTTCAACGAAAGGGCGCAAGTCTCACAAATTCCCGTGGTAAATTAAATGGTTAAGGACCTTTTCTTTTCAAGCACTCATTCTATGTGTTCGTATAGATGATACGAAGGAATAACGTCGAGGTGCATATCCTTCGACCCCTCTTCACCTCCCTCCATGCAGCACCCTCGACATCTTGGAGTAAAAGAGAGAGAGAAGGGTGGATGAAGGTATGGAGTAGGGGTTGTTACATCAATATTTCATGTATGCTAACACGCCAGAACTAATAATGCTCGAGCGCGAGAGGAAGAACCAAGAATAATATCAGCCTCCGCGAAGCTACTGCTCCCAACACTTGCGTACAGATACAAACATACACGTGTGTTCCTACATGTATTTCACTATCTACATTTACATATATATGTACATAGACTCGTATATGCTAGTTTATATATATATAAATTAACATTTAATAAAATGACGAATTTAATTAATGACCTTTAATTAATGATCGCGAAATGTCTTAAAGGTCGGATTTTGTTTTAAAAACTAAGTCAAATTTATTTATTTATTATCAAGATTTAGAGTGAAGCCAAAACGATTTACTGAGTCTAGCAAATCACTAATATCAATCTTTGCATTTCCTTTCGGCACTCAATTATAGTTGGAATTTCCAGATTTTTGAATTTGCAAAAATAAGGGTATGGAGAAGAGAAAGGGAATATTTTTCTCGGCGTTCAAAGTACCACTATTTGGATAGAAATTGAAATATTAGAGAAAACAAAAGAAATAATTTTTGTTGTATTTTTTTGACCTCTCTAAAGAATTCTCTAAAGAACCTAATTTCTTAATTGATAATTCCGACAATCGATACGTAATTCCGACGTCGATACGTAGAAAACTGATTATTTGAGGTTTTCTCGCAAGATTTTCATATAATTTTAAAAAAATATTCATTAGTACTAAATTTCAGTTTTACAATCTTACGAGAGAGCTGCAGTGAGAGAAAAGACCGTGGTATTTTCCCACAAACTAACATAGTAAAATGTGTTATAGTAGAATTAATTAATGTATTGACAGGAATATCATATTATAGTTAACTTGACTATAATTGAAATGTTCATTTGAATATACGATCTGAATGGTATGTACAACAAAATCTTAGATAAAAAGTACTATTAGTCGTGGTAAAAAGCTTAACAATACAAAATATGGTAAATACAAAACTATGAACAAGTTGCCATTTAGATAAAAATATGATCAACAGTAGCATATTTTCATTCCGATCGGACCATTGCAATTTTAATCACCTTTAAACTATTTACATAGTAATTATTAATTTCTGGTGAGTAAAGCTCACTAAAATACTTTACGACAGTAACTATCAATGAAACATTACGACCAATTTTATTTTTTAGTTAGAATGGCTATTTTTTACCGTTACAGTAACTATCTTAGTTGCTAGTGAACAGTAACCATACTAGTTACAGTAACAATACGACCCTGATGAGCATGTACCATTTTCTTTCATTAATTTACAAAATATCAGCTTAGCAGGTTGGATAAGTGCTAGACTGATACAATGATCTTGAGTTCGATTCCACCCAATAAACTTAATTTTTTTTTTATAATTGCTTGCATTCATGAATCCGTTTCTCCTTCTAAACAGACATGTAGCAAAATAATGTTCGTAATAATATCTAGAATTAATTATCCACATGCCTATCTAAAAAAAGAAAAAAAAATCATTTATGCATGCAATTATTAAGAAAAAAAGTCCGCTCGACGGGATTGAGCTCAAAAACATTGAATTGCGAGTCTAGCATTTGATTCAGCCTGTTAAGGGGGGACAACCATTTAGAACGCCAAAATTGAGAAGATTTTTAGGAATTTTTTTGAAGGGGAAGAAATAAATGGATCTTTTTGAAATTTTGATAGTTTATTATAAATATTTTAACAAGTATTTTCCATTTTTAATCATTAGAAAAGATAGAAAATTGACGGAGATATAGCATTTTTACGCGTTAGGCTTTTTTTTTACGGTGCCAATTGTAGCGCCGTGAAAAATGATCTGAAACAGAAGGGCAAAAGAATGTGGTCAGTATATGCCTGTGGTCACTTGATAAACCTAATCTTTTAATAATAAGTTAAGAATTGGAGAAATGGCAGACATAAAATCAAAAAATCGATATTTTCGATAATTTTTTTCTTCTTCGCTGAATAAAAAAACCAGTTTATTTTGAGAAATTTAAAATATGCTTAGGTTCACCAAGTGGTCTTATATTTTACGAAAATGTGTGCAAAATTTTAGCCCGATCAATAGTCTCTGAACAATCTTTGTCACCAAAAAAACACATAGTGAAAAAAAAGTTTCGAGAAAAACGCGTTTAAAGTTTTGGCAATGGAAAAGTGGTTGATAAAGCCACTTACGAACTAATCTGCTATGCCGCCTAATCTACTATTACTACTATTTTTATTATTATTACGAACTAATTATTATTACTATTATAACGTTTATTACGATTAACGGGACAGACCTAGTTGGAACGTCAAAAAAAAGGCCTTTTTTCCGATTTTTTTTTGGTCAAACGATAAAATAATTCACAACAAAAGTTCTTCCGTTTAAAAGATACATATGTAATGTATATGTTGCAATTTTTTCAACGCAATACATATCGAAATAAGCTGGTGACCGTCAATTGCCGAGGACGCTGCAAAAAAAAACACGGTTTGCGGTGATCAAGCTCACGCTGCAACGGCTCATCTGAAACAAAAAAAACGGAGGGGATTTTTAGTTAATGATATAATGCTCCGGTTGAACGAAGGGTTTTGAAAAATTTCCATTTTTCACAAAATGGCGGCCGTTAAAAGTCAAAAGTGTTTTTTTGACCAAAATATCAGTTCCATTTTTTGCTATTAAAAATAAAAATAATTATCCAAAAAAAAAATCCTTCGTTCATATGGAGGACTACCATGTATAGAAGAAGTGATATAAATTTCAACCCGATCGGTAAAGCCGTTCTCGAGCTACAGTGATCACCGACTTCAAAAACATGGTTTCGAGAAAAACGCACTTAAAGTTTTGAGTACGGTTTGCATGGCTCAGACACGACGTGCTACAAAGTCTTGTATTTCGGCGAATAATGGTCCGATTTACATTTACCTGGGCGGAAAATGTTCGTAAGAGATTCTACTTTTTGAAAGTGAAATAAAAAAAAATCGATTTTTCGAAAATTCTAACTAGGTCTGTCCCGTTAATACGAACTATTATTACGATTATTATTATTACTGTTATTACGATTATTACGATTATAACGAACTAATCTGCTATTGGCCTAAGTCATGAAGCTTTTCGTATTCTACACATAATAAAGTAACTTTTAAAGCAAAAAAAATCGATTTTTTGAAGGTTCTAAATGGTTGTCCCCCCTTAAGGAGTTTCGGGACAAGTGGCAAAATGTTACCATTGACTTCAAATTTACACAGTATATTCTTTGACATATACTGGATGTGCTGTCCAAATTTGAAATCGATCGTCTACACCGTTTTTCTGAAATTAAATATCAAAAAAAGACTTTTTAACATGGTGAGATGCCTACGGTCATTGGTGAACGACAGTTTTACCAATGGAATACTGAGAAAAAATGTTAAAAACTAATTGAAAAACTGCCAAACCACTAAGTATACTATTGCAATTCCGGAGTCCAAAAATTAAATAATTCGTCTACATGGTTTATTAATTATTCACTTATTCATCAACGAAAACGGTGAGTTTTCCCCTCATCGACCGAACGAACAGGTTTTTTTTGTTTCTTTTCGACGAAATATTGTCATGTGAAGTTGGCGCTTTGCTTGAAAATAATAGAATTGTACCGAAACTCCTTAAGTAGATATTTCATCAACCATAAAAAGAAAATGGTACATGCATATCAGGGCCGTATGGTTGTTGTCACTTGAATGGTTACTGACCACTACCGACTACTATGGTTACTGTAACTGGTATAGCTACTGGTCACTAGCAATTAGGATGGTCACTGTAACTGTAAAAAAAGTCATTCTTGTTAGGAATTCGATAACTTCGTCACCGAATTTTCGAAACTTTAAATTTTTTGTGTTGATAACTCAAGTGATTATGGTTCCACCAACGAATTAAAATTCTGACTCTAGATTGAGATTCAATGATTTTGAGAACACGTTTCTACTGAAATCCATTTTTTTCAATCCGAGTGCACTAACATGTAGCTTATAGATGAAATTTAATTTCAAAGAACTCCGTAGTGGTCGATAGTTTAGTGGTTAGAATCCCGAGTTAGATAGGTAGGCATTAGGTAGGAAATCCGTAGGGAGGCAATTCGATCCCGACCCACAGAAAAAATATGTAAATATATACAGTGTGAATACAACTGTTTTTCTTTTTTATCGCAAATCGCGTCTGATCTTTTCGAATGGTTGGACTTTTAAAACAGATGTAATTTTCCTTTAATAAAGTAAAGGAAAATTAAATTAATTAAATTAAAATAATTTCGGCATAGGATGATTCCTATCCCTATATGGTTTCTTGTATTTCACTAATATCGTCATTGGCATCCATAACATTAGGAAGGTTAGTAATGGTATCTTGTATAGTACTTTTGACTATATCTATAATTGGGTGATTTGTCTTTGATAGTGAAAAGATCTACATATTTTGTGCGATATACTAGTATCCACTAGTAGCAGATACTTAACTTTATATGTAAAAATGTCATTGTTGCAATTAACATGTGCACTTAATATATACGATTATTGAAATATAGTAAATAAAAAAACTATATTTTGGTGGATTACAACAACCATAAAATATTTCTGTCACCTCAGGAAAACATACTGCATAGTTGAAATATAGTCAGAAATACCATATTTTTTTATCAGTGCACATACTATATTCCTCCATTCAACCGAGAGGAGCAATTAGCGCTAAGTCGATTCTGAATTATAAAGTTTAACGGAACGGCGCGTCTCCAGTGGTCGTTTGCGGTAACGTAATTTCACTACCGATCCACACAGATCCCCATAATCAAACATACACAGAAACGTACATATATAAAAATATGAAATCAGTTCAATTAGTCATTCAAACAGCATTCAAATGGTCAGATATTTTTTTGGACAACATGCAAATAAGCGAAGGTTAATTAGCAAACAAAGAACAAATTTACTGGCCGAAGGAGCTTGACATATTAATGTGAACAAACGTCCAATAAAAATATGCGTATTTAGGAATGAAAATTAAACAAAAATAATAAAAACGGACAATATTTCGCTGTAAATACTGCACAACTGGCCTACTCGTAGAGTAATTAGAAAAATTATACTAATTAAAGAGGTCATGCTGGCTTACTCGTCTGCGGTACTGCAGTGCCGTAGATCAGGCCGGTCAAGAGTTATAGTCGGTCGAATTTAACAGATGCAACATGCACACACAAACACGCACACGCGCATACGAAAATGCAGATACTTTTGCAAAATATGTTGTTCCGATATTTTTGCACATTTTTATAAATGCGAATATGGGCCATTTGAAGAAGAGGAAAAATTGGCATATCAAACATTTGTTTATGGAGAACAAAAAAGAAGATAAACGATTCAATTCTGTCCAGACTTTGCCTATTTGGGTTGGAATGTCCCATACGTGTGTATAGTCACGCAAGGCAATGACTTTACGTCGAACAATGCGACGGTATATACAAGTCCGTATCCGGTGCGGTACCGGCATGGAGAAATGGCTTGTGCTTGAAACGCCGTGTGAGCAAGCTCTCTCTTTCTCTTTCTCTTTCTCTTTCTCTCTTCCTCCCTCGTGGTTCTTCTCCTCAGGAGAACCTCACGAT
>OZ022419.1:20540465-20789756 GCA_963989365.1 Rhimphoctona megacephalus | reverse complement strand
AGAGAGAGAGAGAGAGAGAGAGAGAAAATGACCAATTAATTTAGACATACAGTGACGCGTTAGTGGCTCGGAGAAATTCCGAGCTACCCAACGATGCTCCAGGAATAGGTTCATCGATGTTTGTGTGTAGTGCTCAGTAGCAAGAACACAGCCCAACTATGCTCAGTGGCAAGAGCGCAGCCACATATATTAAACGTAAGAGATTCTGTGTCAAGCGATCGAACAAGAATTGAGAATTATCTCAAAGACCAGAACAGCTCATGTTAGCCTAGTTCGTTGGAAATGAAAAATTGAAAACAATTCTTATTTTATATTGGACAGTTCCAATCGACAGCATGTATAGAAGAACAATAACGTCAAGAGGGAGTTTTTCCCTCATTTTTCTCGTACACAAAGTTTAAAAGGAAAAATTTCTCCTCTTAACTTTTCTTAAAAACTTATTTTTTAGAATTATGAATTTTATTTTTTCGCAGCGGCAGAAATGAAAGGTGAACAATCTCCTAAATTTTGATCAGTCCTGCAAGCGAATTACCCTATTATTTTATTTATTTATCCATACCCCTATTTACTGATGTCAAGGGATGACTGATTTCTACATGAAAAAATCTGATTGTACTGTTTTGTAATAAACATAACTGGTTGTTTGCAAATAATGTCAAATGATGTCACCCATTTATCGACGAATGTGTAGGTGTGTATGTATAATCCATATGTAGCACCGCTTATAAGCAAACAGGAGAAATAGGGGTGCAAGTACGAATCAGCGTGAGTAAGAGAGGGATAGACAAGATAAAATGAGCTTTTGGTTATAACTGTTTAAATCCGATATTGCGGGAAACACGATTTTAATTAGCGATAGCGAACTGAGTATATCGTCTATCGAAATATGCGATTGCTACAATATATGCCATAATTGGAAAGTGTTGGAGAAAAAGATGTATATATTCGATAGAGCTTTTTAATAGTATCGTTAATTCTGACACACCGGCAAATTTCCTCTCGAAATATACTCAAGTAATTTTCGTATTGTATGCAAATGAGTTCAGTCCGCAGTGCTCAAATTACAATATGTACATTTTTTTAAAATGATAATTTGATTCATTTTTATGTAGCTCTTTAGCTCCTTATGCAGCAATTTTAGCTCTTTAGCAGAACCGCGTCATACAGGAATTACATATCAACCGTGTTTTCATATTTTTGACGGCTCATTTGATTAAAAAAGAAAAACATTTTTTCTCTTGAAGAAATAAAGGACAGAATTAAATATGAATACTTTAATTTATCATTAGCATAATTGAAATGGTTTAAAAAGATGATATTTTGCGGTTCCCTATTGGAGATGGAACGATCAAATTTGTATAGGCATAATACGTATGGAAAGCTCGGGAGACCAACACGCAAATATCCAAGCACAATGGGCACAGCTTAGAATGGAGTTTGCATGATATATCCATAATCTATATACGTATGTATAGTAGGAACCACAGAACATATTGGAGATTTGGTGGGGGCGTAAGTGGCGAGAGGCTATACGGAATGAGCTGGATCTCGATGGTCTAAAGGTAAGATTGGCCGCCTATAACTTAGAGAGCATGGACCAGATTGGATAGCCTAGTGGCTGCATATGGTTAACACGGGAGTCTCATATCTATCCTGTGAGCATGCGTGTTTGTGAATATATCCACACATCCAGACGTGGATACACACCCATCCAAAGGTTGTTCAAACGTCGAGGGTCATTCGTGGAGCTTTATACCGTAGGAAAGGACGAGCCATTCTCATCTCAGGCATGAAAGCATCTAGAGTATGGTTTCGAAGTTCACCACGAGGCGTCGTGCCAACCAGATCACTTTGTGTCCTTCTCCCATCTTGTGTTATATTCATCCAGTATATGTGCGAATAGCGTTACAGTTCTGTTGTTAAACCAGTGATGCAGTAGCTCGTGGGGTTATATGTCTCAAGGCGTCAGGAACCCTCTGAGGGACAAACGCACACAAACCAACGAAGAGGAAGGGATAACTCATGCTAGGGTACACGACTTGGCCTATTGCTCTCGCGAAGCCACCGAAATAGCTGAACGTACAGAATGGACCATACACAGACGATATTACACATGTACACACTCACAATCGTATTTACGTATAGCCTGCTCCGGCAGGCAAAAGGGCATAACACCAAAATCAATTTACGCATCAAGACATGTTGGTTACTTCCTTCTGTTTACTAACCAGTCGATATATGTTGCTACAGTTACTTGTATGCATAGGGAACTAAGCATGTACACCATTGTAACAGACTTAGGTTCACAGGTATACCGGAAGCAATGGTAAACTCATCCTCTGTATAGCGTACTATACATTAGTACACCATTGCACGATAAAGGGCTCTGCCATTGCTCACTCTCTGCCTCTCTCTCTCTCTCTCTCTCTCTCTCTCTCTCTGTCTCTTCACGCACAGAATCTAAAATGTACAGCATCAACGCCAATGTTTGGCCAAAATTTGCATACGTCTGACGCGCCACCTGTACACATTCCTGAAGGCGTTAGCACTGCTCCTGTGTGGTGGAGATTTGAACTATTGGGATATAATAACTTAGGCACCCGAGATACCGCGACTACCGTACTTGGAGAATACCTCGGTTATGCGATATTAGGAACAATTGAAGACTGGACACTTTGAAATATCAATTAAGCAAGTCACCAAGGCATCCGTTTAATTAGAGTCACGAATTCTGGGTACAGCTTTAATGTTTAATGACGTATGGGCCTCTGTTCCTGACAATTCATGAAGTAACTAAATTTGACCGCGGTCCATTTAAATTGGATTAGGTATCTCAAAGTTTTCAATGTTTTCTAAAGTGTTTGATGGATTCCTAAGAAACCATATGTTATTCTTGAGAACACACAGCTATCTGAAAGTCTTCATATAAATGACAGCGAATTAATTTAATCATACAAGTTCCAACGATAAAATTGTCCGAAACTTGAGCGCAAGGTTCCTGACACCATTCTTGCAGGTAGTATTTTTCATTGCAATGTGCTGACAGTAACGATGCAAGTTGAAAATAGCATCGTGTTTCAAATGATTATATCTAGCAAGAAAGTTGCGGATAGGAGTATGACGTTTCGTGAGAGGTTAATCTGGTTGCTGTAGCCTCTGGGAAAGTCCTCTGTGTTCATGTTAATTGGATTTGTTTGGATTATGATGTGACAGGAGTTGTTTGCCTTCAAGGAATATCTGCCAGCATGAATTCAAGGTCATTTCCTCGTGATGTTACGTGTCTGCGTCAGAGCTTTGCTAGTAGCGCCCAATGTCAAGAGAATACACACGATAATATCGGCGATACCTGATTCAAAGTTGAATGTGGAATGACCGCGGGGCTCATCGCTTTTCAAATATGTGCTGGTAAGATGGTTGGGAACGAGATACATGTTGTTTCATGTCCAAGAGTAGCCCCTTGTGTCTCCAATAGCATTGAGGATGGTGTACGTGACCAGGGGAAACAGTGATAGCCTCGCAGCAGCCTCAAACAAGGCTTGCTTCTGATCACCACCAATAATTACCTCACCGAAATGCTCTATTGTGTGTTCACCGCCGGAGGGACATTGTGGTGTGTACTCTCTACCTATATATGCGATGATGCAAGAGGCCAAATGTCGCTAGGAATGGATACAATTGTGCTCATTCCATATACCAATGTTACTATCGACTAAAAAATGTACTGAAGTACATTTTTCTACCTTTGTGAACGTATCTGATTGAACAAAAAAAAAACTCCCAACTTTGTGAAATCCTCTCGCGGTCCATTTAGCAGATTAGTTTGCATATGAAGCTCTGGAACCCCATAAAAAAAAACAGATTCGTGGTTGAATTGTTGAAAAATTGTTTTTCCACCCTACAACCAGTCGATCTAGCCCTCATTGAACCACACTGAACTCCGAAACCGCCTTTGAGTTTAAGTAATGCGAAGGGACGATGATTGATGCCGAACAAAACGATCGAATAATCCAACTAAGCCTGTATGAAACACCCAAGTAGACCGTGTTATCTAGGGATGGAAATGGCAGAAGGGGAAACCCGAAGAACGCTTACAAAGTCATGATGGTTTAACGTTGTGATGTTAGCATCAAGGTGCAAAGCAGAAGCTGTTATATCGTTGTACACCTTTCGTGGGGTTTCCGTGGTGGTGGCAGCGGCGCAATCTCCTACCCAACGATGAAAACGACAACTTGGTAACCTCCTTCGTAGTGGGGATAAGGGAATTGTGTTTACCCAAAGTTTGCACACTAGTTGCTACCCCTGTCGCTCGGTTTACGGACTAAAGGAGGCGTAAACATCTTCGGTCGAGGGCCATTTGCTTACTCTTCTCCCTTTATGTGTCGGAAAATCCTCTTCACCTCTTTCTATCCTTCTTACTCTCATCCCCATCCCCATCTCGCTTTCTCGATCCTTCGTTTTTGTATCTCTATCTCTCTCACTTTCTTCTTTTTTTTATTTTCTTCCTGAACCATCTATTTTTCTCACTTTCCACAAGCTTACCCAGTCTCCATTTCCGCCCCGTCCTCCAACCTTTTCCCCCAACTCAGCTGTTGTAAACCCTTTCCTGGGGTGAACTCGTAATTCGGCCCCTTTGCCCTTACCGCCCTTTAACCGTTCGCGTAAAAGGTTCATAAACTTCTGACCACTACGATATTGGAACGCGTGAGATTTTTTTCACTTTTTTCTCACCCATGCCTGAAATTCAAGTAGTCACACCGAAAATGTGGCAAACGATATTTTCAGAAAATAAATCATATTGCGTGCAATTCAACCGATAAAATGCTCGGACAATTAACTTGGATCAAAGCCCTAAACATTTTTTTTTTTTTTAACGAAACTTTTTTTTCATCAAATTATACAGCATTAGAATTTTATCTATGAGAATAATACAAAATTATTGTATTCCTCTTTTCTTTTGCAGGTAAATCGGGATCGAATCTCAACGAGATCGACAAATCGGAACAGAAGTCCGGTGATCCTGACAGGAGCAAAATTTCAATTGGGAACCTCCAAATGGTAAGAAAAAAACGAAATTTGAATTTTCTCAATGAAGAAAAAAGGAAAAAGAATCATGATAATCTTCAATCACGAGATAAATCACCAATGATAATAATTACGATTGTAATAATAACAGGCTGCTAGCTAAATTGCTTATGAAAAAGTGGCTTTTTAAAAGAAAGTAATGGGGAAAAGTTGGTACCTTTTGAGATATCTATAAGTTGGAGTATTCGAGGAAAAAAGGAGTAAGAGTGGGGGAAGAAAGAGTACGACGAAGTGGTCGCCTGCGGCGCTTCGGGAGGGGTAGTGTGTATAAAGGTGGAAATCTGGGGATGCGCCACTCGAAAGAGAGAGACAGAGAAAAAGAAGAGAATGTGAGAGAGAGAAAGGAAATTCGGAGAAGAGGAACCAGCGCGAAAACGGATATACAGTGGCTTAATCGGGCTTCCTGAGAACTTTGGTAAAAGTTATGGCGCGATTCTCGACCCCGCGCCAGGGGTTCGTTTTACGGGAGTCTGAATCTCGAATAGCATTTATTCGCGCGTTTTGTCCTCCAAGCTTTTTCTACTCCCTCCTCCTGCTCCGCATGTACAACCCTATTTTCATCTGCATTTTCCTCGACTCCGAAGAAGAAAAACTACGACTCTGCGTTTTCGTAACATATGCAAAAAAAAACATCTAAAAAAAGGGTACGTACGAGAAAACATGAAAAGAAAAATATCCAATTTTATTGAGACTATTTATAGACTTTTAATCGAATTTTAAGATCGAAAATTCAAATGGCTTCGAAGCCAGAACTTTGTCTAGGAGAAAGATATCTGTATATCCGTCCAACATACAGATCTATGACTAAAAAAGGTATTTTGCTTCGAAATGCTATCACTCGTTAAAATATCGAAACGCTTCACGTCGACGATAGATATTAAAGCAGGAAATACGATATGACTGCGGGAAAGGTAGGGAAAAGCATTTCGGAAATAAACTGGTCGCTGTCGCACGAATTCTATGTACGATTTTCATCACGATAGCGCGATCGAGCTTTTATCGAGCATTTTCCCCGTGATATAATTCGTTAATGGTCTCTCGGTGACGAGCTGAATTCATCAAGCAACGAGAATACGTTGTTAAATAATATTTCGAATTTGTTGCTCGCCATCCAACAGTCCACAATATACATGTATATATGAGCATTTAAATGGATATCCTGTACAGAAGGACGCGTTGTTTTCGCACGACCAACACTATATGCAAAGCATTATTATTTCACTCCCCTCAACGGAGAATTTGAATTTTATGTATACACTCTTATATACACACACACACACTCATATATATATAAAGTGCAGACAGTGCTGCATGTTGTGGGAAAACCGATAATTGCCGATAGTAACGAAACCAGCTTATGCTTTATATCGATACGTTCACTAGACAGAAATATAAAGAATAAAAATCGTATACACGATCGTTCAGTTTGGTTTTGTCGTGATATAAATGTTTACGTGTTTCTCTCACAGTACGGATTTTCACCCTCTCGTTTCCACTCTCTAACTGTTTTTTTCCACATCAATTTCGGATTACAATAACAACCGCCACTTTTGTAACATCCCCGATAAATCTGTCAACGTAATTCGTTAAAGAAAAAATAAAACCTTTCCTTCAGTTTATTTTGACGTCGAATTTCGTTGATTTTGTTGTTCTGTTTTCAATCTATCCTTCATTCGTTTGTCATTCTTTTCCAAATATATTTTCATCCATTCGGTAATTATATCAATTTGTTGGTAAACTTCAGAGGTTCAAATCATGCTTGCTAAGAAAATTTTATACTCATTTTTTTATATCTTCCAGCAATATGTATTTGTTCTTTAATGGCATAAGATTTGAAAATACTTTATTTTTCATGTATCACATTTGACGTTTTTTAGTTTAGTGTTTTGTTTCATCGACGTTAAAACCACATTGCATGTGGGTTTTGCTTTCGATACTGTAAGCCCGACACGGACAAGAAAAGAAAAGTCGACAGCTTGAAGAATTCACTGATCAGAAAGCACAGATATATTTATTAATACATACATATATATATATATACATATATATATATATATATATATATATATATATATATATATATATATATAAACATAAAAAGGGGGAAATTCTTATAGCACGATATTGGATACTTCTCGTCGACGTCGTTGTTCTCGACGTCGTTTCTTCTTCTCTCTTCTTCCTAAGCTTTACCACGACAGTATCGTCGGATTCTCCTCCTACTCTCATATATTTATCCCCGACAACGCTTTAGTCAGGGCAGGCGCGTGTCGAGTTACTCTCCATGGGAATTTGCATAATTGGCAAATTGCACGAATCCCATATTACCCAACGGCATTCGTCGAGTCCCAGGTGCCTTCAGGTAATTCGCCTACGGGCGTCCAACAGATATATAGAGAAAAATGGAAACCGGATAAGAGGAGAAAAAAGCAAAACGATAAAGGTGACAAGTGAAGCGAAAAGTTTTTCCATACATTGGACTTGCTGATCATATCCTAGGTCTCCTTATACTTTTATTTTTTTAGTCCTCATCATCTTTCTCTTTCCTTTGTCCCCCGTTTACGTCATTTATTTTCTTGGAATCATTTTTTGTTGTTTCTTCGTGTTACTCAGCACTTTTCCTGCGCTTTGATAATCTCCGTTGTTCTCATCTTCGTTTGTTCCATATTTACTTATTTCTTGTTTTAAATCTTTTATTTTTTGCTACTTCGTCGTGCTCATACACCCAAAAGATTAATTCTTTCGAAATTCCCTCGCAGGAGAAGTCATTTCAGTCGAAAGAATTTCGAAATCGTAAAATCGCGGCTGTTCCAAAATTGAAGGTGCACCCCTTTGTTTTATTTTTATTACAGTCTCCGGAGGGCCATTTTTTTTGGAAAATAGACGAATGGAATGAAAAGTTATAAAAGATAAAAAATAAAAAGGGAATTTATGAATGGATACGAAACTCCATATACGTACAAATATATATCTCTTTGAAGAACATCCCTGTATATAAAAAGCTTCGATAAGTATAGCGTCTTTCATGGCAGCGAAAATAGCGCCAATTAAAATCATTTGCGTGAGTAGCTGAGCGAGTGTGGTTGGGTGAATGTGGCTATTTGCAAAACGAGCTTGAATAGAACCATTTTATTCTCTCTACTTCGTATACTTCGAACTCTTTATGTATTTAAAATTTACATACATATATATATATATATACATACGTATATAGATAAATATATATATACGAAAATTTGTGTGGTTGAATATGCCTGTGCACGCTCATAAATCATCCATTTGATGGAAAATGGAGGTAGAAGCTAGCGCCCTATGAATCCTGGGGTGAGAAGAAGAGTCGGAAACGAGTGCTCGGATAAAGACATAAGAGAAAAAGATAATGAGTGAAAAAGAAAGGATGAGAAATCGTGAGCGCGTAAACGAGAGAACAAACGATACCGAGCGATAGGCAAGTCGAAAAGAGCATAACGTTTCGGGGTAATCCGGGTCAGGTAAGAAGAAACTCGTGCTAAAATATTACGGGAACAATTGAACCCTGGAAAAAATGGACTTTATTGGCAAATTTATTAATTACTTGCTAGTACTATAAAAATTGATTACACAAATCTATAATTTAACGTTTTTGTGACATAAATAAATTCGAAATCACCTGATTTTTTTGCATAGTTATGTATAAATTGAATAAACGAATAGGACAATATTGTTGTTTATTTCAAGATCATTTTCGAAATAAAAGAAAAAATATCAATAAATGATCCGTATTACCCGCTCAGCCCGTTAAACCTCATCATGCAGCGAAAAGTGCAACGAAGCTGAATGGATTGAAAAGAGGAGGGTGGAAAAAAAGAAAGAGGAAAACGAGGTAGCTACGAGAAAGAAAGACGAACGCTAAGAGAAGAGAGAATGAAAAAAAAAAAAAAAAAAAAAAAAGTAGGAAAGCTCTCTTTCTCTTGCCGGCGAGTCCCCCAGGGAACGACTGGAGGGAAAGGGGTTTGTAATGCCTTCTCGCTTCAGCGGCGAAGTGGAAAGAGCTCGGAAGTAGCTATCCTTTGACGCAGTTGAAACTGCAAAAGAAAGAGATAGTAAGAGAATAAAAGAGGGTAAAAGAAACAGAGAGAGGGGAAAGCAGAAAAGTATGGAAGAAAATATATGCTGCGGCGAACCAGAGTTGTTTTGGATTCGTAATTAGAGATGAGCGAGGCCAGAAAGAGCACGACAAGAATATACATTTCTCGCGGAGCGAGCAATGAACGAACGAGTGAAGAAATAACGCCCGAAAAGATAAACTTTAACGCTTCTATTGCTGTTTATACTTGTTGACTGTCGTTGCAATATAATAAATTAGAATATGTACATAGGGAGATATTCCATGTGAAACAGAAGCGTTTTTAAATTTTCAACAATCGCGGGGATTTTTTTTCTTACTGGGAGAAAAAATGTTGGAATAAAAAGCAAAAAAAAAACGTAAATTTTTAATAGCTTCGATTTATAATTGATTTATTAATTATGGAGTAATTGAACTTTTTCTTCTTTTCAGACACTGCAACGAGTTTGACGACAACAGGAATTCTGCTCATACTCGACGTCATCGTAACGTGGATAATACGATAAGCGAGGCTTTCTTTTGATTTCTTATCTCTAAAAGGCAAGTCGCAACCCCAACGAATTTAGGCGAGCGGGGGAGCCAAAGAACGTGAGAAAACCGTATATGAGAAGAAAAAAATCTAAAGAACTTAAAAAAAACACACACAAACGTGGAAGAAACGAAATTCATAAAGACTGACCCGAGTAGGTAATTTCGTTTAAAAGAAAGAACAAAAAAGAAAACGCACACAAAGACAAACCAAAGAAAAAAAAAGAATTAACGGAGCGTTGATTACGAAACCGGAAATAAAAAAGTAAAACGCATAAAAAGGTCGCCTGAAGATAGTGACATAATTTGGGCTTTCTGTACAAGTATTAGGCGCAATTTTCAATGGGTAAACAACAAAACGGCGACAATGGAAACGTGCGAAATAACGAGACCATTTTCGACGTTTTCATCGACGAATAATACGGAGATTAGTCTCGATAATACGAAGATGTCAAATTTATAAAAAAATAAACTAAAACAATTTTAAAAAAATACCTAAAACAAACACAAATAATCGTGAAAGATCCTAATGAAAAACAAAGTCGTTCACATATTTTTACGAGTTTCTCTGTAACTGAAAATCATTATTCCGTTTAATCACAGACACAAGGACAGACAGACGGATCCAAAATGGCCACCAATCATACGCAGCTTCGTAAAATAGTCGATAAATAAAATAAATAAATAAAAATAATGATGACGAGGATGCTAAGAAAATTCAACAAATAAATGTAAGAAAAACAGGAAGAAAATTAAGTGCGAAACGTATACATAAGTGTCACCAAGTGCAACGAGACTATCGCTTTCGGTGTATAACATTGTAATAACCTAAGCGCATACATACATATATACAGTATAAATAACTTACAGCGCAACAATTGTCCCCTTGGTATATTTTTAGGCAACCCCCGCCCCTCCTGTCTCTTTCTATTGAATTTGTTTCGTCCCTCTTGTAAAATAACGAATCGAAGCTTTTTTTCCAATGACCGTGCCAACGACGAATTATTTAAAATTAAAAAAATAATAATAATCATTGCACAATGATCCACAGGTTTGTAACGAGCAGGAAAATTTTCCAACCAGCAAAAATCTATACAAATGTGAATAAGAAAAAACCGGAGGTAACGAAATTTCTCGTGACACGATTGCAAATTTGATCAAACACCATTTTCATTCTTTCTTGTTTGAATTTTTGTTCTTTTTGTTTATTATGAATAAATTTACGCCATACTTCAAATAAAAATTATGTTTCATCGTGTTCTTTGTAGTTTATAAATTTATCCATTATCGGAGCTCACTGTAGTTTATAAAGCAACAGGTTACGGAAACTCTCACTGGACAGGACAGCCCAGAATCGAGGAAATCCGTTGATCGGATTGAGGATAAAGGGTTCACAGGATTTACGGACTTTGAGCTTAATGCTCTTCGAATCTCAACTCTTAGCTCGATATCACCTAATTGAGGGACAGTCACACACGTACACTTAGTGCATCATGACCCTCTATAAAGGAAGATCATTGGATGAACACAAGGCACTGCGTTATTTATTAGAAGTCTCATACACCGAATCTGATAAACGACTCTGACCCTCCACTGATCCTTCGATGCAATTGATTTCAATAACCAATTCTGACAAATCAATAGAGGAAAAAAATCGTGTTGTGAAATATCCATCGTCGTTAAATAGCTGTCGATAATAAAAAACTCGAAATTGATAAAATCAATATTGTGAATTGTTTGATTAGATTTGATGAAATTACGAAATAATAATTAAAGTTTCCTATAAGATTTTTCTTTTTTTCTCATTATTTCATTCATTGACATCATCCATCATCATTAAATAGCTCTTGATAATATACAAAGCTAAAAATTGATAAATTCATTATTGTGAATTGTTTTAATTCACAAATAAAATTTTCCCATTATTTGATTAATTGACAAGATACTTTTATATACAGCCCCCAGATTCGAAAATGTGAGATTCCCTCAATGAAGAGTTATCTCGTCGTCGAGCTTTAGTATTTTTCCTCGTAATATATATCTTCATTCGTGGTTAAAACCGACCAAAAACGTCTGTCGGATAATACTTTTTCTCTTGCACTTTACCGACGATCAGCGATAAAGGAAAATCGCGAGGAGAGAGTAATATATAGGATAGGAAGACGATCAGGAGGAGGAAAGAGAGAGTCCGCCCTTTTCACGTGGAATCTCGTAAATTTGCTATCGTGGCACGAAAAATCGTTTCAACCGAGAGGATAAAAGAGAAAGAATGAGAAACAAGATAAGATATATAAAACAAAAACATTAAAAAGAAATGCAAGTAAATTGCTGGAATAAAAATAACGTGAAACGCACTAAGTATAGAAGAGGAAAAAAGGTGCTGCTAACAACGAAATATTGGCTTTGAATTAAAGAAACTGAAAAAACCACAAAATTCTCAAATACGGTGAAGAATTATTCTTTGAGAAATATTTATTAAATTTATATTCAATTAATAAATATTTCAAAAAATCAACAGTTTTTTTTAATTGAATTATCTGCCTTTTTTATGAATAATAATTGTTCATGAATTGTTTAAAATTTTATTTTTCATTGAAACGATGTCCATTGTCTCGCGTTACGATGGACTCACGCGATTTTGTATAGCCCCGCGTATAAATTTAAATTGCCAAAGACAAATGACTAATTGGCAATAAATTGTAATAACGTGGCAAAAGCTGAAAAATTTCGAGTACGAAAGTGACGATAAAAATTGATGGAGAAGAAATGAAAAAAAAAAGAAATTAAAAAACGAGTGTGGGTCCTGTAAATACATTAAAAAACCATCCACACAAACGAAAGAGGGATGAGCACCGTTCGAAGCAAAAAATCATTAAGAATGATTTTTTCCCTAATCACTGCAGAAAAATCCGCAACGAATTGACAAAAAAAAAAGCTTGTTTTCATACATGGAATTGAATTGATAATTCTTTCATGAAATTGAAATAATTTTTAGATGAATTCTTAAAAATTCACTCAATTGAAAATTATTTTTTTATTCGAATAGTGCCCATCTCCGAAGCGAAGTAAATAAGTCATAAATCTACGTCATAGAATTTCTAAGGAAAGAAAAAAAAAGTAAAGTTTCAGGGTCCGACGAGGGAATTCAGGAAGAGAAATAATTCGCGAAACAACCCTTATCCCTGCCTCCCCTCCCTCGCGAAAGGGTGCTTCGGAAAGAAGCGGCGAAACAAGGGTAAACCTTAGCAAAGATATTTTGACCTTAGCTTTATTGATATACGTATATATATATATATTATATATATGAAATAAAATAAATAAAAAAACAAATTTAAAATTGATGATGAAATACGAGGACGAAAACAAAACATAGATGGATTATATGACAAAGAGAAACGAAAAACGAAGTACACGAAAATTGTGAGCGTACGTATAGTCGTTAAGGCGTATGGGGTGATCTAATGCGAATATTGTATGTATACATATAATATATATATATATATATACATAATTATTACGAAGTTAATTATAAGTGAGGAGAAAAAGAAGAAAAAAAACTATTGGAATAATGATATCATTATATTGTATGTTATACAACATTATATTAATATTATTATGCTTTGCGTCGTTGAGTTGAATGTTGTTATCTAGCAAGAAACGGAGACAAGACGAAATGGAGAAACAGAGAGATTCTTATAATTACCCTGACGTGTAATAAATATGGCCGAACGACTGCGAGTCTTAGATGAAAGTTTTGTCTTCATTATTCACGTTTTCTTTCAAATTATTTAGTCTTGCTTCATTATTAACCCTCTAATCTATTTTTCCAAACGTAAGCCCTGTGACTGGGTCGCAAACGACCCCTATAGTCTCTTTAGCATAAAATGTTCCTCGTATGCGATAATAAGATTCGATCGTACACTGTTCTCTTCGTTTTTTAATAACAATGAGAATGATGTATAATAGAGTCGTATTTGGTGAACATTTGATGATGAAAACTCTATGAAATATAAAAAAGTTTCGAAAAAATGCAAAAAAGAAGTTTTTTACTCAAAAAATCGAGGTCCTTTTCGACCACGTTGCAGGGGTCTAGAATTAATATTTTTACAGGTAAGTACAGCTTTTTTTCAATACTCTCAACCTCTTATCAATGATTAATATGCAATTTACGATTTAGGCATAATAAAATAAATATCTATGGGGCATTCCACGCCAAATCAGCCACTTCAAAACTTTTGGGTTTTTGATTTTGTTCAAAATTTTCCAAGTTGTTATACCCATTGAAAGTAGCTCTCTTGATTTTTTTCAGAATTTTTTGTGGATGGCATAATAAGTTACGATTTTTGGGCAAAAATAGATTTTTTTTTTCTTTTCCCTATAACTTTCCGAAAAATAGGCCGAATTGAAATTTTTTTTCTTTAAACCTGAGTGTTTTTTCCTGTTCTTTTTGAAGGTATTTTAAAAAAAATTATTGGTGTAGATTTTTACCAATTTTTCGCAGTTTGAAGCAAAAAACCATTCATTTCAGGCATTGAGACGTTTTTAATTTTTTTCAAAAAATTCTCAAAAAAACTTCAACTAATTCAACGATTTTTAAGACTAGTTACATAATGGGATAATTTTTGGTTATATTTTTTTCGTAATTTTGAAAAAAAATTGTGAATGTTACTCGTACATTTTACAGCAATCTCGAATACCGTAATTTGTGATCCTAGAATATATACATACATCCATTCTTCATCGTCATTAAAAGTTTTTCCTCAACACAATTTTATAAATGAAAAATGGAGAATCATCAGATAGTTAACAAAACTAAAAAAATCAACAATAATAACAAATTTCTGTTTCGATTGTAGTCAAATAGAACCTATAATTCAAAATGGTATTACACGTATGAAATATCACTTTTGGTTGAATGTCAAGGACTAAAACTAAGACTTTATTGGTGAGATTTTTTTTCAAAATTACGAAAAAAATGTAACCAAAAATTATCCCATCATGTAACTAGTCTTAAAAATCGTTGAATTAGGTGAAGTATTTTTGAGAATTTTTTGAAGAAAATTAAAAATGTCTGAATGCCTGAAATCAATGGTTTTTTGCTTCAAACTGCGAAAAATTGGTAAAAATGTACACCAATAATTTTTTTTAAATACCTTCAAAAAGAACAGGAAAAAACACTTAGGTTTGAAAAAAAAAGTTCAATTCGGCCTATTTTTCGGAAAGGTATAGGGAAAAGAAAAAAAAAATTCTATTTTTGCCCAAAAATCGTAACTTATTATGCGATCGACAAAAAATTCTGAAAAAAATCAAGAGAGCTCCTTTCAATGGGTATAACAACTTGGAAAATTTTGAACCAAATCAAAAACCCAAAAGTTTTGAAGTGGCTGATTTGAAATTGAAAGGAGCTCTCTTGATTTTTTTCAGAATTTTTTGTCGATTGCATAATAAGTTACGATTTTTGGGCAAAAATAGAATTTTTTTTCTTTTCCCTATACCTTTCCGAAAAATAGGCCGAATTGAACTTTTTTTTTTCAAACCTAAGTGTTTTTTCCTGTTCTTTTTGAAGGTATTTAAAAAAAATTATTGGTGTACATTTTTACCAATTTTTCGCAGTTTGAAGCAAAAAACCATTGATTTCAGGCATTCAGACGTTTTTAATTTTCTTCAAAAAATTCTCAAAAATACTTCACCTAATTCAACGATTTTTAAGACTAGTTACATGATGGGATAATTTTTGGTTATATTTTTTTCGTAATTTTGAAAAAAAATCTCACCAATAAAGTCTTAGTTTTAGGCCTTGACATTCAACCAAAAGTGATGTTTCATACGTGCAATACCATTTTGAATTATAGGTCCTATTTGACTACAATCGAAACAGAAATTTGTTATTATTGTTGATTTTTTTAGTTTTGTTGACTATCTGATGATTCTCCATTTTTCATTTATAAAATTGTGTTGAGGAAAAACTTTTAATGACGATGAAGAATGGATGTATGTATATATTCTAGGATCACAAATTACGGTATTCGAGATTGCTGTAAAATGTACGAGTAACATTCACAATTTTTTTTCAAAATTACGAAAAAAATATAACCAAAAATTATCCCATCATGTAACTAGTCTTAAAAATCGTTGAATTAGTTGAAGTTTTTTTGAGAATTTTCTGAAAAAAATTAAAAACGTCTCAATGCCTGAAATGAATGGTTTTTTGCTTCAAACTGCGAAAAATTGGTAAAAATCTACACCAATAATTTTTTTTAAAATACCTTCAAAAAGAACAGGAAAAAACACTCAGGTTTAAAAAAAAAAAAGTTCAATTCGGCCTATTTTTCGGAAAGTTATAGGGAAAAGAAAAAGAAATTCTATTTTTGCCCAAAAATCGTAACTTATTATGCCATCCACAAAAAATTCTGAAAAAAATCAAGAGAGCTCCTTTCAATGGGTATAACAACTTGGAAAATTTTGAACAAAATCAAAAACCCAAAAGTTTTGAAGTGGCTGATTTGGCGTGGAATGCCCCCTATACACAATTTACTAAATAATAAATAAATTTGTGAGTACATTGTCTGTACAAAAAAAAATTAGGTTTCTTTACAGTCTATTTGTTATAAACATTCTATTTATCATAAAACATTGAGCAAAATAATATTATTTTTCGTAAAATCGTCATTATCCGATGAAATTTTGTTCTAATTAAGTCATTATTGAAACGATGTTGATTCTAATTAACATTTCTATCGTAATTCGTAGCCGAAAGGGTGTCAAGTTTAAGAACGAGCAGTTATCTTCAATCGAAGGATTAAAACGGAGACCTATTTATCGTCCTAGTATATAAGTGACGTTACTTGAATATCGTCACGTTTTCTCAGCATCGAAAATGGCCTGTATAGAGACAAAGTGTCCAGGTCAAAAGATTAATTATTATGGAAAATACAGTGCCCTGGCACATATAATAAGGAACGTATTATAACCAGGAGCATGTACTACGTGGATTAGCTTTGCCCTGAACTCTCCCATCGTCTCTTTTCTTTCAGTCAGACTAATTTACTCGATGAATATTGTATACAGGTCTTTATCGCAAAGAAAATATCAGCTAACACGTCGAAAGGTCTTCACCAAAAATTTATCGAACAAAGTTAAACAGATTTTCCAACGTTGTTTCACGCTAAATTAACCAAGTACGAATTGCTATTCCGTGACATGCTTGATTCAATTAACGTCACTTTTCAATCAGTTTCATATTATTCGTATTCAATAGATTAAAAGTAATTAATTATATTATTTGATATCAATACAATGATGATTAAATCGAACGAAGCCAAATATGGTTTCGGCATTTAATATTTCCTGTGAATTATTAAATGTGCTGTTTGTGAAACGAAACGGTTTTTTTGCTTTGCATACTTAATCGCATTACCTTTCATCGTAATGTGAATTATTTGTTACATTTATGCTGCATCCTGATGATAAGGAATACGTTGAAATATTTAATGGTGTTTAAAATATTTAAAAGCTACGTAACAATAATTTGAAAGTATGCAAAGGTGTGAGTATCGATTTTCTTGAAGATATATTGAGCGTTAGTCTCATGAAATTTATTTATGAGTCACATTAAGCTACATATTCAAACTGTCAACTAAATTCTATTAAAAACTGTGTGAAAAAAAAAAACAATGAAGAGGAAATAAAACACAATAAATGGAACGTGAAGTTAAAAATATTTTTGCAACTATATATAATGATATACAGAATTTATAAGAGATCAGGATAAATTATGTGCTTCGATAAATCTTGTCCCAAATAACTGGAATCGAAAAAACTAGCGAATTCTTTTTAAAAAACTTGCTGAACTGTCGAAAAAGTTTTCTTTGCAGGGTAGGAAAAGAAAATAATTTCAACGAAACACCCAAGAGCCATCGTGGCAGAAGAAAAAACAATTTTCTTCGTCGTCCACATGGCGGAATGAAAAAATGCACATATATATATATATATATGCGAGAATCTGGAGTGGTAGACGGAGGAAAAAAATTGTAAAGGAATATTCGGACATCTCCCTTCGGATAAATGGGAATATTTGACTTTTTCAATTTTGACGAACTGCACAAGCAGCTTCCCGTTCATCCTTTTCTCTACTACGGTCACTACTACTGCTACAATATGGCAATGGAATCGAAAAAACGAGCCAGCTTACTCGCGAAAAAAGGCTGATCCATGAAGCAAAAGAGCGAGATACGAAAGGAAAAAAACGAAAGAGAATGAGAAAGAGAGAATCACGATTACCTTTCACATTTCGTCGGTTCGTCGAACCTCTTTGGCCAATACCACCTCTGTCCTTGATGAAAGATCGACGAAGCGTAAACTTCGACCGTGATTGCAACCACCATTTCTTTTATTCTTCTTTGTTTTCGTCCCTTTTTTTCTTTACCATATAGTAATGTCATGTAGTTACAATATGCGTGGACATGCACGCTAATAATTCAATTTTCTTCGTATGAATATCAGAATAAAACGGTTCATAATACCTCTGTCAAATTAATCAAGACAATTCTCCGACAGCTTTTTATCACGATATTCACTATCATTTTTATTAATATTGTTAAGGAACTACATCTACCTAACGGGTTTAAAAAACGAGTCGAAGTTTGGATTTTTTTTTAATAAACTATCGGAGGAAATGCCATAATTTTTTTTTTCACTCAAAAATACATAAATTTAGAAGCTAACCAAACAAAATTGTCAAAAAATATGCAAAAGATTAAAAGTATGGTCGCCGAAACAACAAAAATTTTTATCCCAATACGTTCGACGTGGACCCTCCAGTAAAAACGGTTAATCCAAGATAAAAACAAAAAAAACCAAACGGATTATTCAAGTGAAAAGTAATTAGAGGTCATTATCGTTCTTATTTATTTTTATCTTCGTTCATTTTTAATAATTGCGTAAAAAGGCCATTGTTTTCACGCACATAAAGCTACTTCGTGTGTTAATTTGGAACCATTTTGTAGAAAATTTTGTTTTTTTAATTCGACG
This sequence comes from Rhimphoctona megacephalus, assembly GCA_963989365.1. NCBI lineage: Eukaryota > Metazoa > Arthropoda > Insecta > Hymenoptera > Ichneumonidae > Rhimphoctona > Rhimphoctona megacephalus. The sequence goes on along the minus strand of OZ022419.1, from coordinate 20,771,011 downwards.
ATCGCCAACGACCTCTGTTTGCCTTCCACTCGAATAAACCATTTGGTTTCTTTATCTCAGATGAGCGGTGTTTCATATTTATTTTTCATTAACCTTTAGAGGACGGGACTGGTCCCTTTAGGGACCACCTGTTTGGTCGGAGACTCGTCCTGAGTTTGTACATTCAATTTATATATGAATTACACGATTTGAAAGCTGTCGATTTGCACTAAAAATTTCCCGTCCTCTAAAAGTCAATTGTGCCATCAGGCTAAAGCTTTGATACCATTTTTCAAAATTTTCAATTCCAATACAACGAACTCGTCCAAAAAGTATTTCAATGTTAGTGTCACGTTCCATTTTTCTCTATGTTAATAATAACACTTTTCTTCACTGAGAAGAGAAATTTGTTGAATCAACAAATTGTGGCGAACAAAATGAAATTCATTAACTCAACATAAATTTGGTTAATTCAACCACTTAATTTACTGGCTCAAATAAATATTGCTCATTACGATGAAAATATTGTTGAATCAACAAAATTTTCTGTTGAATTAACAAATTTCATTTTGTTCGCCACAATTTGTTGATTCAACAAAATATTTGTTGAAACAACAAATTTCTTTTCTCAGTGTTCCAAAATCTGTTGTCTAGTATTGAAATTACCTTTTTAATATTAAACAATAGTATTGGTTACTTATTCAAACTATATTTCTCCCATTGATTTGCCATTCTCAATTGTTGAGTTATCGTCGCGTCTGTATCCGGCATAGTATTCTATACCGAGCTTACAGTCGCGAGACTCATGCATTTATATATATATTTTTTTTAACGCTGTGAATTGTACGCTTGAAAATGCTGACCGGACGTGAGAACGTCTCCTGTCACATTTTCTCGCGGGTACCAAAAAATACTTATCAGCAAAACGTCCGATGACCGCGAGCTCACTGAGCAAGGAATCGGGAGAGTTAGTCTTGAACGGGCCCTAAAAGTGCGAGCTTCTCTGAAAGCTCTTCCCTGCCCAGTACTCGCATAGCGTTCTTAAAATCTGTAGTGGAATCCGCGATCTCGTAAATCGTTCCGTAGTTCGAAGATGTTGAAAGGCGCCACTAAAGTGAATCGCGTCGCGGCGTTAAATCTGTGCTTGATAGTTACAATTAATATTTAGTAAATTTTACTTCCTGCCATGAACTCCTTCGCGTCGTGTAAAACTAAGAACAACCTAAAATAATATTGCAAGTGTGAAATCGTATGTATGGAGGGTGTGAGTATGAGTGGATAAAATATCGCTTGTTATAACTGGCAATACGTAAAGGAATATAAACACCGTTGTAAGTAATTATGTATCATCCTGTAGCGCGAACACGAGAGGCCTTCTTACAGCTGATCCCTCGTTTTCTCGCTACAGTTATCAGAGCGCTGTCCATTTCTAGTTTTCAATAAATTCATTAAATTATAATTCTCAATATTCAAATAATCAATTCTTTAATTTCCTGACAAAACTAAATTCCTAGAATCGACCTGTAGAGGATGTGACCGGAAATTATCCCCAAAATAATAAAAAAAAGCAACCACTTGCGCTTCTCGCGAGTAGGTTAACTACATGCGTCGTGCCGCTCCGAACGTAACATTAGAACTTATAAAAATCACCAAATGAGGCATTGATATGTGAGAACAATCTAAATCCCTTGATTGTCGATACTATTTAAGAAAATAATAAAAATTATAGGTACAACATTAATTATAAGATTAAAAAATCGGCGTTTATAAATTAGTGAGACACTTTGAAGTCTGCTGGAAAAATGGGTTGCAATGCATGATATTTCGTTTTGCTAAGAATGTTGATGATTATAGATCCGTGGGTCGTGAAGCTCGCGTTGTGGGTAAGTTCAGAAAGGAATGGTTCGACTTTTCCGCACGTTCCGTATTATTGCCTTTTCGTACCTGAGCCAGTGAACGAGAGTCTTCGACATTGGCAATCGAGAAAAACCAAGCCAAAAATAACCACGTTTATATATATATATGTTTTTATATATAAGTGTGTATCGAACTCTAGATACCAATATATATATATAAAACTGATAGTATATTCACGTAGAACACGGTCTGCGGCATTTTTAAATTTTCAACGGACCGCCGGGCATCGATGCTCGTATTATCCCATGCTTGTCGGAGCGATTCGTCGCGCGGTACAGTTGTGAATTTTGCACAGGTCCTCACTCTTACAAATCGACTGCACGTTTTCATCGCCGATGAAAGATAAACCGATGGATACATCCATACGTACATTTGAAAGGGAGAAATTTACTTAGCTTCATAATGTAAAAAAGAAGAAAAAGATAATGAAATAGACAGCAATAAACCAAAATGAAAATGAATAATGCAATTTTTGTACGTTTTTTTTTTCATCGTTATTTCCGTTTCTCCAAGTGAATCATAATGAAGTTTAGATTGATCCGAATTCGACGAAAGAAACGAAGCAAAAATTACCATTATCGAAATTCTGGTCTTTACTTCTTTTTTTCTATTCATCGAGATCGAAGCTTTGGGTCAACGAAATGCAACAGACGACAATGCATATATGTAAATTTATATTTAATGCAGATGGTACATTGAAGTTGGAAAGCGAAACGTCGATCGCGGATATATAGTCTCGTAAAACACGCAGGCGTTCGTTGATAAAAGAAGAAAAAAGTAGCTGGGTATGGTCGAAAAGAGTTCCCAAGTTTTTCTTTGTTAAACTCAACCTCGATCTTTTTGTTGGCTCACTGTATATCTTATCACTTTGCTAGCCGATCTAACGTTTGAGAAATGATCGAGCATGTATACGTTCACGTATGCTTATACAAGGTGACTCACGGAATTACATCCGATTCACAGGGAAGAGATAGACTGTGAAATTCTGAGGAGAAAAGTCTTCGGGTATTTATCTCTACGACGCACCGTTGTCGAAATATTAATGAATTAGTGACAGCAAATCCGGTGCTTCGATGAGAAGTGGGAATGGCAAGTAGGGACGCGGTCACCCCCACTCCACGCGTATTCTACACGACGCACAGTATTGGCTACCACACCAATTCATTAATATCTCAACAAGGGTTCATCCAATAAAAAAATGCGTAAGGTATTTTCTCTTCAGAATTTCACGATCTACTTACGCTGTAAATCTTCGATGCAACTTTCAGGATACTCTGTACATAAATTCACATAGAACTGTACGTATCGATATAAAAAGTAGAAGGGCAGGAATGCATCGTAAATTATTACGACAGTGATATGTTATGACCGAGGAAAATTGTTGTGTCGTGTCTCAATCGAACCGCAGATCATGTACGAGTTCCGAATGAAATATTGACCCTGTGGCCTGGTTCGAATTTATAAAAGTCCGTATGTATCCTCCAGTCCAACTCCGAGTCTCCATTGAATAAATAAGTATACGAAAGAGGATATTCCATGTTTTTGTTTCTTAACAAACTTGATATATATTTTTCCTGTCACTGACAAAATCAACTTTCTTAACAAACTTAATGTACATATTTCCTGTCACTGACAAAATCAGCTTTCTTAACAAACTTGATATACACCTTTCCTGTCACTGACCAAATCAACTTTCTTAATAAACTTGATATACATCTTGCCTGTCACTGACAAAATCAGCTTTCCGAGTACAATCGTATTTCTTAATCTGCTCTGAATTATTCGAACTGAAAAGGCCCCATAACTTTTCTCAGCGATATTTTCATCACTTTCTGGTTACGATGAAACGTCAAATCGTTCATAATGAGCTTCGAGAAATCTATAAATTGATCAAAAGAAAACTACTCTTTTAAATCCCGTTTTGAGCTGAATTTCGCTCTATCAAAAGTTCAATACTAAATGTCGAACGTGGTGAGGTTTAGAATAAATGATTTGAAGGATTAAAGTCAATGAATAATGTTAGCGCAGAAACGGCTTCGACGATATTATAATCTATAGACAAGTAATTATTCAGTGCTTGCTCTTTGCAACATGAGCATTTTTCGACCTGAGCTTCCAAACCAGAGAATTGCAAAGTGTTCCATTACACATCAACGTTTGACAGGCATCACATGTATTAATCCTTAAACCTAGTCTACGTATTACGTACAACCTCGCGATAGAGATTTGAGGAAATGTATATGGGGCATTCCATGCCAAACCGGCCAGTCCGTCACCCCGACCATTTTTAATTTTGTCGAAATTTTTTCATTTTCAAGTAACTACTGAAAAGAGTTTTTAGGAATTTTTTTAGATTCTTATCTCAACCCGATTAAAAGTAATGGATTTTTCTAAATTTCGTAAGAAATTTTTTTAAATGCTCATAACTTTTTCAACGTCAAAGATATCAAAATATAACAGACGGAAATTTTTTTCGTCTTGAATTGTAGTTTGGTAAAAAAAATACAAAAAAATTATCAAACGGCAATTTCATATGTTTTTTTTTTAGTTTGAATCCAAAAATATTTTTTTTTCAAAACTTGGACCGTTTTGATTTTTTTGAAAAAATTCACCTTTTTTGGAGACATATTTTTACATTTCTCGAAAAATTCACAGCTTGTGATATTCATCCCTTCTATTTCTTTATTATTTTTTACCACCCGTAAACCAATAATTATTAGTTGTCAATCCTGAATTATTTTTTTTATTGTTTTTTTTCACTCATAATTCCATTCCTCAAGAAATTATGGATGAAAAAAATTAATTAATAAATATTGGAACTGATTTCCATGTTTTTTTCAGTTTTCAACCAAACATTTATTTTCACATTTCGAGCCATTTTGATTTCTCTGAAAAAATTCACCATCTTTCACGACACATTTTTATACGTCCCACAAAATCCGCAGCGTGTGATATTCATGAATAAGGATTAATAAAATTGATGATCATTGGTTTACACATGGCAGGGAATTTAAAAAGATATATAATTTATGGATATCACACGCTGCGGATTTTGTGGGACGTGTAAAAATGTGTCGTGAAAGATGGTGAATTTTTTCAGAAAAATCAAAATGGCCCAAGTTGTAAAAAAAATGTTTGTTATATTTTGATATCTCTGACGTTGAAAAAGTTATAAGCATTAAAAAAAATTTCTTACGAAATTTTAAAAAATTCATTACTTTTAAACGAGTTGAGATAAAAATCTAAAAAAAAATCTAAAAACTCCTTTCAGTAGTTACTTGAAAATGAAAAAATTTCGACAAAATCAAAAATGGTCGGGGTCACGGACTGGCTAGTTTGGCATGGAATACCCCATATATAAATGAAGCTTGAGCTTTAACCGGCTTTGAATCACTTTATTTTGTAATTCGGTCGACATTAGCCCGAGGGCGGTAAGGCTCGTAGTCGTTATTTATCGTCATAAATCCACTGAAGAGAAGACAGAGAGAGCCTTCGATCCATGCAGCGATCTCCCGAGGGAACGAAACAACAAAGGCAAAACCAGAGTGCGTGACTTTCCTGCGATCGACAAAAGCGCGGAATATCAGTTTGCCAGGACACAACACTATTAACGGGACAGACCTAGTTGGAACGTCAAAAAAAAGGCCTTTTTTCCGATTTTTTTTTGGTCAAACGATAAAATAATTCACAACAAAAGTTCTTCCGTTTAAAAGATACATATGTAATGTATATGTTGCAATTTTTTCAACGCAATACATATCGAAATAAGCTGGTGACCGTCAATTGCCGAGGACGCTGCAAAAAAAAACACGGTTTGCGGTGATCAAGCTCACGCTGCAACGGCTCATCTGAAACAAAAAAAACGGAGGGGATTTTTAGTTAATGATATAATGCTCCAGTTGAACGAAGGGTTTTGAAAAATTTCCATTTTTCACAAAATGGCGGCCGTTAAAAGTCAAAAGTGTTTTTTTGACCAAAATATCAGTTCCATTTTTTGCTATTAAAAATAAAAATAATTATCCAAAAAAAAAATCCTTCGTTCATATGGAGGACTACCATGTATAGAAGAAGTGATATAAATTTCAACCCGATCGGTAAAGCCGTTCTCGAGCTACAGTGATCACCGACTTCAAAAACATGGTTTCGAGAAAAACGCACTTGAAGTCCGCTACCTGCTTACCTATGGCTCAGACACGACGTGCTACAAAGTCTTGTATTTCGGCGAATAATGGTCCGATTTACATTTACCTGGGCGGAAAATGTTCGTAAGAGATTCTACTTTTTGAAAATGAAATAAAAAAAAAATCGATTTTTCGAAAATTCTAACTAGGTCTGTCCCGTTAACCACTTTTTTAAAGAAAAGCCTTAATTTTTAAAAAATCTAACCGCATAAGAGGAAATTGAAACAAAGTGTACAGAATGAAAGATTACTACGATAACTGAGTCACGAAATTCGTTTCCATTTTTACGAGTCTTACAAATCCTGAATTTGCAATCTTTCGAAATAGTCCGAGGCAACATAAAGCCGAACGAAAACAGAAATGAAATAATTAAGATCGTAAAACAGACTGTCAGAATATTTGCAAAAACATGTTGAAATGATTGGAATGGCTAGTCGCATTCTCGTCTATAGAAAATGCGTGAGAAATTCGCGTAGATTTGAAATGAAGGTTTATCCCGGGAAGTATGCGAACAAAATACTATAGCAACGCACGTATTGTGATGGGTTGCATAAACGACATAAAAACGGTGGCAGTGGCGAACCAAAGGAGAACGAAGTAATGCGATATATACATACATACGTCTGTATAGGGATTGCTGATGGTGAATCCGTACACGGTTAATCGAGGAAATTAATTAAAATGGAATTTCACCATAGAGTACATACATACCTTTCAGGGTAACGAAGAACAGGGAGAGATCCGATGCTCTCTCTTCCTCTCTACATACATATATATCTATCGGGACGTAAACCGAAAAGTTGATGGGGGAGTGTTGAGAGAGGAAAGAGGGATACGAGAGGGTGGCTTTGCAGGAGCGAAGACGAGACAGATAGATAGAGAAGCGGTTACTTAAACGTAAAGAGCGAGAGAGATCGCTGAGGGAAAGAGAGAGGAAACGTGTATACGCGCTTGGAGAAGCGATTACAATTCCAGAATGCCAAATGGTCGAATCTCTGCACGAGCGCACGGAATCGGACCCGTGGGTCAACTACTACAGCTGCCCCGTGCCCTAACCTCCCTTTTCCTCAACCTCACTCCTTCTATTCCTCCATCCCTTTCTCTCTCTCTCTCTCTCTCTCTCTATCTATCTCTCCCTAGTTCTCTTTCTGTATCCATCTCTGTCTTTCTCTCTTGCTCTCGATCTCTGACTAGGTTGGCTCGCTGCAACTCCCAGCCCTCTGGAATTCGAATCGTAATTTCTAACCGCGTGACTCTGTTCCGTACGGGCCATTACCCCCCGACCACTCTCAACCCACCCTCAATCTACCTGCGTTCGTTATATATATATTACTACATTGGAAATTCACAGCGAGAACGTCCCGCGTATTCGCATTTCCGATCATTCGTGTGTATCCTATATCCTGATATCCCGAGATCTCTATGTTTGTTACCACACATCTCGGATCTATCTAAACCATCGGCGTGTCAGCCTTCTCGCAATCTCCGCGAAATTCCCCGTGATCCCCGATCATTGATAGACGTAATATCGGCTAATGCCGATCCTCCAGATACGAGCCGACCAAATCTACACGATGAGTTCATCAACGCTCTTCTCTCTCTCTCTCTCTCTCTCTCTCTCTCTCTCTCTCTCTCTCTCTCTCTCTCGCTCGATCTCTCTCGCTCTTTATCCATCTCGGTCTCTGAACCGTGCGAGCGAACGCCCTTCATCAAGTAAATTATCGCTACAATCCTCACTGTTCGAGAGAGAAAATGATAAGCACGAATTCTAACTGTTTCGCTATCGACCCTGCCTCGGCATCCGGAAATAATCTTATTTCTATCAGAATTCCAATGATTTTGACAAGTCTGAATTAATTTCTATACTTTTTTACCTTTCGTAATTATTTATTTATCGTGAAATTGATGAAATTATCAGGAGTTTTTGTTCAAATTCATCTCTCGCAAGCACATTTAATTTTTATAGTGGAAAATCTTCAAACATTCTATTTGATCAGCTACAGCATTTTGATCTTACTTTAAGTATGCAGAAAACGGAAAAGATTTACTTGTAATTATAAAGGATACACAGCCTCAAGGGTTTTCTCAGTAAAGTGGATATAGAATTTCTTGATAGTCATCCCCAATCCTTACCCAAGAGATGTACATCCCGATTAAAAATTAAAACTTTACGGAGAGCACGAAAACGACTCTTTTCCTTCTTTCGAGTTTAAATCTTTGTAAAGTACACGTCAATCACACTACGCTGAATTAATATTACAAATGCAATAGTCTGAGAGATTTTTTTTAGCCACGACTTGTAAGTTCGTCATTTTCGAAATTCAAATATGCGCGGGTCAAAAGACCCAGTTAGCGCTATATTTGCCCGATTGTGCCAAAGTGCGATTGTCGGAGAAGGGGAATTGCCCTCTCATCGTTGCTCAATCTCGCGCTCTCGGCCTCTTCGCTCTGGGACGTCAACGAGGTCGGACAACTGAGCCAAATTTACCGGATTCTGTCCTATTAATTAACTGGATTGTCATTCAAGAAGAAACAACCAATATCATTCAACATCGAGATCCACTTCGGTCCCAGGGCAAGAGCCATCGCGGGATCTTATCGTGTCAACAGATAAGTCTCTCATTTATCTGAATAATATTTTCAAACGCCTTATTTTTATGGACATTATATAAAGCGCGTGTGAGTAAAATAATCTGTGTGTGGAATTGTGAGTAAAATAATCTGTGTGTGGAATTTATGCGTGGTATGATCATTATAATTATCCGAAACGTGATCTTCGAGAAATAATAAAGATATAAATTTTGATTTGAAAGAAATAAAGTTATAGACTCAAATCGTTAATGCTGTAATATCTAAAAATGTTCGTATTTTCGAAATGATTTCCTCGAAAACATTGAGATATTATCGAAAATTTTATTTAATTTCGTTAAAATTCGTTATTACTGAAACTTTGTACTGTAGAATCTTCGTGATTAAACCTCACAATAAACGATCGACATCGACTGCCATTTCCACGCAAATAGATATCGATTAACTTCGTCATGAAATATCTGCCTTTTGGAATTGAACGAACTTGGTATATCTGTCCCGTTCCCTAGCAATAAAACCACGAATACACCCCAATACATAATTACGAAGGAACGCATATAAATACGCGATATTGAAACAGCCCTTTGACATTTTGAAATTTTGATTTACACAACGTTCGCAGGCTTGAGAAGAGAGGGAGCGAAATAATTGTTTACTTCGTTCGCATGTCCCCTCTGTCATTGGTTGGAAAACCAGAACAATAATCAAGAGTGGTCAATGTATCAGCTATAATTGGAATCAGATTACGTATGTGTATACACCTGTGTGTATCGGTATTTGAAGATTATGAAGGATTTATAACGTTTTAAAAAAGCGCTGAGAAACAAGCAACAGTCTTCATTTATTTAAATAATTGCTTATTTAGCAGAAATTCAAAGTGTACATTTTATCCAGTATTATAAAGACTATTTCTCCTCGTTCGCATGCATATTCAAATATCCATGAAAACTCTGAGGGTCGTCAACAAAAAAGGATAAAAAATTAGCCAAATATTCGAGCGAAATTCGCGATCATATAACATTTGTTATTTTTTTTTTTTAGTTGCATGGCCAGCTAGGTAGATTTAAATGTACATGAATTTGAGTGTGGGTGGTTGTTTCGTAGCACGCGTTTTACCAAAGTCAAGTCCGTTAAGTACGCCCCCGGTCGTGGCTTATCGGAGACACGGGGCTTCGATCCTCAGTCTCTCTTACCGTGCTCAAGCATAACAATTACCCTATTACACTAACCCTCACACCCTCGACCTCCCCCGGAACGGAAACGAGAACAGGAGGGGAGAAAAATAGGGGAGAAAGCAATGGTATGTTCTTCGCATTTGTAAAGACAGAGAACATACCGCGAGGGGATGCAAATTGGGGATGAGAAACGCTAAAAAGCTTGCAAAAGCCTATACGCAAGAGTCAAGATCGTAAACGTAAGCATCTCCCATACACCGAAACCTCTTCCGGATATCTATTCACCCTCGAAACTCTCAAATAGTTCAGAAGGAAAGAGAAAGAGAGAGAGAGAGAGAGAGAGAGAGAGAGAGAGAGAGAGAAGCTTGCGAATTGGGGTACTGTGTCTGTGCCATTATTGGGCGCCTCATCTTTCTCATCTCTACGAGAACACGATAATATCTCTTTAAACATATACACTACTTGGTGCGAATATGAACCACTGTTTGATTTTGCTGATTTTTCATGCAGGAAAATCTTTATTTGCGGCAATATTCACAAGGAATATTCGTCAGATGAAATTTCGTTCATACACCGTTCAAATTAGTGGTAACTACAAGAATTCCCTTCCTGTAAAAGTGATCATAGTTTTTAAATATATGCTGTTATTTATCATCAGTAGAATTCCATTTTGACTGATTCAGCTATCGATCAACGATAAGAAATATTTGAATTTTTGAAAAACAGTCATTCATCATCCCCAACGACGCTGACAGAAAAATTTGAATTTTATGTCACACTTTCAACGTCACGACAATTTGATTAATGTTCAATCAGCTTGTTTCACGTTTATAAGAAGATTCTGTGAAACTGTCCAAATTGACACCAACTCCTTTATAACCCAAGACGCTCAAGATCCAACCACCCCCTCTATGTCTCGATCTTCACAAGAGATAACCCAAACTATATAACCACTTGTACATTCAAATTTCATTCTGAAATAGTATCTGATGGTGGAACGAGAACGACGAGAGTTATTTGGCACCGGAAGTTGTCGTTTACATCCCAGGGACTCCTCGAGCAGCGTATTGCTCAAATAAATGTATATGACGTTGCTGGATATGAATGAATGTATATAAGGGTTGTTTCGCATGAAGTGGTGAAATTTTAAAGTCGAGCCAACTTCCAAAAAACTCCTAATTTTCAAGATTTCAATTATACAAAAAAATCTATCTATTTTGGGGCTTTTTTTCTAAGCTTTGTAAAACAATGCACAATTTCTTTCCGATGTTTGTTTAAAAAAAAACTGCGTTTTAGAATTAAATGTTCAACAGTGAAGTTTTTTTCCCTATTCGTTGATTTCAACAAGATCTTCTCGGAAAAGGTGAAAAAATAAAATTACAATTCGGCTGATAAAGTTCGTACTATCTGAAAATTAACAGAAAAAATATGTGAATAACAAATATGGTGGTTTCTCGATGAATGCGAAAAAATATGCACAGAAATTTAGTGAGCCTAGACCTGGGGAAATCAGATAATTTTGGTAAAATGTCATTTTTTTCTTTGCTGACCCATATGCACACGCACGATGCATATCGGTCAGGAATGTACAGTAACGAGGGTGTTATTTAGCACGAGACGAGAAATGGTAAAAAAAATTGAGCGTAAACGTGAGCCTGATAAGCTCGAGTTTGACCGAATAAAAAATCCGAATGAAAAATCGTCCACGAAGAATAAATATTTTTATTTTATACTTTGAAGATGAAAAGCAATGGAAAAAATGGGGGAGAAAGAAAAGTAACGAGTCCGAGAGCGGAAGAAAGAGGGTGGAAAATTGCGGATCTGAATAATGCTACTGCGTCAGTGGGGTTCGCTTCTTGAGTAACATAATATATTAATGCAACGAGTGCTGCGTAAAATTTCGCGATATATACTCGCGCGCTGTATGGTATAACCCATGGGAGAATCCCCTTCTCTTGGGAGGGTGCAGAAGTGAGTTTAATTTAGCAATATTAAGAGTAAGTGTACAGGAGAGCCGAGCTGAGTGGGCGGAGGTAACAAGGGGATGAAATTAGGAATGGGGGATGTGTACAGGGGGCAAAGAACCCGGAAAACTCACGAGAAAATCTCGAGAGTCTTAAAAGAAAGAAAAAGGACGAGTTTAAAAAAGGAACAAAAAAATTAAACAAAAAAAAATGGAATGGAAAACCGCGATGTACAGAGCATTCGGAGAAAATTCCGAAGAAACGGTTCTTCAACTATTCCGAATTTGGCCATCTTCCATGACTCCAGCTTGCTTCACGAATATCGAACACTCGCACAAAGACTCGAGGATAAGGCTAAGGGTTGAACTATTGGGAATACGACCAAGATCAAACCGGGTCAAATCCTCAACTTTGTGTGCATATAAGCTAGTCCACCGATTTTTCGACGCTCACGATTTTTCTCAATGATCCAATCTATCAATTGATTCGTCAAAAAAATTCTCAAAAATGGCAAAATCCCCAAAAATTAATCCAAAATATTTCTTCGTATTTACAATTTGCAAAATGTTAAGTTTTACTCATTTCTAAACAACATTTTCTTCCGTTAAGGTGAAACGCTACTGTGATGGGTTAAAAAATTCTATACTTTTCTTTTTTTTTACGTTTTCTTCCAAATTATGTAAAAAAAAAGTTCAAGTCAAAAGTAAGTGTCAATATTCAAGTGAACGCCTGATGTTATGTCAAGAAACAAGCAACGAAAAGTGTAAACGCGTTTTTCTCGAAACGACTGGTTTCGACGTTGTCCCAGGAAATACTCGAAGACTATAATGAACCGAATTTAATTTTTTTTTTTTTCAAATATTCGTTATTGCAGTGACTAAAATTTTACGTGACCGATTTTTGAAATTATTATTGTAAATTAATTAAAATAAATCCGATTATTTTAAATTAATTACTATCTTTTAAAACCGCTTAAGGAGGTCGTAGCAAAAGGTCGAGTATTAGACAAGATATCAGATTTGAAACATGTTGTCGATTGAACTCACTATTTTCTTCAGAAAAGAATTGGGAACAATTTACCGATAATTCATGTGAGAAATTAAATTCCAAAATTTGTAACTTTAACTCGGTGTCTTATGACGTAACTCTTCGGATTTTATTCCGATCGTATATTACATATATTTAATTATTACATAGCCATAAAGTTTTCATTCTCAGTTATATATCAATCATCAAAGATTGATATCGCAACATAAAAAAAACGAGTTACCGAATTAGTTCTTGCAAAATTTTGAGTTAAAGTTGGAAAAACCTCAATAAATTCGATTAGTCGTTAGATCGGTTCGCGCTGAAAAATTCTGACAGTGAGCTGGCAACGTTACACATTCGTGACAGCGGTAATATAACCTCTATTAGGCTACGTTGAAACAGAAATATTATCGAAGGCACCATATGTGCGGTCCTGGGCATGCAAATGAATTTTTTTACCAAGGTCACAATATTTTAAGGTAGTTCCCCTGCGACAACCTCAACCAAAAGTTACATACCGTGTGTGCGTTACATGTGTGTGTAAAGGGTTGATAATTCGTAGTAAATAAATTTGAAAAGCACACAATATTGACTCGGTACCAATAGATAATACGACAGATATCATTTACTGTCGTAAAATTTATTCTATAAGTGTTTTTGATCTGACATTGCGAGTAAACTTTTTGCCAGAACTGTCCGGGCTATGCCCCAATACACAAAAAAGGTTACATCTCTCGCGCTCGCGCTCGTTTGTTTGTAGAATATGTCGTATAAGGCCAAAACCGTAGTACTTCTCCAGGTTATATCTTTTAAACTAGATGGTAAATCATCTTGATGTTTTTTCACAATATTCGTGACATCCTGCTCTTGCTCCTCCTCGTTTTTCATCAACTTCTTGATTTTAGTTCTGACGGTATAAAATTAATAACGTACTGTTTACCCATGCATGGCCCATATGTTACGTGTTAATCGAGCCAACTTCAAGTATAAATATCTCGGGTTCGGGATGGTAAAACTTGTTAAAATTGCACAGATTTTTGAATAACGTATTAAATAATACGTATGCCAAATTTCAACTATTTCTTCAACGATCCTGTGGGGGAACTACCTTAAGTTATCTCGAACGCAAGCTCATTGATAAGCGAGAACTCTTCGGTTATCAAAAGAGGCTAACATTGAAAATCCAATTTTGTTGAAATATTCAAATATTTTGTTGGACGTATTCAACAAAATTATTTCGTCCAGGCAACCAAATTTTCAATGTTTCAACAAAATTTCGTTCAACTGAAACGAAACTTCGTTGAAACAATAAAACATTTTGTTGACTAGACGAAATAGTTTTGTTGAACGTATCCAACAAAATATTTAACTGCTTCAACAAAATTGGCTTTTCAGTGAAGAAGATTTATGTTTACAGTGCGAGTATACAGCGTTGCCAGACTTCGCTTGAAAAATTCATCGACTACTAACAGCTGACGACGAGTAGCTCGATCGAGTGATTAAAAATATGTAATTTCTTGAAATATTATCTCATTGATCAGGATTGCTGTTGTTTTATTACGAATATATAAAAAAAAATATTTTATACACCATAATAGTGTCAATTTGTAGTTTTTCAAGAAAAAATTTTTATGTACGGTCAATTGACTACACGGAACCGCTACGATATCCTTAAACAAAAAAAGGTCAAAAGATCGCAAAAATAATGAAAAAAAAAAAAAAAATTCAAACCACCGCCATTTTGTGAAAAAAAGTTCACAAAAACGGCCACGCACAATCATAGCTACATTCATATTGATATGGAATTTTTTTATTTTTCATTGTCACGTAACGCGTTTCTAAGATTTTCTTAGGACAGTGAAAAAGAATTTTTTTGCATCGTCACATGGAAGCTTATAACGTTGTAAATTTTTAATATTTTCCAATAAAAATTGGTACTGAAATAGTTGAATATACACTCAATAAAGTATCCTTTACCCGATCCTTAAATAATCATTTAATCCGGGGTAAAAAAATTCCGAAAAAATGACAGTTTTTGACCCGTCACAGTGACGTTCCCTCTTAAGATTTTTTTCGAAATTATACCGCCACAGCGAAATATCTTATTATCTTAATCCGACTAAAACTTGTTCAAACTCTAAAAGTCGTTGGTCTACTAGTGCTGAGGAACAATGCGAAATTGATTATAATTAGTCCGCTATTCATGAGTACTCCGGTGAAGTTTCCTCCGTGGTATTTTCCAAGTGGCCAATTTGCTTGAATTTCGTCACTTGAATTCGCGGTTACCGAGCTAGTTTTCGTATTGACATTTTACGTTTTTACGTACCGCGTTTTAAGCTTTTTTCAATTTTTAGTAATGAATTTTTAACCCGTACGAATAATGAGATCATTCGTTGATTATTTTCTTCGTGAAATTACTTTTTGTGAATAAATATTTCGAATTTTATATCGAATAATTTATTTCAGCTGAAAAATATATATCTTTTTTTTTCATTATTATTTTTGGTGAAATACAAAATAGAGTGGAAAATAAATTGTTGCAAAAATATTGCAGAAAAATCCAACGAAAAACGACGAAATTTCGATCGATCGAAGTTGAGAATTTTTATCTTGCTCTCATTAACAAAATCAGTCGCTTTGACTTTATGACAAATTTCATAGGCCATCGTTCATCAAACTATTATTATATATATTTATAATTGACCATAGCGTAATAATAGTGGTTATTAGATATTATATGCACGCAACCAAATATACCATTGGAAGCTTGGCTGCGAGATATTGAGATTCCTATGGTACCCAACGCAATGCAACGGGGGAGAATGTCGCAAACGTTCGTGCTATTATACGATCCGGAAATGCAACAAACCTCATTGTTAATAATCGAGTATTTTGCTCGTGAACTTTTTAGGAGTTAAAAATGATGCAATCAAAAGGATGTTTAATTAGGGAATAATCTGTTTGATTAGATTCATCAATATAATTAATCAAAATTCGTATTTTTTGTTCAATTACAAATATAGAAAACGTTAAATTTGGAAAAATAATCATTAAAGCAAAAATGAAACATTACCGAAATGTTTATTTATTTCTTTGTTGGGTTAAATAATTGCAATATAATTAAAGAAAATCTTGGATTTTGTTACCATTTTTATATATAAAATATTTTTTATATAAAAAAATAAAATGTTGCTAACAGATCAAATATTCGAACGAAAACTTCGAACGTTCTTTTGCGAAGGTTACTGTCTGAAGCAATTCTATATATAACACGAATTCACGATGAATTAACTCTGAAAGCTTTTGCAAGAAACGTCAAGATTCCGCTGGCATTCATGGGTCGCGAGCAATGCCAGTACTCGGTGGTATGTAGTAATTAGCAATATTGTTCAGCAGAATTCGTTCCCGTTGGATTGCCAAATGATTTTCATCTCGAAACACAAACTCTTGATACCCTAAATTTTCTAATTATTTATCGACATTGTTATTACGAACACTATCATGATAAGATAAAAGAAAATAACGTTTTATTAAATAAAAAATAAAAATTATAAATCAAAACATTTGGCTCTTGGTCGGGCGCGAATTATTAACAAAGTTTATCCCATCTGTTTCTGAGTTATGACCGAAGTTTCAATATTTCTCGTCTCGAGACACAAAAACGCTTACGCCCTCGCGAAACCCGCGATTCCCGTACGTGTATGGGACATTCCCATTAAATTAGGAACAATATTAGTCTAGAAGATTTTTTTAACGCCATTTATATCGTTCGTAAATGGTTACAAAAATAAATTCGAAGATATACAAAATCTTGTATCTCTATGACGAATTTTCGTTACGTTATTAATCGCGAATTAATTGATTAATTTATTTCGTGTATTGCTCGAACACTATGAATTCTATAGGAGTTTTTTCAACCGAGTTCAAAAAATTGCAGTGTTTACCCCTTCAATGCAATTTCATCAATTCTGTAAAGTAAACCGCGTCCCTATTTATTCAGAATAGCCCATATATCGCTAATTGGTATGTTGAAAATCCGCTAAGTCAACTTCTCGAGACTTGCAAATATAATTCTCACCAACTGTAATATATCGCTAGAAGCATCTTAAATACAAGAGACAAGCAAGAAAATGTTTGTAATACAAGAAACATTCGAGAATGTAAAGACGAAGGAAAAGTTTTCATACTCTACGAAATAAGTCAAGATATCAAGAAAACACAAAACCGTCACTGATATGAAATAAAATTCTCATATCAGTGACGGTTTTGTGTTTTCGAGTAATTACACACTTTTTACTTCGCAAAAGAAAAAAAAAATCTTTTGATGATAATGAATATCTAAATAGTCATAAAGATTTTTTAAATAGGCGAGAATATGCTGGTGATCGAAGGAAAACAAATAAACACGTCAGCTTACAACCAACGTTTGCAAATCCGAATATAACGATTTCAAAACATTGACGAAATCCAACGTTTCACCACTTTGGTCCACAACACGTCGGGCAAAAAAAATAACCCTTATACCTGATTTCTATGTGTTGTTTTCTTCACTGAGAACCGCAGTGCAAAAAAAGCCTTGTTTACGGGCGATTAATATATTTTAAAATGGAATACAAAAATATATGACTCTTGACCTTGTAACAACGATAACACAATTGCACTCCGGATTGTGCCGCAATTCCGTGATAACTTTGGCTCGTCTGATCACAACGACGCAAAGAGAAACAATGAATTTTAAATGAGCAAAATATTTGTCAGTTCGCTCACTAATCACAACCTTAACTATTTACCAAATCTGCGTTAAAGATATTCAAATATCATTTTTTACTAGTAAATACACGTTTCGTAACGCAAAATACTTTTTTAGGGTTTTGAATCATTACCTGTCAGTTTGTGGTGATTTTATTTTCACATTTTTACTGCATCTTTGGTGATTTCAAAGGTTCGTAGAAGTACTTTCAAAAAAAATATAAAAGCATGTATCGATTTCATGGATGAACGTTTTAGATTTTAATTTATAACTTTTTATAAAGTTCCAACTTAACTTTTTCGATGTTTTGAATTTTCATATTTTTGTGAAAAACTGTATTTCTAGAATCTACAACTATATTCATGACTTCCGTGCATAAGTGCGGCTGTTTTTTATTCTACTGTCGTCTGCTAGCGCAGTTGTTCGTCGTCAATGTCACATCGGTCGGTGGATCGTGTGAAAATTCTGTGAAAATGACAAATTTGAACAGCACAATTGACATAAAAGGATTACGAGATGTCGCCCCACCATTTGGCGTGCATCTTTCAGGAATTTACAAAAAGTACAGTGTCACAGAATCTTACTAATTGTGTTTTTATCGCTTTGCACATAGAACATAACCTCGAAGTGATTTCATCGTCTGCTCTTTTTTTACTTTTCAGGAGTTTTGCTTATGTGACGTTGAAGGACAGGCTTCCGGTGCTTTTGACGGGTGTAATTGACACAATGAGCCGAGAAAAAACGAACATTGTTCAGAGATTCGGAGGGGTGAGTGAGAAATTTGGAAAAAAATCATATTTAACCTCAAAAAATGCTCAATCATCGATGCTCATGAGTACATATTGTTCTATTTCTTTCTAAGGATTCTGCTGAAGAATTGAAACAAGTTATTGGCGATCTTAGCAAGTTGCGAAGCGAACTAATGACCAATAAACCTCTTACACCACTTAAATTGTCCTTTAACGAAGCAGACGCCGATGCCAATGTTTGGAACGATTATTTAAAAACAAGACAGGATATTGAAGGCCCTGCTTTAACGTGGTACAATACCGTGTGGCTTTTGAGCGAATGTTACATGTATCGGAGAATCAATCAAGCTCTCGTTCTAACGTAAGTTCAAAATGTTTAAATACGATCTCAAAAAATTATCATATTCCTTAATATTTTATATTTAACACATTAAAATTCACAGAAATGAGAATCAATGCATTGCATAATATTCACGGTATCGAAGAACAGCAACGAAAATTCTTTACATTATTTTTTTATCTGCTTGTTTCAAAAAAATGAATTATTTTTTACTGCTTTTGTCAGTAGATTTTGAAGAAATAGCAACAAAATTCATCAGCTTTTCCTGAATCTGCATAAAAAGGTCTGTCTAATTGAAATATATTTTCTCCTCAGACAAAGTCTAAAAACGTACGATCCCTTTGAGAACCAAAAACAAAACGCTTTTGTGAAATCTCTGAACAGCATAAAGCTTTTGACCAGACACACAATGAATCTTTTAAGGAGAACGGACAACGTTTCGACAGCGGAACGAAAGCACGAATTGATAAAATTGTTAAAACTGAACTTATGGGGCAACAGATGTGACTTGTCGTTGAGTGGTGGAGCGGAGAGTAATTCAGTGGGAAATCCAGTAGAACTTTTGGATTCCTTCGAGAGCGATTTGTTGATCGATGACACCAGAATCGTTTGGGACGTGTTGAGCAAGTCGAACGTTCTAAAAGGAACGAAAATTGTTGATATCGTTTTGGACAATGCAGGCTATGAACTTTTCACTGATTTGTGCTTAGCCAGTTTCCTCATTGCTCACGATCTTGTCGATAAAGTACGATTTCATGCTAAACGCATTCCCTGGTTCGTGAGCGACGTTAATCTTCACGACTTTCATTGGCTTATCGATTCCATGAGCAATTCCGAGGATACTGACTTGAAAGCTCTTGGTGATGTTTGTAAGCGAAACTTGGAAACTGACAAATGGACAGTTGAGGTAAAGAGAAAAACTTTCCGAAAATTTTCGGCAAAATCGAGTATCCTTTAAATTTCTAAATAATTTACAGAAATAAAAAATTATAGATAATTTTCAGAGGAAAAATAAAATCGTTTTCTGTTTTGTTACTTTCAGGTCGATTCTTTTTGGACGGAACCTTACGATTTTGGTCAAATGAAGGAAAAAGCACCTGGCCTGTACGATAAACTGAGCGAATCGATTCTGATCGTGTTGAAGGGAGATTTGAATTATCGTAAATTAATGGGTGACATTAATTGGGAATATACGACATCTTTGGAGAGAGTTTTGTTCGTGAGTGGTTTTCGACCGACGAATCTCGTGACACTGAGAACGATAAAAGCGGATGTTTGCGTGGGCCTGACGAAGGAAAAGGTCAAAGAGTTGAGTGAAAAGGAGAAAGATTGGATGGTTACGGGAAAGTACGGAGTTATACACGCGACGGGTGACAATCCCTGCGTTTGCACTAATAATCAATAATAACGTAAAAAAACAGACTAAAAAAGGGCAGAAAAACGTTTTTCTTTTTGAGCTTCATAAATTTTTGTATTCCGAATTATTTTGGCTATGAGACTTTTTTACGTGTCAATATTGCCAATTATCAAATTTTTCGATTTGTTTCTTTACATCGATCGTAAAAATTAAGAATCCATGTATATAAAAACTTTCTTCTGCTATAACTAATTCCTACGCTGCCAAAAAGATCCCTGAGCGAAGAAAAAAATATAGGGACGAAGTTTCAAGGTCATATTTTAAAATTCTACGAAAACGGCATTGAAGTTTGCCTTGTTGGACTATACCGAAAATTCCCTGTTTTTGAACAAATCCAAAAAGAAAATGTAACGAAAAAAAATTACACTATTGAAAAAAGCGAAAAATTTACAAATCAAAAAAAAATATTTCGTTGCATTCCAGCGTTTTACACTTCAATACCATCCAAAATTTCTATTCCCTTTCGACGAATATCGAAAAAAAGAAACTGCTTTTCTTTGTATCTATTCCGAATAATATTCATTTTTATTATACTTATAATAATACAGTACCTAATAATAATGATATTAAGTATATTTGTAAATACATGATAATATTCAATCTGATCTGTAAAGGTTTGTTGTTGTTGTTCTTGTTTTTTGTACAATTACCTATTATTATTTATATCAAATAATGCGAAATAATGATTGAAACGAGTCAATCTTACACATCTCCCTTTATCACGATTTCGAAATAATAATAATAATAATGTTAATAATATTTATATATGTATATAACACCTAAGTTCGCCATGGGATTTAAATGTATAATAATCGTGAGGGGTTCAAACAATCGTAAGTTTAGAACAAGATTTCAATGTTTCAACTCTCACGAACTGGCGTTACTTCCTGTGTACTTTTTTTTTTAATTTTCTGTTTCTTTTTTCTCTTCTTTTTTTTACAATTATATTATAAATTTATGCGCGTTTCTCATTCTATTACACATTATCCGCCGCTTTGCAATGACGCAGACAGAAGAAAAGTGTGAAACTTTCACGAGGCGGATCATCAATTCGAAATAAGTCTTCGCGGATAAAACAAGGGAAAAACTGAAATAAATCACAGTTTTTATGAAACAATGACGACAGAATCGACATTTTTTTCTTCTTTCGATTAAAATAATATTTATACAAATAAGTATATAAATAAAACTGAGTGGTGGAGGAAAAAAATAGTATATTTGTTTGAGAAGCGAGGTACGTTGATAATGAAAAAATAATGATAAAGAACGAGGGACGTATTTTCTCGTCACACATTGCTTGGAACTGTAAAAACACCTTGTGGTGAAAACCGTTTCCCTTTTCTCAATTAATTTAGCAAAAGAAAAAAGAGCTCGAATAATTATTCAAATAAATATATCGATCGATATTTCTTTCGACTTTGTGAGTAACGTTTCGGAGCTTTATTAATAAAACGTGATTTTCGGTTTTGTTTTTAAACGAGAGTTTAAAAAAAATCTCGTTAACGTACCAAGCGATGAAAAAATTTGTAAACTGAGCAGAAAAAACATTGCGAATTATACCGATCGAGTTATCTGGACGAGATAACTCGTGTATGGAATGATTTCAAAGTTTTTAAAAAATATTTATATATATATATATTAAAAGAGAAATATTTATCACGAAAGAGTGGCAACAAAGATAAATCTGATTGAGAGAGTGTCAAAGCATGAAAGAGAAAAGGAAGGCTATAGCGTTATTGCTTCGTCAATGCGCTCGTCGTACAAGGCAAACGGTAAACAACCTTGTAAATGTACACGGAGCTACGAATGAAGATGTGATTTCATCATCGATATTCCGAATCCTCGTAAATCACACATTCTCACGCGCGCGCACCCACACATCACATGCACAAATATACCTCCGTACAAACAGGATACGTTCGTATATAAACCTCGATATAAACAGTTTTGGTACACGGCCAAGAGGCTTTTTTCATTTACCCTAATAATGCATTGTTTTCCTTTTTTTACATTTGGCTGTCATGCCGAGTGTGATTGAAGAATTCAGCGCAACAAAAATTCTCACATAAAAGATGATTAATGTACAGGGTCGTCAAAGTAAAAGTTAGTGATGCATTACGGTTTTTTTCGTGTTTTTTTTTTTCTAATAAATATACATTGGAGTAAAGCCCCTTTTTGCAATGATTGTTTTTTAAAAATGGGCTTATAAACGATATTGAATGAACGCATCTTTTTTAACCAGGCTAATAAACGTTGTTTTACCAATTTCTAGGCTACTTTTGTAATTTGGCATAAAAAATTTTAATTTTCTTGTTATTTTTCACCAAGATGACTTAATTGCAGAAATAAATTCGTTTCAGTCAATTTATGGAATGAACGAGCAGAGTTAATTCGAACGATAGAGGTTGATCATTAAATTATATATTTTTGATTTATTATGACAAATGAGAAGAACCGACAATGATTTTTTTATATTCTGGCAACGTTATCATCAGTGCGTTGTCGTTATGATGAGCAATACTTGAGAAAAAGTTTGCAATAATGGAACTATGCTTTTTTTTTTGTTTAGGTAGTGAATCGGTTCAAGAAAATCGTCGCTACGATTAATCTACAAGATAATATCTCTCGACTCTACGAAATGATGCGAAGAAATTGTTTTTTTTGTATTTTGTTTTTGTTTTTTTTTTAGTGATAGTTTATAATATTTAGGATAATACAAATCTCTCAGGACGCTTAATCGTAAGGCTAAAAGAACAGTCGACACACACGATGAAAAACGACCAGAAACGATTCGCGAAATGTGCTTGACCAGCAAGCATCGTTCGAACCAATGAACACTCTTTTTTCAATTCTTTCCTTCGTTTTTACGGGACTTTCTTCCGAGATTTACGTGTAGACATTTTAGGCAATAAAAAAAAACCGGAAAGAGGAAAAAAACTTAAAAAATATCATTTTGCAGTCAAATAAAGGAGTTTCTAAACCCTCTCTCGCTTCCCCACGCGGATAAAAATAATCGATAAGCTAATAATCAAAATAAAAGCATAAAAAACAAATTTGCACAATGAAAATAATCCAAAAATCTAAAAACTGTCATCGATCGGCGAAATAATAAACGTGCTTTCGTTAAGAGATTAAGGAACAAGTGTACAAATTGAATTGTCTTTCTTCTCATTTTTCTCTTATAACTTTTTTTTATAAAATGACATTTCTATAATTCCTTCACAAATAAGTGGTTTTTTTTTCGAATTTTCGTTTTACAGAAGAATAGTTTCGTGAACTGTCTTTGCTCCATTGCCAAGTAGTGTTCGATGCTAAACTCTGATTCGTTACACTTGATGTTATAAAAAAAAAGAATCGCGATAGATATTTGTTCATCCTCCACCAGAAAATATCTTTTTTTCGCATTGCTCTCGATCACTGAATATAGGATGACAAATTTTCGTTTTTCGTTAAAGAGCAACCTCGAAAGTGCTCAACAATTTTGTATTTTATTTACTTAGGTTTTTTGTCGTTCGAAGCGCGCGAAACGCTTTGATTTTTTTTTTTACATGGCACCCCGGAAGTAGTCACACGCACCCTCGAATCTCTATTCCACCATGAAGAGTGGTTAATTTTTTGTTTTTGCCACCTTCAATTTCGATCGATTTAATTTTCACTGGAAAAATTTTGCTCGTAAGCGCAATTTTTCCCAGAGCGTCGATCGCTGTCAATAACGAAATTATTTTTCAGCCTCGAATTTCTTTGAAAAAACAGGAATGAGCGATATCGAATCTTTTCTAAAGTAATCAACTTACAAAGAATTGAAGCTAGAAAAAAAGATTTTGTTCGCGAATTTTGGTACGAACTCGACGGACGGTTTTTACAATTAGCCAAAAAAAACTAAAAACTCAAAAATAAACCACCCTAATGCTCATATTTTTACTCTATTTCTCTCTTTCTCCCTCTCTCTGTCTCTCTCCATTTTTTAATTTGGAAGAAAAGGAAGTTGACCAGTGACAGGGGCGTTGAAAGTTTAAAAAAAGAACCATATTCATAAATATCTCGAGCGTTGACGATTCTCAACGATTTTTCGTCCAATTCATGATCTTAATAGTACGAAATAATCTTCGAAACCGACGAATTAGGAGAAAGAAAAAAATGATCCCATATTTTCATCATGATGTTTTTGTTTTCACGCTATATTTTTAATGGTATCCGATACTTCGTACCTTGTGGTGTGTGTGTGTGTGTGTTTCTTATTTTCATTTTCTGTTTTCTCTCTTTGATACTTCGTCTAAAGTGTTCTTCCTTGCGATGATATAAATTACTTAGTAAATGCGGCGAATACCGCCCATAAAACGGGATTTGCATTGGGTTTTGCGGCTTCGGCCTCAAAATCAAGATCCAAAAGAATTCGAACGCGTCTCATCGCGACTTCGTAATCGTCGTCGGATAATGGAGCGAACGCGTTTTCCAAAACGTCAGCAGCGTGTGCAAGTATTACTAGCGCTAAAGTACGACGGTCCATGCGACCGGCGTCGTTGACCCAACGACAAAGTACGGCTTCCTGGATCTAAATGGAATAGAGAGAAAAAACAAAACGTATCGCATTGAAATTCGATTTATCGCGGATAAAAAAAGGGATAATTAAATTATAGGCTATCGAGAGTTAAGATTAAAATACTGTGATACGAATTAACTCGGAAACCTGTCAAATATTTTCCACGTTAAGTGCTCAATGATGTAAACTTTGCCAAAAAACTTAAAGATATTTCACACGTGCATTTCTAGTTGAAAATATTTTCGAATCAAAACTAGCGTACTTGAAGATTCGACAAAAATTATTTCGAAATTTCTTATTTGTAAGCTCGAATCATTTTACGAAAACGTGACAAAAATTCGCAAATTTTTAGTTATTTTTCAAAATTCGATAAAAAATGATCATTGTCATATAAAAATACGTTATACAGATAAAAATCGTATAAATAGAACATCTAATCAAAAGTTATTATAACGTTTGGTGGAAAAAAATCATTTATCTGGCCTTATATGCAAAAATCAGCATTGTCTGGTTCTGATAATTACACAATTTTTAGCGTGGCCTGAATATGCTTATGCACGATGTTTTATTATCTGCCACATTGATATAATATGTTTAACATAGTTGTTTCTTCGTAAATTCCACTAGCTAACACGCACGCATGTAAATTATATAAACGAGAGACTACAACCGTAAAATATCGTGAAACAGGAAGGTAGTGACGGTTCGTGGTTCAGATAAGATAGTATTTTTTCTGATTAAACAGCTGTACCAATTAAATAGATTCTGACAGTTTGAAAAAGTCATCAGACGTCCTTTGGCAATTTTATATTTGTCGGTTCCTTGTTAATTAATATTTTTTGCCGAAACTTTCTTCGAAACTTTGCAATATTGAATTCAGATAAAAAAAAGCTAAATGCTTGTTGAAGGAAAAGTGATAAAATGGAATTCCGGGGGTTAAAACGAGTTTTAGAAAACGAAAATGTAACTCACCTTTTTGACGAGGCGCGTTTTGGCTAAATTGTCGGTGAGTGGATGAGTCGTCATGTCAAATAGAAGAAAGTTTTGTTTTTCTGTTGTCAACACACCCTTTTCGACAAGATTCTTGGCTAATCGTTCCCTAACATTTTTCAACTGATATCGTAATTTCAAAGGGTTCCACGTTTCGCCTATAAAAATACAAATTCAAATAAAAATGTTTGGGCAAAGTATTGAATTTTTATAAAATTTGTTTATTCATTAAAAATATCTGATTGAAATTAACCCTTGACAAATTGTGATAATATCAAATACATTAAATGTTATTTTGTTTCAATGACGTTATTAACCCTTTGAGGCATACATTTTCCCTTATGTTCGATTTACTTGAAAGTTTGCATGCATAGGTTTTTGGGGTCGCTGATTACGAATCTGAACTAAAAATTTGAATACAAACGACGTTTTCAGTCAATACTATTGTTAGTTTGGATCTAGTACAGAAATGATTGAATTTTTATTTTTTTTTAACTAAAACGACAGAACAAAAAATTTTGAAAAAATTCTGAACAATTTTTTGGAGTGTATTAAGGTTGTGAAAAAATGGCGATCGCGATTTTCATAGCAGATTAGTAGAAAATTCATTTTTTCATGAAGAAACACGAATTTGGACTATTTCTTTATACATGGTATTTATGCCATTAACAAATAATGAATATACATATTTTTTTGTACATTCATGAATATCCTAGGGACTATGTACAAACAAAAAATTGGGTATTTGTTGCGGCAAAAGTAGTTAAATAATCAAAAAACTGTAAAAAAACAGAAGGTGAGACAACGTAGATCGCATGGCAATATATCCTTGGACAAAATATCTCAGTCAAAATATCCTGGGGTCAAAATATTCCATAGACATAATATCCTAGGGTGAAAATATCCTACAGACATAATATCCTTGCCAAAATATCATTTTTCATCCTCAGGATGAAATATTAATATTACAACATTATGAGGATAACACGTGAGGAAAGTAGGCTGATAAAATAAAACCATACAAAATACAGTGATTGCTTTGATATCAGTCATCATTCAAAAATTTTAAAGACTTGGTCAAAAAGTTTTTTCACAACCAACAACGTATATCTCACTATGACTCAAAGGGTTAAATAATAAACGTTAGCACAAAAATAAAAAACAAGACTAACCGCTCAAATATTCTATCCAACTCTGCACTGGCTCGGGTGGATCGTACTCTTTAAGTCGTTTGATAGCTTCGTCGAGCAAAACATCCCCAGTGGGTGCATCACTTTTCAAAAGAAGCTTCCTCGACAACAATCCTCTTTTGCGCATACCAGCTTTTTCCAACTCGACTCGCCCTCGTAGACCCAATTCTGCGAGTATACAACCACGTAGACCCGAACTTATACAATCATTCCAAAATGATGTGTAACCCTGTAATCCCAGAAATAGTGAAATTCAATTTTTTTTCAATTTATGGCACTTATTTATGCCAAAAGACAAACTGGAATAAATTAATTCCATTTTTTACTTAATCATGTGTTTACCGTTTACAAAATTCATTTATAGAAGTTAACGTAATGCGACTTTTATTTATAACGATGCAAACTGTTAAATAATTGCAAAACATTGAGTTTTACGGCGACAAGAAAAAAATTGAGAATTACTACGTGCTTGTAAAATCATCACGACATGAAATCAATTTTTGGTTGCCAATCAAGTATCTAACCTCAACAAACCAACTTTAGGGCATGACGTCACAAGACTCTTTAAAAACGGACACGAAAAAAAAATAACTACAAGTGTAATTATAGACAGTTTGCAAAAAAAAGTGACTGATAAACATTTGATGAATGATTCATATTATGATTATGAGGGAGTGGTTATTTTGCAATTTTTTGTGGCAGTCATTGGTTTAGCAGGAACACTTCCCTTTCAGAGAAAATACAAAGATATTGTTTAACCTTATAGGAAACATCGATCTTTTGGTGGTAAAAAAAAACAAAGGAATTGAAAAGTTACCTCTTTATCTTTGAGACCGAGAAGCAAGACTTCTTCCATAAGTGTGAGCCTCGTCGCTTTGTCAGAATCCTCGTCGACGGTTGGATTAGAATTGAGATCTTTTTGTGAATTGTTGTCGGAATCTTGTTGATTGCCGGAGGATTGTTCGTTCTGACCGGACTGTTCATGATTGGCATCCTGGCCGAGTCCACTGCTGCTACTGCTATTTACCACTCGTCTTCTCTGCACCAAACCGTCCGTACGATTCATCGTTCACGGACCCAAGATTTCTATGTTTTTTTTTTCTAATTGTTATACGTGTGTCGATTTGTGTGTAGATAAGTATGTACGTGTGCGTGTGCGCGTTTAAATGTATTTTTTTTGCACCAGTCCTCAAACGTTGTTTTGCCACGTGTCACTCGCGTTCACCACAATGAAACGATACTTCTTGATATTACGGTAGTTTACTTTATTTATACGTGCTTGAGATGTGTCAAATTGACCGTACGATAAACACAATACTGTTGACGTTCGATGCTCCGATACGACATATCCCTTTTTCCAAAATGGCCAGGGGGAGAGCTCTCATCTCAGATCTCACTGTTCGCGACGTAAGCGCCACAGAGATGTACTTCAGTCCTCACTGAACGCTGAACATAGGTCGATGGTGGTCACTAACCCCCTACTGCATGAATGAACATGTTCACCATCCCTGCAAAACGAAATAACCCTAGAAAACTTCTCACACCTGTCACTCGTGGCGCTAGTGTGTTTTCACGTAAAACCACCTTTAAAGGTACGAACAGCTGAGATGGAAAAATGAATAATTCCATTTTTTTTTTAGGATTGAATCATCGTACAAAATTATTATTTGTAATAAAAATTATTATTTTCGTTTCCAGTTCTGTCATTCATTTAATGCTTCATTTTTTCCTCGCCATTTAATTCAAATCAAAAGGATTTAGCTTGGGTTAGGTTTACAAACAAATTACGCAACAAACTCAACCTTCGCGTCGAGAAAATCAATTTCGCAACGATGTAAATTTTTTCTCTGTACGTGGTAATAAGCCAGATAATAACATTCGATTTTTTTCCCATACTTTCCATGAACTTATTTGTTTCATGGACGGTCGTCGACCGACTTTGACGAACAACTTATGCTTGTGGCGAAACGCACAGTCTATGGATATCAATTCGCGATCTTGGAAGGGGTCAAACATGGATATAGATATACGAAACGCTATTGTAATCCTCGATCCGAAGTTCGGATTTGGCGAATTTTCGTCTCATAAACCCTTCCCCCGAATAATCTAGTAACCTTGAGTGTACCGTGTATATTTCATGAATAAAAGTGTGCTATATAAAGGTCAATATTGTTGGGTGAATAGCAAAATTCGTGGAACCTGGACTCGCGACACCAGCATCATTTTCGTTGCTCGGAACGAAAAGAAGTTGTGGCGATAACGATCGGTTTAATCTACAATGTGATTTCCAATATCTCCATTTACTACATAAAAAAAAAACAATGATCGTTCGGAATTGATAAATTGTTCGAGAAGATTAAAATAATTACGATTTTCGGAAATTGACAACGAAGAATTCTTCTTAGTTTCGTGAAAAATTTATTTTTTTCGATCAATGTCGAAATATTATCGCGAGATACCCCATATCATTAATCTTTATCAAGGCTGTACAAATACAATGTGAACGAATTCGTAGAAATGTTTTCGATACACGTTATTTCTTCACCCGAAATCCGAGACTTGAGACTAATTCCTTCAAATTTTACTAACTGCTAGTAGTGCTAGTTTCTTTTTGTGACAAAATAAATTCGGTGTGTCTAATACGACCGCGCTCGTATAAACGGAAAAAGAAATAAAAAATGGTTGAACAAACGTGCGATCTGCGCGTTTGACAGCTGTACACTAGGTGACGTACGATCCTCGTAATGTATGGCTACATAAATTACGCGATAGTTTAGTAAAAGCCGGCGTAGAGGGGATAAAAAGAAAATTAATAAACGACCGAAAGACCGTGTGTGTCACTCGGAATCCCCGGTAAAGAGATGGCATCCAGAAACAGTCCTGCTCGAATGACACTAGCCATGATGAAAGGTAAATTTTTCACGATTAATAATAATAACAATAATTTTCATAACAATAACAATGATATTTTCATACGTGTATTATATTTAAAATATAATATTTTTGCCTAGCAACTGTCATAAATTGAATACAATAGTGAATGATTCACGATAAAATATTAATCATTTCTTTTAGCTACTTCCTGCTTTAATGAATATTCAATTATAATTTTTTTTTTCACATTTGAAATTCACATAACATTTTCGAAATTATGTTTTGTCAAAAATCAAGGAATTAATCCTGAAACCACAAAAATGGTAAATTTCAATCTTTTGACTTGGTAGATTTTTTGACGTTTGAAAAATTCTAAAAATCAAAGTATTTTGACAATTTTACAAATATTCGAATGAAGAAATTTTTGAAAATCATCTCCAGAGCTGGTATTTAAAAAAACAACCTATCAAATTTCATGTTGATTTATTTGAAATTTGAATTATTGTTCAAAAATGAGTAAAATTTATAATTTAATTATTTCTCAGAAATGAAATAAAAATCGCGTTTTGACTTTGACAAAATATTAAATGTTCATTCTCCCGTCTCATGTCAGGAAAACCAATAGCAACATCAGTACCTTCGATTCGTTATCACGCCAGTGATGACGAACTGGAGGAACTTTATCCGAGTACTGACGAGGAAAAGCAGACTCCAGAATCTGAAAAAAGTTCACCAAAATCGAGTCCGTTCAAGACAGGTGCGAAAGAGTCGAGCGAAAAGAATGGAGGAGATGAAGCATACGAAAAGCGTTCAGCGAGTATCGACGGCAGTTTGTCAGAGGGAACGCCGCCGAGCGATCCGTGGAAAATGTTTTCGGACTTCAGAGGCAAATTGACAAAAACGTTTGAGGAAAAATTGTCAGAGATCAAGAGCGACAAGCGAAAAAAGCTGAAACGTCGCAGCGGTGAAAATTCTAGTTTCAGTGATTCTGAGGATTTGGGGGATGTGACACCAACGGAAGATTTTACACCGGAGAAACAAGAAAGTGCATCGACGACAACGGGCATTCGTAGAAGATCGCAGTCATCGAGATTCGCTGGTTTTTCGAACATAAGAACTGGTCTGAAAACGAAAAATTCTGAGGACGACAACAGCGTTGAGAGTGGCATCGAAGCTGCAGAATTGGCGGATGAAACGATCACTAACATGAACGACACGAATGTTTTAGGAAATGAGAAAAAGAATGACGAGTGTGATAATAGAACGAAAATCTTGAATAAAAAGCGTCTGAGAATCGAGACGATTACAACGAATCTCGATGAACCGACGGATATAATTTCACAATTGAAGAGACAATTGTTTTATCAATTGGTCGCTATTCCAATCGTACTATTTTCCTCGTACTACGTTCTTCCTTTGCCAGATTATTTAATCGGTTGTATAGCCGGTGTTTTTCTCGTTGTAACCGTACAAAAATTCGTTTCCCGAGTGAAAAAGCTCCTCAACGCTCCCGAGATCGACCGTAAAATTCCCGAATGTCCCATCGTCGAAATTCCAGCCGCTGAGGAACACGCTGTTTTCGAAAAATTCGAAGGATGGCTTAACGAATTGCCGTACGATTATGATCCGGAAAATTATCACGTCGCACGCACTAACTCCGTCATGTTCAAACTCGAAGCTGACTCTTTGCGTATCATGGAAACCAGAACGAGAATTCCCAAACGAGCGGTTTGGAATGAACCTCAACATTTGCCGAAATTCACGAGGAAAAGAGTCTACTCGTTGATCGGAGCTAAAGTAGAATTACTTCCGGAAGGCCTGACGAGAAGAAGGTTCAATAAGTTTTCATTAAAAAACAGCAAAACTTCATTTCATTTTCAATTCACAATTTTTATTCTCCACTTAATTTCTCCAAACCTTTCAAAAATCGAATAACCAATTAAACATTTTTATCCAGACGCTGGAGCAAGAAATATCCGATTTGCGTGACGTTTCGGAAAGAAGGAATAATCGAAAACGTCGATTTGAACACCGGATCGGACGACGAAACACAAAAGACCGACAGCGAAAAGGAAAAGATGATATTCGAGGAGGGAGAAGACGAGGATGAAGATGACGAGGAAGAATCGTCAAAGTCGAAAGACAAAAAGAAGGATGTGTTTGCAGATTGTCGTGACGCCGACGAGGATGATGAAGATGAGATATCAAAATTAAAAATATATGTTTTCGCCAGAACGGATCGTCAGAAGGAAGATTGGTATGAAATCATAATAATTCATCATTTTTTTCATTAATCGTAAGCATTTTATTCGTGTAACATTATTCTCATGCAACACATTTGTCTTCATCGTTTCTACTCACACTTGGATTTAATAATATTGACCTAATTTCCGTCTCTTTCTACTCTGACGAATATACAGATATAAAAATCGTCTAGAATCAATATAAAGGTATATTCATAAAAAACATTATGTAAAACGATATAATTTCTAGGTATAGACGTTTGACACGAGGAACGGGCTTTGTAAGCAAACGTAATTCGATATCGTCCCAGAAGGATATTACTCCGTCCTCGAATCCGCCCTCGATACCATCGACGAGCGCAGATACGAAAAATTCAAACTTTAATGCAACCGCTCACGAAGTCACGTCCGAACTTTCTTACAATGCTTATATGTCTCGTTACACTGATGTAAGTTATTTCAAATAATTTACTTATTTTTATAACGATCTTTTTACCGTAGCAATTAATATTTTTTATGAAATAATTTTATAAATAAAGAATCGAACTAATGAAAAAAGAATTAGCTATTAAGGTTGGAAAATCAGTATAATTCATGGAAATTTTCCAATATTTCTTTATTGTCGAAAAGTTTTTAGGATACTGATAAATTATTTGTAAATTTAGAAAATATTTACAATAATTTTGTTAAATGGAATAATTACTGTAAAAATAAAGTGATTTGTGAAAAAAAAAATTGAATTTCAGGCTCAATCGACCCCGACGAGCGAAAGCGGTGGTTCCCTCGCCGAAAACGACGTAATCTGGTTAAACGCACTACTGGGCCGGATATTATTTGACATGCACAAATCGCCAGACACGATTAATTTGATACAGGAGAAAATACAGAGAAAATTGTCGAACATAAAATTGCCGTATTTTATGGAAAGTTTATTAATATCGGAATTGGTGATTGGTCAAGGCGCTCCAGTTGTACACAAAGCAACAAAACCGATTCTCGACGAGCATGGATTGTCCGTTGACCTTGATATCACTTACGAAGGCTGCTTCACTATGACTATCGAGACTAAATTGAATCTTATGAAATTAACGAGAGCCGGCTCTGTCAGCGGCAATACAAACGATATCGTAAATAACGACAAACCAACGCAGCCAGCCAGATCTCCCATGTTCGATAGCGATGTTGAAGACAGTCCGGAAACCTCCACCGAGGAAGAGGACAATACTACTGTACCCCCAAATTCAGGCTCTCGAGAATCAACGTAAGTTTTACAACTTTTACAGGCAACTTTGCATAAATTTATCCAAACAGTTTTGTTTTTTACATACTTTTACTTTTTTTACATACACCGAATTGACAGTATAATTTAACCGGCCAGCGGTCGCGCTATGAGATTTCTTCTCACACTTTTATTAAAACGATGATTACTCGATAATTTCACGTGGTATAAGCATTTGAAACTTTTTCTATCTTCACCAAATTTATTCTTCTGTATGATAGAAGAGTTAAACATTTTTTTTAAATTCTTATTTCTGAATGTTTAAATTATTTTTTTTTAATGTCAATTATTGTATTTATGGTTTTTAAAAAATAAAAATGTTTAATAGCCATGATCATGTGAGAAAATCTCTCATTGCGCGACCAATGTTTCAAGCCACGTACACTTTTTTCAGTTTCTTCTCCAAAACAGTTGAATTCGAATTGTTTCCTAATTTATTCAATTTCAAAAAATATGAGAGATTTTTTCAATTAATTGAATAGTTAATTGAATAGTAAACAGTTAATATTTATTCAATTATTTGACTAGTTAATTGAATAAAATAAAAGAATTAATGAATTAAATGCATTCAATTGATTTAATAAATCAGTAAGCAATTAATATTTATTCAAATTAATGGGATGAAATAAAAAAATCAATTACATTCATTAAATTAATTGAATAAATCAGTAAATTTTAGCAAACAAATGCGGCAAATTCATTTGGTGATGAAAAATTGATTTTTTTTCCAGGCCAACGCAATCATCAGGTCGAAAGTTTCTCAGCATGGTTGACAAGCTTGCAGCTAATAGATATTTCCAATCCGTAAGTGTAAAAAAACGTTTCAACTATGAGATAAAAAAATTGTTGTGAATTAAATGGCGAAAATTGAATCGTGCTTCGCACTTTATTCGAGAGTTGATTAAGTGTGAGAAGAAAAAAATTTCTTTCACTTCTGAATTTATATCACGGAAGCTATGCGTCAGTTTTAATCGGAATAGCGTTTAATAGCCCGAACGATATCTGGACGAGCTAAAAAAACATTTGTGTATCTTGAACTGGCCGCAACGATCGTCACTTTTTTTTCATTTTTCTCTCGTCTCGTGTCCTTGGAGATTCGTAGTAATAGCGATACATTATTTTTTCAACTCTGACGACAGTCGTGCGAGAGTGGCCGCGAAATTAGAGCCGAAGCGCCAGCTTCGCTCCAGATGTCGAATTCCCTTAAGGATGTTTTGCACTTACGTTCTCAGCCCAAATTTTTATTCAATCAGAATTCCGATAAAATGCGATTTAATCATTTTTTATTTCTAATTCCTCCAGTAGCCTTTCTGAAAATTAATTTTCAGTAATATTAATCCCAAAATGATAAGAAAAAATAAGTGAAACAAGAAATAGATCAATAATCAGCCATTTTTTTGTTATTCGAAACGTATTTGCTGATTTTCATTCTGAATATGCTAAAAGTTTTTCAAAATATTCCACCTTTTATAATTGTTTATCCTAAAAAATTGCAAATTCGTGGCAAATTTTCAGAATAAATTTCGACATAAAACGTAGAATTAAAAGAAAATAAAGAAAAAATTCTTTGAAAAAATTTACAAGTATTTAGAAAAACGAGCCAATTTTATTTAGCACGTGAAAAAAACTGTCCAATTATTTGTTGAAATTTTCAGCTGGGAACGTATGTGTAAAGCATTCCTAAGAAAGAGAGCGAGAGAAAAAAAAGTATTGGTGTCTGGTGGAGTTGTACCGACATGAAGCGATAGAGTTGAGAAAAAACGCATTCTTATCGAAACGTGAGTTAAAAAAAATGATGATTTTTTGTCTCTTTCTAGGCTGCGGAGCTTTCGTACGTTAGAAGAGCAATGGAAGGGCTTTCGAACACCGAGATCCGTCTAATGGTGAATGTTTCGAGTATTAAAGGCTGTTTGACTGTCAACATTCCCCCGCCGCCGTCCGATCGAATATGGTACGGTTTCAAGCCTGTGCCACGAATAATATTAACAACTAAGCCAGCAGTTGGTGAGAGAGCGGTTAACATCGGATATGTAACAAAATGGATAGAAACAAAATTGTTGAAAGAATTCGAGCGAGTCGTTGTTCTGCCGAATATGGACGACCTTATGGTGTCTTTGTGTCCAAATTACCCTTACCACAGCGCGTAGTACGAACGAAGGGTAACAAAAGAATAGAAACGATTGTTTTTCTGATAAAAAAAAGATTAATTCCGCGTGAAGGACAAAATCTGCGTGTAGATATTTATTTTTTACTCGCAAATTCAATCTACGAACGGTGATATATATATATATTGTTTTTCTAATGTCATATATATATATTTATATATATGTATAATTAGCTTGGGGATTTTGTTGCTTTTTGTTTGCTAGAAAATTATGTAAATATACAAGGTGATACGCGAGTCATTGCCCAAAAGGAAAAAGGGAGCAGAAAAAGGTTGAGGTGAGAAATGAAATTTCAATAATGTTGCAACAAGACTCCGGGTTAATTGTAAATAATTATTTGTTACGATTATGATCCTCGATGTCGGAACATCGAAAAAAAAATGGTTGCAACGAATTTACTTTATCTTTTTCGTATTAAGTTTATCTTCTTGTCTGTTGTTTTTTTTTGTTTTCATAAGCGTACGTTCCACGATACACGATTTTTCTTAGGTTTTTTTTCTTTGTCAGACACGTGAGTTTTTATTTTCTACTGTGTATGTGTGTTTGTACGTGTGGTGCCAACAGCTTCGATGTTTCCTCGTGTTACAAAATGTCGCCCTGATCTGAGGATGATCATCTGCGCTGAAAAATCGACAATCATTTTTTTTTCTTTCTTTTTTTTTACCAAATATAAAATCATGGTCGCAACGAATCATTGTTTAAATTAGTTTCTTCGAAGCGTATAAAAAACTGTTCGGATCGACGTATACACGTCCTTGGATGAGGATTATTTTTGAAATATTATTCATGACAAATGTGTGAATTTTTGAGATCGATTTTTTGTCTCTGTTGTTTTTATTGCAAATCAGCTAAACGTGTGTAAAAAAATCCTCAATCGTGATCATTTTGACGATCTGGGGACTTTTTTCGTGCGCGCGTTCGAACCGACGAAAGATTCTACGTTATAAAATATGTGCAACGCAAAAAACCAAAGGTAAACTACTAAAATGTCGTACTAAAAAATAGAAAAATATGATTGAACGAAAAGCGAACGAAAAAATTTAAAACATGCGGCTCAAAGGTACGACTCGATGGAATGCAAAAGCATTTGAATAAGTCGCGCGGTTCTGTACCCGAATAATAATAAGAAAAATTCAAAAATCGACGAATGTTCTTGCGAGTCGTTAAACGATAATTGCGCGTATAAAAAAAAGAAGCGCGCAAGAAATACGAGAAAAAAGAAAACCAAGCAGAAAGAGAGAACAAAGCAAAGTTAAACTGAACAAATTTTTTGTCTCAAAGAGTATTCGAGAATGAAATAAATGAAAAAAAGGTAGCTGTTTTTTACGAATATACGCCTCGATGTACAGGCTTATTCTTGTGTGTTTTCCATGTCTTTGTTATATAAAAGAAAAACGAAAGAACAATACAAATTAACAATAAAAAAAAAAACAAAAAATGAGAGAACAAAAGAATAAAAGATGATATATATTTGTTGAGAAAAATGTATGGATACTGTACCTTGTAATCTTCACGTAGATTAGAGTTCCGGAAACGATTACAAGGAACAAAAAAATAGAATTAGACTTCGATCCAACGTAGATCCTTGCAAAAAAAATCCCATTAATCTTCAGACTGGAATGATGAAGAACTTGAGGCTTCAAGAAAGCGTAAAAACAGATGTGGGAGTGTTGAAAACTTTTTGTCAAAAAATCAACATGTTTATCTCATCCAATGAATTTCCTCGATCCTGAAGTTGGAGAAGTTTCGTGTGGAAGATAAAAAAAAAAGAAAAAGCCTTCGTTTATCCAAAAATCTCATCATTTTTATTCGATTTGTGTCGCCGATGCGTTGAAGAGAAATAGAATGAAAAAAAAAAAAAACCAT
Source organism: Rhimphoctona megacephalus (assembly GCA_963989365.1). Lineage (NCBI taxonomy): Eukaryota > Metazoa > Arthropoda > Insecta > Hymenoptera > Ichneumonidae > Rhimphoctona > Rhimphoctona megacephalus. Next base: position 20,733,774 of record OZ022419.1, on the reverse strand, counting down.
GTCGCAATGAACCTCTTATAAAACAATATCACAGTTCGGAGATCGGTATCTTACGCTCGAAGTACGCGCTCTATATGTACATGCATGCTCAAAAATATATATATATATATATTTATTTTTTTGTTGATATAAACAGTGGATAATCAAATTAAAAGCGCCAATGTTAATGAAAATTATAGAAAAGATAGTCATCGTATTTGTTTACATGAAAAAAAAGTGCCACGATTGTTTTTTTGCTTAAATTAAAGGAACCAAAAAAGGGCATGATTTGGATAGATATGTTTATTCCAAATTGTGCATATACCAGAAATTTCCCTTTTCATCAATTCACAAGATTTCTCAAAAGGATTGAGATCAGAGGAATTTCCAGGCCAGCCAAGAATCCTCACTCGATTTTCATGCCAAAATTTCGTGACTTTTTGCCTTGAGGCCAAGGTTAAAGCCGTCAATGTATGCTGAAGGCTCTAATAATTTGATTTTTCACTGAACTATAATACATATATATATATGTAATATTTGTATTTACAAAATGCCGGTACATTTTCACTGCCTTATTTATCCGGCATAAGACATGCGCTAACTTCGCAAAAAGCAGGGCGCGCTCTTGAGTTCACGTACAGCTTCCGCCCACGCCTCGAGCCTCGGGGCACACGCCAGCGCAAGATCGCCGAGTTTCCTTCTCGCCATTATCACAAATTCACCCTGACCGTGCCGGGCATCACAAGCTGTCGGTACACGAACGCGAACTTCCCTCTGGTATCGTAAATCCGCCGAGTCCACTTCGTTGTCCTTAAATAAAAACAATAAAAGAAATATTAATGAAAATCAATGGATCAATTCATGAAATTTTTGAAAAATATACAATTTTTGAGTGGAAACATTAAATTAATTCAAATGGTCAATTCTATGAAAAAAAGTTCAGTAAAATCGTCGGCGTTGCTGTAATATTCCGACGGATAAATATATTTTGGTTTAGTTTTTATTGTATTTTCTGATAAATTCGTATTTTGAGTATTCATCAATTTTCTTACCATTTTCTACTGTATCGAATTTTTTTTTAGCGAAAACGTTTCGTAATTGTTTTTAAATATTTTTAATATTGTGTGATAAACTAATGAAAGACAAATATTAATTGAATAAAAGTGTTTAAAATTGTGTAAAAACGAAAAATTGAGTAACGAGAAAAGAATTCAGTAAAAAAAAAAGATAAAAAGTGAAACTCACTTCATTTTCTTCGACGTGTCTCAAAGTTTTGGTGACCCTAAGTACGAGTTCGGCAGCTTCGAGATCGGGCCGTCTTTCAACGGCGCTGACTGTCCCTCTCGCGACAAGGTCACTTCTGCAATAAGCTTCGGCGAGTTCTTCCTTGGAGCAAGGTCGACATTCGACCTCTTCGTCACGTTCGGCGAAGCTCTCTCGGCCGCCGGAAATTTCATTGTTTCCTTTGATTTGTCGCATGGCAAGTTCAAGATCGTATCGCAATTTAACGGTTGAACGCCCATGAGCAGTTTCATCCGCTTCGACGTAGAGAGCGGCCAATTGTCCCCTCGAGTGAAAACAGCGATGGAGAGCCTCGTGTTTACCGTCGCCCGGCGAATAAATTGGCCTTAAAGTACCCTTGCCTTCGAGATAAACCCGAGCCGGTCCGGAGATTTTCACGCAACCGCGAAAACTCCGTCCCTCACTTCCACCCGACAAAACAACGCGAAGAGCACCACGTGGATAACGCCACGAAACGGTTCCGCGCGAGCATCGTAGATAAACGGGCCTCACCCCTTTTCCGCCGCCCCCACTGAAACACAAAAACAAAAAAGAATTTTTTTCTTAATTCTCCCAAGGAAACAACAAAAATGTTGACGTTTTATCGACTGCCGATAAGGGAACAATAAACAAAGGAAAATCTATCAACATTAACAGTTCGTTTTGTTCCTGGAAAAACTTCACGTTTCGAATGTGTAAAAGTTTTTCACATTTAAACGAAATGATGTACTTTTTTAGACCCAAAACTGCCGGCTTACCCAAAATTTATCGACTGAGTCTTGCGTTCAAAAAATACTGTAAATAAAATTGCGAAGCTGGAAAAAAGACGATGAAACAAAAAATAATCTTTTTATTTAACTCCACCATTGAAAATTTGCAATGTAACAATTAATTTTATTATTGTTTCATACCGATAGAGCACGAGCGATTTTATCGAGTTAAAAAATCGTACAGCAGATGGCACCACGTGTTGCCCTTGTCACGTTTTGCTTCAGAGTTCATAATAGAACCGGTTTTCAACGTTCTGGCGCACGACCGACCGGTTCGTATTTTAATTTCTATTCCTTTTTACTTGGGAAGGGAGCTATTAAATTATCGCCCGTACCATTACACCCAACAACGCGTATTCCTTCCGACTGATGCACGAGTATCGTCGCATTCTTTTTTTTCGACTGCCTACTACTCTGAAATAGTCAGAAATGCCGATCGATTTTACCGAGCACGCAAGCATCGCGTATCCGTGCTTGAATATCACCGGTAACGAACGAGATAAAGGGGAAGAAGAAAAGAAAACAAGACAGAAGAAAAAATAAATGGCTCGAGAATCGCTCGCGACCTTGCTATTCTTGAATTTTTTTATTATTATTATTATTATTGTTATGATTCTCCGCGAACGTCAGGGACTCTCAATTAGCGATTCAGCGCGAAATACGATATGATTGTACATTTTTGTGCTCTTTGAAACCTCGCTAATGATCAACATATTTTTAATGCTCGAACGTTAACCAAGATGGCGTAGATCGTAGCGACAATCGAAATTCGAACGAGAGTCCTTTGCACCAGAAACGACAGAACGGAAAAAACGGGATCACGTTTTTTTTTGCAATACTGTTATAATAATAAGGCTGTTAATTACATGCGTAACGACCTACTTTTTTTTAACATGCTTTCTTGAAATCTTTTGATCGAACTTATTAATTTAGAAAACATCTCGAGGGTCCAATCTTCTATAAATTATCATATTCATTAGTGTTTGGAAGATTAACATACAAAAACTCATTTTTCTTGATATAAAATTTAAAGGAAAAGGCGACAAAATTTTTCTCGCTTTCCCTCTCATGAAATATCTCATCAAAAATCGAAATGTACGTTTTTATTTAGCCTCAGATAACGGATGCGACATGTTTTTATCGAAATAGGGGAATTACAGGCTAATTTTTATGAAGCTTCGTGCAAACTAGTTTTTTCACATTGGAATTCAAATACCTTTTACACGAAATCCAATTGTTACGAATTACCAACTTTGATTTATGAAAATTTGATTATTATCGTGATTATCCGCGGATTAAAAACGGTCCAAAAAGTTGATAAAGAAAACAAAATTGGGACAAAATGATTTCTCAAACAATAGTTGCAAAATTTAATGCCGTGTAAACAAATCGAATGAGGAGAAAAATTCGTGAGTACGAACTACGAAAAAAATGGAGCAGTCAATGGCGGTTCGCATTTTCTGAGCGCAGGAAATTTAAAGCCATTGTTATTGTTGTTTCGTGAAATCCTTGAGGCGATTTACCATTTCCACGATCTTTAATTACGACCGGTCCATGAAGAGGCAATTTAACGAACGCTCCAGTCGTATTAATACACATAGGCATACGCGCACGTGTGAGTAAACGAGGAAGTGAGACGGAGGGCGGGTGAAAGGGATATATTTCGAAATAAAACGCGAGAGAAAATTCTTGTATTCTCTAAAAGCCAGAAATGGATTGTTGGACGTAGAAAGACGAACATTGCATTAGTCCCTTTCTTGGGCAATTATCACATGGCTTTCACATTGCCAATGTGAGAAAATTCACCGGGGAACACACTACTCGTACGAGACGAATAAGAAAAAAATTTACCGTACGCGTAATCTCGTAAAAAATAACGAGGCTACACAATTTTTTCTTTCTTACTTCGTAGCTGCGAAGAATATTTATGGTTGCGTAGTTCCATGAAAAAAAAAGTATTAATTTAGAAATAATTCAATTTGAAGAAAACCTGTTTTTAAAACAATTGTATCACAGAATTTTTCTCCATTTTGATCGAATAAAAGTGTTTCAATATTTCGGGATATTCAAAAAATATCGATCGATCAACCGATATTTTATTTCCGTTTAAAGCATAGAGATTCAATTTGGAACTTTGCAGCACCTCGAAAAATTTATTCTGACGCATTTTTTAACAATCAAAAAAGTACAAACCTTCCACTCCAATCGCACTGATCCACGATCGGAACGTTCGAATGGGCAGGAGCTCCGGTAACATTTCTCGCAAGAAACAAAACGGTAATTGTTCCAAGGAAAAGTATCACAAAGCGTACAGAATCACTCGCGGATTTCATGATCAGGCGAGAGCTCACTAAATCCTTCACAAAATCGCCTGTTCTTCAAACGAAAACTCTTCCTCTCGGAAGATTTGGGTTCGAAACAGAGAAATCACGACCTCATAATGATATATTTTTTGTTGTATATTATCGAAGTTATCAAAACTGTTAAAAAGCGCAAGCACTAGAGTTGTTCGCCACAATAATTTATTTTCTTGTTGAAAAATAAACTTTTTCGGTCGTTTATCCAATCATGATCTGCGAAGATTTTCAAATCGTTAAAACACGAGAATCACTTGAAAATAATTGCACTGTTTTCTTCGATCACGTATTCCCGCTCTAAACTTTTCACTTGGTTGTTATTTTTGGATTCGTGAAATTTCTTATTTACGATCTAAATTTAAGATTCCTTCATTCGGGGTTTGGTTTTGATAATTATTCTCCGAGCAATTAAACGCTTAAGTATTGAACGAAAGTGAAGAAGAATTTAGCTCACGAGAATTCAATTTTCGAGACTTTCTCGAGATTTTATTCGACATGACGATCCTCCCGAGATAGAACGGAGAATCGTACTGGCGAACGCGTCGTGAGGCGAACGTTAACCCAACGCTCGATGGTCATTTTTCCCCCACTCCCGAGACTCGGAGAATCCGAAGTGGGCCCCAGAGGCAAAAGCAGAGTATAGCTCGTTCTCCTTTTCACTGTATCGGTGTGCGTTATTCTTACACACATCATTTGAGTATACATGAGTAAAATCGAGGGGAAGACATGCCCGTATCCATACAACGTATATCTGAGGATCGGAACAAAACTCCGCAAACGGCACACTGTATCAAACTCTGTCGGGCCACTTGCGTCACGCTTGAATAAAATTAGTAAAAAAAAAAGGGCACAAAAGAATCATGACTACGAGAGCGCTTTCACCACCTCCCGCGACCAGCTTTTTAAATTGATTTTGTTTTCTTTTTTTATAATTATGCTCAATTGATTCGTAATATTGGCAACTCGAACAACAAATAATGATAATGAAAATACTTTTTATACCGAAATAAGTAAAATAAATCAAACGATTTTTTTTTGTTTGGCCGGAATCGCTATATTTTTAAATCGCACCGCCATTTTTTTATGGCATTAAAAAAACTCAACTTTCGTCGATCTTTTTACAAAAACTAACGATTTTTTTTTCTCCAAATTCGATGAAACTTCGAACCAAGACAAAAACAAGAAAATTTTGAAATAATTGAAGCTTTTGTGCGCACTTACGCCCTTCTGGCTTTAAGACATTAATATATGTCGTTTACAACGACCACCGAGTGCGTGCACAAATATAGTGCACCGTTTCGCCACGGTCGCGCTACACGCCCGTTAAATCCACTCACGGGCAATGACACACACACACACAACGTTCGCATACGTGTCCGCTCAAATTTCGCACACACCTAACCAGCGACATATCCCTTTCGAGAGGACCGCGATCGAATGTGCGTTCGCTCGTTATACGAACGAAGCACATGACCGCATACAAATATATGGGCCGTTCCGACTTAGTCCAGGAACTGGGTATTTTTACGTGACACCGAGCCAGAACGATTCTAACCGACGGATTCGTGTAGGGCTGATGTCCCTGATGAAGGCCTACCACTTTCCAACCACAGATTTTGGGGGGCTTTTTTTTGCCACGCGGTCAAAGTTGGCAAAACCATGTTTTTGGGAGATAGCGTCGAAACTATTAATCGGAGAAAAAAAAAGTTCAGTAACTATTTGTAGATATTAGAAAAACGAACAATTTGGCGGGTCGCAAATTAAAATCGGTTCATTAGTTCGCCCGCAAAAAAATATAAACCAGCTAAAATGGCCATTTCTATCATAGCCTATTATTAGTTTAAAAATGCGTATACAGCCTCCAAAATCTCAGGATATTTGCCCCTCGGTACACTAAATTAGTGTGCAAAATTTGAGCTTGATCGGAAAAATAGCTTTTGAGAAAAGCCATTTGTTATTAAAAAACCGACTGTTTTTGCGAGGAATTTCTACACCGGGAGAGTGTCACAGTGCAATAAAACCAAAACGCAATTGATCCGAAAGAGTCGTACTATCATGTATACTTTGGGGCAAATCGATTTTTTATAATTAAAAGGGTGAAAAACGGCTCCAAAAATAGGGTGCGATTTTTACTCACAAACAAATGGAACTCCATCGCGAATTTTAAAGTCACAGAGTCGGAATTGACATATTTCGAAAGCGTTTATTTTTCTACGAATTTAGAAAAAAAAAATTTGCAAAAAGTTTATTAGGGGGAGATAAAAAAATTTGTTTTTCAATAATTATTGCAGCTGCTCATTTCAACATAGAGAGCTAAAAATTGGACAGCGTACAGAGAAAGGCTTGTGCTAACTGGAGAAAAATCGGCGGAAAAATCCCATATAAATTTATTGTTTATTTCAGCGGTTTTATGAGAGGCCAAATGTGACGTCGCGTTTGGCGGCAGAGTGGGGGTAGCCGTCTCGGGCTCGCGCGCGCTCGCGTGAAAAGTTAATCCGCGCGTTCAAATTCGACAAACATGGAATATCTCGGGAACAAATTAACTTATCGAGTTGTTTTTTTTTTTTTAATCTGGGGTAACTTTTTCCGCTGATCATAATTTTGTTATTAAAAATTCTGAAAAATTGAAAATTCACCTCCATATTTATTGATCATTTTTTATTTGTTTATTTTACCCTATTTTGTACTTAACTTTTGGGTGAAATCAGATTCAAATGTTATTTTTGTGTTGTTCTCCAACTACTGAACGGAGGAAAAAAAATTCAATGCAAAATGTTTTGTTAGCAGAGCACGTGTCATTTCGTTTTTACAATAAATGAACGAATTGAGGCCATTACAACTACGAAACACACCACATGTTCTCAAAATTAATATTTTTTTATTTGCTTGTACCCTGAACCTTGTGCATAATAATTTAAATTAAAAAAATATATATTCTTTAATTTTGAGAACATGTGGTGTGTTTCGTAGTTGTAATGGCCTCAATTCGTTCATTTATTGTAAAAACGAAATGACACGTGCTCTGCTAACAAAACATTTTGCATTGAATTTTTTTTTCCTCCGTTCAGTAGTTGGAGAACAACACAAAAATAACATTTGAATCTGATTTCACCCAAAAGTTAAGTACAAAATAGGGTAAAATAAACAAATAAAAAATGATCAATAAATTTGGAGGTGAATTTTCAATTTTTCAGAATTTTTAATAACAAAATTATGATCAGCGGAAAAAGTTACCCCAGATTAAAAAAAAAACAACTCGATAAGTTAATTTGTTCCCGAGATATTCCATGTTTGTCGAATTTGAACGCGCGGATTAACTTTTCACGCGAGCGCGCGCGAGCCCGAGACGGCTACCCCCACTCTGCCGCCAAACGCGACGTCACATTTGGCCTCTCATAAAACCGCTGAAATAAACAATAAATTTATATGGGATTTTTCCGCCGATTTTTCTCCAGTTAGCACAACCCTTTCTCTGTACGCTGTCCAATTTTTAGCTCTCTATGTTGAAATGAGCAGCTGCAATAATTATTGAAAAACAAATTTTTTTATCTCCCCCTAATAAACTTTTTGCAATTTTTTTTTCTAAATTCGTAGAAAAATAAACGCTTTCGAAATATGTCAATTCCGACTCTGTGACTTAAAAATTCGCGATGGAATTCCATTTGTTTATGAGTAAAAATCGCACCCTATTTTTGGAGCCGGTTTTCACCCTTTTAATTATAAAAAATCGATTTGCCCCAAAGTGTACATGATAGTACGACTCTTTCGGATCAATTTCGTTTTGGTTTTATTGCACTGCGACACTCTCCCGGTGTAGAAATTCCTCGCAAAAACAGTCGGTTTTTTAATAACAAATGGCTTTTCTCAAAAACTATTTTTCCGATCAAGCCCAAATTTTGCACACTAATTTAGTGTACCGAGGGGCAAATATCCTGAGATTTTGGAGGCTGTATACGCATATTTAAACGAATAATAGGCTATGATAGAAATGGCCATTTTAGCTGGTTTATAATTTTTTGCGGGCGAACTAATGAACCGATTTTAATTTGCGACCCGCCAAATTGTTCGTTTTTCTAATATCTACAAATAGTTACTGAACTTTTTTTTTCTCCGATTAATAGTTTCGACGCTATCTCCCGAAAACATGGTTTTGCCAACTTTGACCGCGTGGCAAAAAAAAGTCCCCCAAAATCTGTGGTTGGAAAGTGGTAGGCCTTCATCAGGGACATCAGCCCTACACGAATCCGTCGGTTAGAATCGTTCTGGCTCGGTGTCATGAAAAGGGCCTTTTTCATACCCGGTTCCTGGACTAACTCACCTTGACGGATCGTCGATTCTTTCGAAATGAAACACGAAATTTTTTGTATTTATTAAAAAAAAAAAAGAACAATACGAAATTTAATTGAAAATTAAATGAAATCAATTGAAAACTAAACCGGAAATGAATTTTATTAAATCGATTTTTCATACAATTTCCAATCCACAAAATTCCGATGTTTTACAAGTTTACGTTATAGACGATAAGAAACGAGAGAGAAAGAAAAAAGAAAAAAAAACTTCAGGACATAAAGGCGACACGGATTGAGAAACGCGAGAGAACGAATTTGAGACGATGTTTGTCGTCGTGGAGTTCGTTATTACGAGCGTTGTAAAATACAAGGAATATTTCCCTCTCTTTTCTGCAGTTAAATCCCAACGAGGATGAATCAGTTCAGTTTCAAATGGTAATTGAGACAAAAACGAATGTATTGAAAATATATATAAAAAATTTAACGATCGGATTGGAAAATGAAATACATAAAACATTTCAAAAATACAATAACACTTTTGGACAACATTTGCTGTTTGTAAAATAAATATTTAGATAAATAATTGGCGAAAGTTGATTTTTTTTTTCATTATTTATGTAATTCCCATAATCGTTAATTTTACTTTCGAAAACTCGATCGTTTCTACGAGATACTTTTATACACACACGCCCAATAGAAATGTAAATATATTTATATATTTTACACGAATACAGTGCAAAACGAAAGACGGAATAAAGTTAAAAAAAAAGGGGGAAAAAAGATCTGCGGTTGTCGGAGATGTGGGCCGATTCGCAGCGAACCGTGACTGAAATGAGCGAACGAACGAGTGCATACCGAATCGACTGTAACGCATATATACTCGTACGTATATCGTCACAGTACTTATAATACAGAGGAAATTATCGAGAGCGCTTGGTGTGGTCAACGCACGAGCACTACTCGAAGAAGAGAAAGATAGAGAGAGAGAGAGAGAGAGAAAAAGAAAGAGAGAGAGAGAGAGACTAGCAAAGGCGATCAGATCCATATCCAGTTTCCTTCGTATCAGATCTCCGGAGCCAGGACACTTCGATAACTCGATATTTGCACAAATCAACTCCGTTCTACGTTAAGTAATTCTAAAATTAATCTTACAGAATTTTTCCATTATCGCACCAACGTATTTTCACAATATTAATATATTTGCAAATAACTGAAAACTAATATAAAATCGACAACAATACAATCAAAAGACTTCAATTTTCGTGTCAATTTGATTTTTCAATCATTTCCCGAAGCATTTTCACCAGGCAGGCTTTCCTGTAATAATTAAAATAAAGAAAAAAGTATAAACAGACATTTCGAGGATATTTTACATTTTTTTAGACTGGAACTTTCGTCGTATAACGATAAAAATATTGCAGCCTGGTCGTTTTGACACGAAATAACCTATACACACATATCCAGATATACATAACAATATATTAAGATTCGTCTGTTAATTTCGAGGCACATTACTGCCATCTATAATCATGCACGTCTCTCATCCTTCCTGATGGGCCCCACTTGACCCAAAGATGCCTGACGTCATTGTCGTCTCGTTTCAAACGAACAGACCAACAAGGATTCATCAAAAGACACGTCCTCGCGACGAGACGAAAAGAAAAAGAGGGAGAGAGAGAACGAGAAACTCTGTAGGCTAAGATACTATTTACTACTGCATCATAAATGTTCTATATATATATATATGGTCAAAAAGACATACAGAAAAGATAAAAAGGAGAATTGAGCGGGACGCGAGCGCGAGCCAATTGAACTAAATTACCGAGCACGCGTCTCGTCCGACGCGCACACTTCAGAAAATCATCGAGTCAATAAAATACAGAGAGACCCACCGTGATTATGCCCGAGCGAGAACCATCCACTACCAAACGCGAATCATATAATACATGTTTAACATTTAAAAATACGTTTTCCGGACTACTATTATTTTTTATGGATCATTAAATTCACCAATGAACAAGAGTTAAATTTGTAGAATTATAAGCATTCCTAACAATTTAAGGTAGACCGGTGACGGCTATATGATCTTTGCAGTATCTATTGTAGACAAATGTTTGCAAATGCAAAACTGACTTTAAAATTATGATTTTATTACAGTGCGACCTCAATTTTCTACCGCTTGGGAAGAGGACTGGTAAAAAATCGAGGTTCAGCTGAGAGGTGTGACTTAAATATTGTGGGGAGGTATGAAATGGTGCGAGCATGCTCATACCTATTTTTATCCTTAGAGTTTGAGGTTACGTTGCTGCAGCGCCTGCGCGCCAGCGTGTCGGACGAGTGTAGTAGGGATAGCAATGCCCACAGCTACTATTCTCCGTGGCAAGACAAAATAGAGTGGGGGCAAGAATTAAGGACAATGGAAAAAAATCGAGGTGCAAAAAGATCGAGGTCGCACTGTATTTTCGAAATATAAACAGCGGAAAATGGATATTTTTATATGATTTTATTGTTCAAAAAATGTTAAATAATTGAAATTTGAGGAGTGTAGTGGATTGTAAAACGTGTCATGACCCTTACTGTCGTCTCCTGAAACTGTCAATTTTGTTTACAACCTATTTAGTGTATTTACGCAAAGGAATTACGCAACGGCAGAGATTTTACAAATTTACCTATCACCATTAATTCGATCGATATTTGTCAAATACGGTAAAAACATTCGAGAACAGGAAAGAAAAACACAGTCAAATTGGCAAACTGTCATGTCCGAAGGCATGTGCTAGCAAACGCCGAATACAGAGTTGCTCTAATTGTAAGCGCTCTCGTGCACTTTCCCGCGTCATTCCTTTGGAAATCTCAATCATTTTACAACGAATACTTTTTTTTATTTTTCAGTCAATTTTTAACCATAACGTCCAAAAACCCAAGCACTTTTATATTCAGGAATATTCACGGAATACAGTGATCAATTTTTTATTACGAAATCTTGGAAATACCGAATGTAAAAATTCAATAAGTCTTAACGTGCATACGATTTTTCTATGCTCGTAGGGATAAGTGTTTAGAAACAGTCGATGTTTACGAATTAATTACTACCAAAATAGATGGTAGATAGCGTTCAAGATGCAAATATCAATTCATCCCGTATTTATGTGTAACTACAAAAATTGTCAACCCTTCATCTTGGATGAAGGGTTTACAATTTGGAGGGCAAAACCAAACATATCAATTTATGTCTATTATTTCTATTTTTTATAAATTCATTCTGGATTCGTCGATTTTTTTTATTACTTCTATTCGAATTATATATTTCTGAAATTATAAGGTTTTATTAACGGTAAAAATAATTGTGGGATCGCCCCATCAGAGATCAAAAACTTCGCGTGAGAATCCTAATGAATTTCTTCGTTTTCTCGTGTGAATCGCAAGGTGCTTCGTTCGCGGTGGTCAGTGGGGTTTGAAATTGAAAGAAAATATCTCAAGAATATTATTTTCCACGTGATGGCATCCTAGCTCAATTCCCTACCGTTATCACGACTATTTTATTATTAGTATAATTTTCGATATATTTTTTTATTGTCACGATCGCTGTAATTATTTCGTTGGAAAACCAAACGCCATCCGACGGTCAAACACGAAATTAGATGCTCCGTCCACTTCGAAAATTTAAAACAATTGTTTTCTATACAGTCGAATTAATTTGGATGAGATTGTGATAAAAATTACATGAATTATTGAATTTAATCAAAAAGGGAACTTTATATCTTTTTTTTCAAAACACTTCATTTTTTGCGAAGTGACGTTTTGGCTTATTTTTTTCTGAATAATAATTTTTTTGTATAAAGAAATATTTAATCCACTCTTGCCATAATTCTACGTGGGGCCGAATGAATTTCACTTCGATCGATCAAACGATCTAAAAATATGTAACTTTCGAAATTTCGAAGCGAACCGAACGTTGATGTATCACTTTAAAACGACGCTCTCACGACTGTGCTGCCCTCTCTATTCATTCATGTGAACTGACAGGAATGGTGAATTTTTACCAAGTATCATGATCGACCTCGGAAATAATCACCGAGACGGAATGATTCAATCAATTACGTACACGCGTTTTTCACTAAGTATATCGCGATTTAATCTCGAACCGCGGAATGAAAAAACACGAAAAGTACAGTAATGGGGCAGATTTTCCCAGGATGAGACCGACTGATAAAACGGTCTTGTTCTTCCTGCGCGAACACGCGGTTACGTTACGCCAACTACGAGCAACGGTAGCGAGAAATTACGTATTCAGAGTGATCGCAGCTCCGAAGTGACTGAAGTGGAAACAAGCGGAAAATTTATACAAGCCACCCGCATTTTCTCACATTAAATTATTATAATTAACCGAATAACGTGGGCCACGTTATTTTATACGGTATAACGGACCGTTTTTCAACACGATTTTCATGAATATCAATAATTTAGGCTTTTTCACATGAATTTGAGTTTATTCAATTATTTCAATTTAGTTTATATTCGTAAAAAGGAAAAATCGTAAAATTCCGTTGAAAAACGGCTGCCGGGTTTTTCTAACCACCAAAGTGAAGCATTAAAAAGTTCCAAAGACCGAATAAAAATTCGCTGAATTAAAAATGAAAATAAAAAAAAAACAAAGTTAAACCAAAATGAACTCACGCCTCGTCGACGAAAGTTTGCTTATCAACGCGTCCGGGTTTATTCTCAGTTGGTTCGTGGTTGAAGTCGCAGATACCCAAAGTTATCATGCCAATTTTGTATCCATCAAGAGAAATATGGCCGGAAGAGGTTGGGTCTAGGCTCTGGTAAAGACTTTCGATGTGTCTTGTCGAAAAAGTAAAAAAAAAAATACGTAACAAAAACACATGTACCTATTAATATTAGATTACAAGACCTCCGGGAGCAACGGAAGTGGGAGATGAAAGAGAGAAAAAACTGGGAAGAAGTAGAGAAGAACGGGGGAAGGGAAAAGGGGGGAGAGGTAAAAATTGCGAAGAAACGACGCGGTTGGGACTGAAGTGAAATGACCGTCGGCCCAAGTATCAAATTATTGGCTGTTGGGGCAAAGAGGCGAGCCGCAAATTTTTCTCTCTCCCTCTCTCGTCTTTCTTATTCTTCGTCTCTCACTCTCTCTTCTCTTATTCCCTCATTCTTTCCATCTTGATAGTTTGGATCTGGCGAAACTTGGCGTCTTGTTTTTTTTTTTTTTTCGCGCTCACGGTATAATCTCCGAACCAATTCCGTTTGTCACGAGACGGGGCGGTAACTGTTGTGAATTTCGAGAGACACAACGACACACCGAGTTTCCTTTCCTTCACCGCAAAATTAACGTCTACTTGCGCGTCACATCTTGCCATCGTTGTACACATCTCGCCTTGCCCTACGGGTGGATTCGAGACATCGTTGAGAGAGAGAGAGAGAGAGAGTGAAAGGGTAAAACGCGGGAGAGAATGAGGGAGCGAAGACAACGCGGTTGAAATACCGGAGAAATGTGAATCTCCGAGATAAATATGTTTTATAATAATTCTACCTCGTGCCATCCATCCAATCTTATAAACAGAGAATATAAGAGAGGGAGAAAGAGATCTGTATACTTTTGTTCGCATTAGGCGACCGAAGCCTAGCTCGCGAAGACCACTCCCAATCCCAATTTTCTTGACGAACCGTTCGGTCGAATCCTTTGTTTTCATCTTTTTGTCTCCCCAACGGATCATCGAGTCCCTAAAATAAGTCCCAAAAAAGTCCCATTTGGAACTCGAGCTTAAGTCGACAAAAGTGACCCCAAACGGAGTCCCAAATGGGACTTTTTTCCCCCTCGGTCGGTATGAACCGGCCGTTGCGTCATAAGTCCCAAACTGGGACTCGGAGTTCCAAATAGGGACTTTTTTAAAGAGTAAAATCTCAAAAGAAAAGTCCCTATTTGAGACTCCGAGCTCCAATTTGGGACTTTTTCTTTGCTTCTCGCTCCGGCCACAGCGTAATGCAGAATCAAGCGAACGTGACGTCATGAGTCCCAAATTGGGACTCGGAATCCCAAGTAGGGACGTCTTTTAGAGGTGAAAACTCAAAAAAAAGTCCCTATTTGGGACTCCGAGCCCCAATTTGGGACTTTTTTGTGCGAGCTAACCGAAGTAAGCGATTCGCTATGTGTATACTTATTTGTATTTTGTACAAGACCGTCCTTTCAGACGGTCACAGTGTTACGGCTCCGGCAATATATGCCCACCCGGCGGATGATGCGTGCTCGCGAAAACGCTTGACTCTGCGCCATGCTGTGGCCGGAGAGAGAAGCAAAGAAAAAGTCCCAAATTGGAGCTCAAAGTCCCAAATAGAGACTTTTCTTTTGAGATTTCACTCTTAAAAAAAGTCCCTATTTAGGACTCCGAAACCCAATTTGGAACTCCGAGTCCCAATTTGGGACTCATGACGTCACGTTCGGTTTACACCGAGCAAGGGGAGAAAAGTCCCATTTGGGACTCCATTTGGGGTTTTTCCATTTGGGATTATCTGATCCGTTAAGGCTCCAATTGTTTTTCTCTTTCATTAACCACGAAGTTATTTTACAAACAAGATCGTCTTCAAAACTTTTCTTTTGTTTATCAAAGTCATGTTTTTTTTTACATTTTAGGTACGCACTGTACAAACTTTAATGCCATATAATTTTAACGAGATGATTATTTTTCGAAATTGAAAAATGTGTTATTTACATTTGGAAATAAGGGGTTTTGATAATGATTAAAAATACCGTTTATCGAAGAGTAATGGCGGCTCGATCAGTCCCGATCTGAATAGTATACATTTGTCGAGAAGATCGTGAAGATAATCGATCGGATTGTCAGGCTCGTCGACCAGCAAGTGGCCGATCAGGAAATGGAAAAGATCGAGAATCTTTCTATCGGTGAGAAAATTACGAGCACGAATCTCTGCGCTCGTCGGCCTCTGCACAAAGAACGCAAAAAATATTGAGAATATTTTTTGTACAATGTAATTTGTGCTGATATCGTTAAGTACTGAATAAACATTTGTCAATGTAATAAAAGATTATTCATAAAAAAGCGAGAAAAAAAAAGTACTCGACGATTTCGGAAATATATCCGAGGAATTTCCAGCAAATCCTACAAAATTTTGGAAGAGCAGAGTGAATAGAATAAAAAGTGTAACGCATAATTTCTGTGCATTTTCGTAATAAGGAATGCAGCAAAAGTTTATTTTTATTTTTCATTTTGAAAGAGTAGCATTTTGTCTGGTATTTTTGAGGATCGTCTGAATTGAGCGTGAACGCGAGCCAAAACCATGCAGACCCGCGAGCAACGAAACAAATTTGAAAAGGAGGAAAGGTTGAAAAAGAGAAAAAAAAGCGAGAAAAACAAAAGGACGAAAGAATGGAAGGCCTCTGGCACTTTGCGGGGGTTGCAGTCACGAACGAGCTCAGTCATCACTGAAGAATACTACGCGCTGGTGAAAATAACGTCTAAACGTTTTCCCCTCTCTCTTCTTTTTTGGGATGCTTTCGAAATTGGGCTGATTCATCGAAATCCATCGTCGAAAAATGATGAGACGTTATGGGATCTTCTATGTCGACCACAAGCGTGAAGAGCAAAATATTTTGCGCTTATCGCTCAATCTTGTTGTCAAAAATACACGAAAATCACAAACATTTGAATATAAACTTCAAATAATTGGCTAAGTTCTGATTATTGTTGCACGTTCAAAAAGATTTTCTACATTTTAATGAAAAAAAAATCCAAATTATTTGTCGGGCTTCAATGCCAAACAAAATTGACGTGTTATTTTTTGAAATAAATAAAAAATAATTAAGATCACTGAAAAATCGTTCGATTCCACGTGGAGCAGCCTATAAACACTAGCATGTACGGCAATAGAAGGATCATCTTTCCTCTCCTGTGGGCTCTGTAACGCTTGTTTCTGGTTTGTACCGTCGTAGCGCTGCTGTTGCTCGCGCCAACGACAGAAAGAGGGCGCTCTTTCTCTCCGTTCCTCTCTTCCTCAATATCCTTTTATTTCTCTTTTTCTCTCTTGTTTCTGCGGATATATATAATCGAAGGCCCTTTGGCCACGAGACCATGGAGAAGTTGCGGACCGGAATTTATTTATCGACTGCATTCTTTCGGGCGTGAGAGGTCCTCCCGCTTCAACTTCTGTTAAAAAAAAATTCCTGCATGTTTCACTGGCGAGCTGACGACATTTTTTTTGCAATTTTCATGTATCTACCTTTTCCCTATTTTTAACATTGAAAAAACAATATTTAAATATCTGTTAGAAAAAAATAAGCCAATTGTGTGTTGTTTGGTGTCCGATCAAAAAAAGATCGAATTGCCCAAAAATGGATCTTGCGTTTCATTATTTCCGCTCTGAGGACAACGAAAATCGGTCTCGATTCACAAAAGCATTGCTTTTGTACCGAGAAGAGTGAAATTTCGAAATTCAAAGGTAGGAAGCGAGGACAATTCTGCATGCAATCGCACGTGCATGCGAATTTTGTATAGCAATTTATTTTTCACGGACTTGCACAAAATCAGACACATTTCGAGGTCGAATTCGAAGGCTCAAATTTCTTTTGTCTTCTGCGATTACATTCAAATCTTTTACTCTTTTCATAAATAACCAGCAAGAGAATAACAATGATGATCACAATAATGATAATAATAAAATGTTATCACAAGGCGTCGATCATAGAGAATTATCTCAAAGAAACGTGCACATAAATCCAAGAGTACACGCAGCTGGAAATCTTGAAATAGCTATGAGGAATCGATTCCTCGTAATCCGCGAATCATATTTTTTTTAAATATATCTATATCGTTAAGTCTCGAAGCTCTTCCCTGCCTGAAATCGGTAGATTTCAGTCTCAACAATTTATAAGTATCGAACAAAATAGGAGGAAGAGAAGATGGTGTAAAAAGGGAGTAGAAGAGTGAAGGAGAAAAATTTAACTTTAGTACAGAAATATGTGCAAGGTCTTGAGATCATTTGAAGAGTATACATGCGATTTTATGGGTACGTATGTATAAAGTATCGTTTCTGCGGTACCGCTGCGTTATCTCGACGAACGGTACTCGAGAACGATCGTCCCGATTGGTGGCAGGGTGGCGCTGGTATCGCTGCGAAAGATGGTATTTCTGCAAACTATTTCGCCAAACTGATTATACATTTAGATGTTCGTACATAAATATATAAATATCTAAGTATACACATTTTCTTACATTCCTCGGCATTATATTACCCAAGAACGTGAGAAGAGGATTAAAATGAATAGATTTGTTAATTTTTTGGTAAAATACTGAAGAAAAAGAAAAGGTAAAAATGAAATTTTCATCGAAATGGAAGAATTGAATGTTGCGACTTTTTCTTGGGACTGAACGATTTGAGGTCGAAAAATGGGAATAAAAAAACACGAAAAGAACATATAAAACGTTCAAACCTAATGAATGACAGTAATATTAATAAAAATAAGAAGAAACATAAGATTTTAAGAAATATTGATTTATTTTAGTAATTTCGATAAGCCTCATCATTTATTTGATAAAAAATGTCGAAAAAGAGGATGGTCGAGCCAATTGTAGTCGTGTGTTGGAGATTAGAATCGTGAGAGTCAATTCACGCAGAAAAAGTGTAAATTTAAGGGCGTTTGAGAAAGAGAGTAGGAAAGGGTCTTGGTCTGTTCAACGAAGCAAAACAAAGAGTCGAGGGTCGTTGCGCACCAGAGTACAACGGGTGCACATAAAGCACGGTACGTACCCCGCATAAATACATATATGCATGCATGAACCGTGTATTGAGGAAGAGAGAGAGAGAGAGAGAGAGAGAGAGAGAGAGAGAATGAAAGATAGGAGGAGGGAGGGAGCCACGTGTCATCCACGCGAGGGGAACGCTCCGACCGCCGCCCCCGTTCGTATTTTACTCTGCTTGGGTTATGGGCCAACCATCAAAGGAGTCGGATATGACGCGCCAATAAGTTCCCGGGGCAACCGTGGGAAATTCATGGCAAAGCCGCTTCTTTCACATACACGTACGTATAATTACACGCATACATAAATTTTGATATGTGTAGGGGAGATCAGTTCGAAATAAGAAACTACTGTACATATATAAACAAAAAAAGCAAGCACGAAATAAATAAACACACCCGAGTGGAAACGCGATCGAAAAGAACTGCGACAAAATAGCCCGAAATCCGCTTTTGGCAAACGAGCCTAGAGAATTCATAATACCGATCGTAAGATCAAGAGCTCCGGGAAAATAATATTATGTTTGTATTGCTCCGTGACCCACGTGGCTCACAGGCACTCGTTTCGTCAACGACACTATAACTGCGTCAACTCAACTCCTCGCTATGTGCGTCACTCTAAACCCTTTACGTATTTTACTTTTAACCCGAGTCTCGAATACACTTCCTGAGCACGAAAAAACACGTGTTGCCCAGTTACCCCGTGTGATTTTTCGACGAGTCTCACGACCAGTACGCGAATCACCGAATCCGGTCGATGTGGATGCCACTAAAGTAGTTGATCATTTGTCAAATGTCGTAGTGCAACCGATTCGGGCGCTTTCGCATGCCTTGTACCCGAACATTTTAATTAATGAACGATGTAAAGTCAAATTCTACATTGAAGTTCATTATGCTGTATTCAATAAACAAAAAAAAATGTTTACTAAGAAATAAATGTATTATTAATAAAGGCTTCAATATAAAAAAAAAATGCAGAATTCATTCAGAAAGCGAAAATTTTATTGTCAATTTTCAAATGAGATTATAAAAGCCTTTCGTCGCATTTTATTGACCCAATTTCTCATAGTCCATCAAACAAGAAACCTTCGTTCAATAATTTGATGGAAGCAAATAAACCAATGTGTTATTGTTTACATTGGCCTATCACAGATTAACTCATTTAGCCGTTACCCCTTTCACTCTTTGGCGATCCTTACATTTGTTTTTCTCCTCCTCATGCTAGGCGTGCCTGTGGGAAACTCGGTAGTTTCACACACACGACTCGATCAACAATAAACAGAGAGAGAGAATTTTCCCCTACTACGAACCCTCACTCCAATGGCCTGGCAACCTACTTACGACATTACACAGTGTCCTCTAACGTGTGTAGGTACTTACTACCATCAAATGGTCGCACGCATCTCGCTGAGAAAGCCAAAAAGCTTGGGTATATATATAGAGAATTCGAGTTTGAAATAAATAAAGTTATATACACTCTTATTTCGTGTACAGCTGAACGAGCGCACTCATTCAATGCTGATACTTCGTGTGACGTTCCTGCTAGCGTAATGACGAAAAAATCAAGTACCCACGCTTCTTATGCACGATGGAAAAAAAGACGAGAACCAAAGAGAGGAGGGAAAAAGCTCACTGGCAGATGAGAAGAAAAATACGATACGAGTTGACAGACTTGTGATACTATTAATGTTTTTTTTGACAGTGAATAAATATTCCGAGAAATGTGGGCACGATCAATGGGAGCTGAAATTCTTTGCCATAGGAATTGCACAATATCAAAGTGAATTGTTGTTCAGATTCGTTAAAAACATGCCAAAACAAAACAAAATGATGAAAATGCACGAAATGCTTATTATTAAAATTCAATTCACTTTATTTTCGTTAATGATTAACTGAAATTATAAAATTGATGTGATTACCTCGGATATTTCGTTAAGAAATTCGTTGACGACCACATCACTCGAACCTTCGTCACTAATTGACGAAAAATTGCTCGAATCCTTTGAAATTGATTCCGAATCATTTGCGTTGGGCACATTCATATCGTAGAGATGTTACTAGACTCGATTTCTTCTTGGTTAGCAAACTCAAAATCTACAAAAGTTATGACGTTGACAAAAAACGGGGTTTACGGTTGAAAAAATTGGGTTGAGAAATGAAAACAAAAGAATCATTTTCTGCGAGATGCAGAAGGGTTAGGAAAAAGTATGGCCGAGGGAAATGAGGAAAATTCGAACGATGTCAGTCAAGACACACTTTAAATTGTCGTTATTATTTTTTCGTGTAAAGCACAGAAATCTTTTTAATTTCGAAGAAGAACATTTTTCATGTTTAAACGTCGAAGTTTTCTCATGTCAAAAATAATGCTTAAGAAAATTATCGATACTTTGTACTTATTTTTTTAAATACAAACCACAAGAAAATACCATTTATAACTTTGGCATGAAAAAGAGGTTTAATTTGTCGATTTATTTTGCCAGTTCTCATCATTAAACTTTCCAAAGATCCTAAAAGGGTTGAAAACATAAAAATAGATGATTTTTCGTGGACTTGAAATGGACGAAGACCTCATAGGGTGATCATTGTTATTACGCAATTTATAAATCGCGAAAAATACGCGGATCAAGTAAGCTTGAAGTTAAAATGATTGCATTCCAAGCGGTAAGTCGTAAAGTGAGAAGAAATAAAAGAAATATTTTTCTCGTCGAAGAAACTCGAACGAAAAGGTTGAGTAAAAGTTTGTGTGTGTGTGTGTGTGTGTGTGTGTATGTTGGTTGAAAAGCAATGATGAGAGAAGTGCGTTGAGTTTGAAGCACTGAACCGGTCGGTTGAGCTCTTAAACGTTTTAAGCTCCCTAGGGTCATTCGTCCGCGCTTGTATGAGGAAGACGATTCTTTGCGAAAAGAAATAAACTCGGTTGAAGCAAAAGGGCTCCGGTAAGGCTTTTCCAAGAAACTTGAATGCTCTTCAACGCCGCCTTGCTCCATGAGGGCAATCCTTTTCGCTATCCTTATAGGGTCACATCAGCTTACTTGATGTTCTTAATGCATTCTGCACTCCCCAGTAAGCAAAGCCATCCTGGTGCCCCCCACCCCCCACCCTCCGAAATGACGAATCGATCGGAATCAGAATTTAAATGGTAAAAAAAAATAAATAAAGGAATTCAATTTTTTCAGATATTTGAAGTATCATCTGAATTTTTATATTTTTTCGTAACAACGTACTTGGAAAAAAAATGGTGTTAAATTCGAATAATCATTCCAAAACATAAACGTCAATAATTACGAAAAACAAACATCGTGAGTAGCTCACTTGTGGAGGAATTTTGTGAAAATCGCTTGAATAAAAAATACATTTCATTTCCACAACACTTCCATGAAGAAATCAAGAGAATTTATTCATTTTCCTTTCCAAATAAATACTGATTTCGAAGCTTTGAGACGATTTGCCGAATTTCTCTATATTCAATGATTTAGAGGTGAAAAACTATTGTAATGGATGTTTAAGGGAGTAAAAAGAAAGGATGGAGATTCTGGCTTAAGAAATGAAGAATAATTTGAGTTGAGATTCTCTCTGTTTCTCTTTTTTATTCTCTTATGGCTGGTTTCTCTCGTACGGGAATATCGAGAATGGATCGAAGCATTTTCAGACGATAAATCAGGCGAGCAGAGAAAGAGCAGCACGTGCGATTCGCGACGACGCACCACGCGGTGATCCTTTTCTTTTATTTCTTTTATTCCTTTTTTTCCTCTTTCCCCTTTCTTCTTTCTCTTCTTCTTCGTCGTCTTCTTCTTCTTCTTCTTCTTCTTCTTCTTCTTCTTCTTCTTCTTCTTCTTCTTCTTCTTCTTCTTCTTCTTCTTCTTTTCGTTCTCCTTCCAATAGTTTCTTTGTCTCTGAACTGAATCGTGTTTCGAGGTCTCTGTCGAAGGTCCTGAACACCACACTAACGTATTACAGTATAAAATTGTATATAAGGAGGCCCCAGGGGCGATTTCGCGGTGACTCACAAGAACGTCGAGTGTCCAAGGGAGAACACCGCCTAGGGTGGGGAAATATTAATATTAATGTCGATGCTGAGCTTGACAAAGAGCAAGAGCAAGAAAAAGAGAGAGAGAGAAAGAAAGGAGAAAAAGAGTGGGAGATTCACCCTGAGGGCGGCAAAAGTTGAAACATCGATGGCCAGTAGTTTTGCATCGAGAAACGATGACGAAGAGAGAAAAGAGAAGAATTGTGCAAGAAAAAAAAAACAAAACATCATTTCTTCGAATAATTTATATTCCTCTTTCGTTCGTTTTTAAACATGCTACGTTTTCACGGATCATACTGTACGAATTTTACCTCTTTTTATTGTTTAACATTGGAATAAATTGATAATAAATACGGAAATAAAAGAATAAAATATTTTTTTTCAAGTTTCGAGGAAAAGTGCCATTCAATGTCCTGAAAAACGGAGTCGAGTAAAGAGAGTAAATATTACAAATTATGATTTAATGATTTTTACTTACGAAATAATGATTTCGTTGTAAAAAATTGATAAATAAAAATGTTGTATGTCTCTTTTTCAAGTTTTACATTTTTGACGGAAGAAACATTTGTCGATCTTTTTTTTTCTCAATTCGAATTCAGAGAGAGATGTCTTAAGAATCCTTCCATTTGTCTTTTTAGTGTTTACTAATCCCCGGAACCTTTCACTATTCTTATCGCTGAATTTTGACTCGAACCGATGTTTTGAGTGCCTCGACGTCGTTCGCTCGGGTGGCCACAACCGGATAGGTCATTAAGTCCCCGGGGTACTTCAAGAATATGCAGCTTAAGGAGAAAAAAACAAAGAAAGAATTTGATCATTTTTAAATCCGGATAAAAATACGCGTCGTGACTTAAAAAAAAGAAACATTCAAATGCAAAATTCATTTTGCTCAGAATCCATATTTCGAAATCGTTACGAAATAAAAAATGTCAACAATTTTCTTATCGAAACTTTGCAGCAAATGAATAAAATAAAACATATTTTTATATCTGCATTTCTTTAAAGAATAGAAGAATTTTTCCCGGGCTTTAAGGGGACTAGGCATCAAAAAATCTCGATTTTTTTCGTTTTTTTTTGTATTCTGTTACTACAATCTTTTCCAAACATTTTGGCGCAAAGAAAACTGAAAAATTCGCAAAATTGAGCTCAGGAGAGCAATAAAACTCCGCTACTATTGAAGAACGATTCAAGATATCGCCTTGATTTTTTTTTTTAAATGAAGATATCAACTTTCTCTACAAAATGAACCAACGCCTATGTAAAAAAATCAATTTATTATTATTGTTATTACAACAAATGTCACCCATTTTTCGATCTTATTCAAATTTTAGCCGCCATTTTTTTAATTTTTATGTTTTTTCAAAAAATTTTGGTGCAGTCTGTGAAGGAGCCTATATCCGCCTATATCTCCCTTAAATATTTATATTTTTCAAACGTTAACCACTGAATTTAATAGCCA
This sequence comes from Rhimphoctona megacephalus, assembly GCA_963989365.1. NCBI lineage: Eukaryota > Metazoa > Arthropoda > Insecta > Hymenoptera > Ichneumonidae > Rhimphoctona > Rhimphoctona megacephalus. The sequence continues at coordinate 20,709,846 of OZ022419.1, read as the reverse complement.
AAACTCCAATAAAAACGTTGTAAAAAAGAAAATGTATGTATATTGTTTCGGTTCTTCACAAATGCCACTTGAATTTTACCCCATTATCGGCCTATTTTCGCTGCCTAGTCGCCTTGATCAACTAATGTTTCAATGCTATACTTTTTACACGAATAGAAACAAAAAAAATCTGAATTTGGGAAAAAAACAAGGTGAGGTCATAAAATAAAATTCGCAAATTACCGGAATGCTCCTCATTAATAGTAGACAAAAATGCTGCGCAGAAGATGAGGATAAAACAGAAGATCCGAGGAAAAGAGAGAGCAGTACGAACGTGGTTGAGGGAGTAAACTTTTGTTCCATACCGTTATAGTCCTCGTGGGCTCTATCTCTCGTTTTCTTTCGGGTTGGCTCTTTATTTTTTTCCTCGTCGACGACCAGTCAGGGTCATTATCTTTATCAATCTCTTGGATGGGCAAGGGGCTAAAAGAGGGAGCAAGAGGGAGTGACAAGGGGGGGAGGAGAGTCTTGAAGAACCGCTCACCAGGAGCAGCATCAACAGCAGGGCTCCCTCGTTCGTGACCATCTTTGGTTGCTCAGCAGGACGGGTTTACGGAAGAGCTGCCGAGAAACATCAGCAGTAAAAGAGAGACTGGATCAGAGACACACACACACACACATACACACAGCGTCTCTTCCCTCTTTTTAGATATATATGTATATAATTTACTGGTTACGTGTATATGAACGCAAGTTCATTTATATATGTATATGTAGAGCCTTCCGTACGTATAAAAGTCCATATATATACACAACATTTACGTATGCAGAGGGCTTTCGTAGTGAAATAAATCGATTAAAATATCATTCAAAATGAAAAAATTATTCTTTTACGAGATTTATATTTATAAAAAATAGACAGTAAGCTAATTTTTTCTACAATCCCTGATACATTATCTTAATTTTGTACGTATGGACTTCAAACGTAATTAATCCTTCGACTGCTTACTAGTGCGAATTTGCATTGACAATTGAGCATTTTTCTGGATTTTGTATAAAACACAATTTTAGGTTCGCTATTTAATGATGAACAATCATTTGGAAAGATTTTGAGGTTTGAAAATCACCCGTGATAAATTAAAATTTTCAAAATACATTTATGCAAAGTTCAATGCACTAATTAAATTAATTGAAGTGTCTTATTAACCTAAAAAAATTAATTGAAGTGTCTTATTAACCTAAAAAAAAAATTAATAACGATGAATTTGCGAAATCATCAACTGATAACTGCAAAATTCCATGATGTCATATTTTCATCGAGATTTTTCAAAGAATAATCCGTATTTTTCAACCGAGTTCAATGCACCGCGTCTTATTTTGTTCCTCAAAAGATCCTCTACAAATTCATCGCGTAGTTTTTTATTCTAAACTTGTTAATATGAAAATTACAGAAATTGGTTTATGAAGATTTTTTTAGCCAATTAAACAATTGGCTGCAACAGTAAAATGATGTAACTCAGAAAAAAATCCACACGGTGAATTCGTAGAGGATCTCTTAAGGACAAAAATAAGACGTGGTGCGTTAAAATCGATTGAAAAATGCGGATTATTCTTTGAAAAATCTCGATGAAAATATGACATCGTGAAATTTTGCATTTATCAATTGAAGGTTTTGCAAATCTATTGTTATTAATATATTTTTAGGTTAATAAGACATACTGTAATACAAATCAACCGTCGAATCGTTTAATTAGTGCATTCAACTTTGCATAAATGTATTTTCAAAATTTACCACTCATTTGACTAGTCTGCATCAGATATTTTGCATTAGGAAAAAGAAAAAAATTGAGAATTTCTCTGAACGTTTTAGAACGCCTTGTATGTATACGTTTTGTTTTTACGATTTTTATTCTCCCTCTCTTTCTCTCTCTCTCTGTCTCGAAAGCTGGATGGCCCTTTGCGTTTTAAACTTGACTGGTCTTTTGGTCATTTCGTATATGTACGTAAATATACATATATATACCTGGCATCCGCGTTAAGCCTCGTTCTGTTATTCCAATCTCAAAGACTCGCTTCTCACTCTTATCGCTCGTGAGCTTCTTGTACGAGAGTATAAAGAAAAAGATCGTCGTTTCTATGCTTTTTTTCTACGCTTTATCTATTACGGGGCTCGGAACACTCGCTGCTTTATATTTTATGCGTCTTCCAGATCTATCAACCTCTGACCCCCGCACTTTACGAGACGCAAAGATCTTCAACTGTAATTTATGGTACAGGACATTCTGTATCGATTTTCTTCAATTTTTTTAATTATTTTATTTATACTTGTTATTTTATTATTGACCACGTGTTTGTAAAAAAAAAATAATTATTACATTGTTGATTGTCAAAAATAGTCTTCCAATTCATTTATTTATTATGTTTTTTATATAATTCTGTTATTATTTATTCGTTTAATGTATTATAATATTTTTATTCGGTATTATGATTTTGATGTAATCTTTTTTTTTTTAATTTACTTCATTGGTACTAGAAAAAAAATTTCTTGATTTTCTCTACTTCTCTCGCTCTCTTGCTCGCTCTTCCCTTCGCCCCCCTTTCTCTTTCGTAATCGAACGTTCGTAGCGATCGTCCTTGCTGACGAAATGAATCCATGGTCGCGTTCTTCGCTCGAGAGCATTCGCGATCTTATGCCGGGAGATCGTTTCGTGTGCAAAATTCAGTACCATACATGAACGATTATAAAACCTAAATTTTTAAAAGGGGGCGCGGCGATATGAAGCGTTTCGGGTTGTCGTGACTCGGTCTCATTTTTCTTCTCTTTTCGTCCTATTTCATGGTACAAATAATCACGAATAAAAACACATGACTCTCGATTATTTCGCTACGGATTTGCCGAGCTATGCCTGCGTGCATGTGTTCTGCTTCGTCGATACGCATTCCTCAAGCATCCTTGGAGGGAGGAGGGAAAAGGGTTAAAAAGGGCTCGACGATCGGGACCGATTCACGATGGAGAGGGCCGCCTCGAGGCCGTTCCGTCCATCGTTTTTCGTCGCCTTTTTTTTCGCTCTCGCACACATACGTCGAAACACGCCCTCGTGTTTCGCCTTTTGCACTTTTCGCCTCCGGATGAATCGCTACGCACGCGATAATATTTACAGAAATCTACATATGTGTATCGATACCTACTAAATATGCCCGCGTGCATGCATTTTATTTGTATATCCAGTAAACAACACAATGAATGTTTAAAAAACTGCATGAACGAGTAAAACTTTTAGCCAAAGAAAAATTAATTGACAAACCGAAAAAAAGATTACTTGAAACTAAGTTTTCTTCAATTTTTAAATAAACGAATTTTCCTTCGAATTTCAAACATTGAACATTAAAATTGTAGTCAAATGAAAAAGTATATTTTCTTTATATTTTATATGCTCGTAAAACGCTAACAAAATTATACGAAGTTGTAAAAAACCGAAGATAAATTTTTTTTTTTTCACTTTTAACTGTGCATACACTCAGGGTCGGCGAGTTCGTGACTGAGGAGAAAAAAAATCGCTTTTATCGTTTGTGATTCGTCATCCAAGAATATATCCGAGGAGAGCGTGAAAAGGGTGTTAACAGTGTTAATTGCAAGGCGGCGAGGTCTCTGTTGGCTGTACACTCGCGAGCGTTAAAAGGAAAACCTCAGCTCGGTGTAAATCGAAATACATTTTTCGTACGGTCCATGGCGGGGGTGTAATAAAACTTATTAGTCTTCGGGGGTGGTTCAATAAAATAAAAAAATACAAGGCAATAAAAGTGAATAATAGCGTACAACGGTAATAAAAAAGAAAATACAGAAAATGAAACAAAAAATACGATAAAAAAATAAGAGACGTGAATTTTGAAAAATTGCGAAATCGACATAAATAAAAAAATGCGAAAAAAAAAAGAAAATGGTGAATAACGAAGTTTGGTTAGACGAAGGTAACACAATCTCCTTTTGGTGCGCGTTCGGTGGGCTCTATCTCGACCCTCAATGGTGGTGTAACACGAGACACGAGGGCAGTTAGCATACGCTCGACTAATTTGTGAAATTTAATCAACTGCTCGGTTCACGACGTGCTTGAGCGCACTCTAGCGGCTCACTTCGCAACTAAATTTCATCCAATCGTTTTAGGTTATATGTGCCAACACAAATAAGCCGTGTATGTTTGCACACGCTCAGCGGGGGGTATGTGGACGCGATTTATCAGTCTCGCCCTTTTGGGTGCTGCCCTTCTCGAAACGGACGAATCGAAAACCAAACCGAACACGCGCGACGGTTTCGGATTCCTTACAAAAAGAATTACGAAAAATAATTGGAGAGGAATAAATTTTTTTCGATTGTTTAACTTCATATTTTCGATATTTTACAATAGGGACTGTTTTTTTTTAACTGATTATTTATTTATATACATTTTTGAGACTCTGCGAAAATTTAGAGGTTAATTTGATAATAAACGAAGCAGAACTTTACGAAAGAAATGTTAAAAAAGCAATTCTTCTGCTGAGTGAACAATGGCTCGTGAAATTTAATATTTTTGCTGGCTTTCGATCGATTCTTCTACTCGACTCGATACAAATCGCATATTTCGAACCTTAAACTACCCAAAAACGAACGAACTTACCCTGAGATGAAAAAATAAACGAATTTTTAAGACTTACGAATTCGAAGCGCGTGCGGAAACCCAAGTATAAATAATATGCTTGTACGTGGTCAACGAATAATACATATATATATATATATATAGAATTTAAACGATTTAAATAATTCATCTCGTCGTCTCGTCGCGAGAGAGGATACAAACGTAGCCATTGAGGCTCTGGCGGTCAGGCAATCGCGCAGGAAATCTGCGTCACGGCAATTAGATGCTAATCTCAGTCGGTTGGTAGTACAGAGAGAGAGACAGAGAGAGAGAGAGAGAAACAAAGAGATAAAAAGAGAACTGAAGAAGCGAAGACACGAGATCCATCAGCATATACATAGCATAGTTTAGAGTTGACTGCAAAGAGCAAAAAAATAAGAAAGAGCAAGAAAGTGCAGTGAGCAAAACCCACGTACATTTTCTCGCGTAATGCGGAAATGACGCGTCCGCTGATTATCATGGAAAACATATATATAGTATGTAAAATATACACAAATATGAGGGTGTGCCGAATAAAATCGGTATTTTTTATCGAGTTACTCCGACCGGAATGTTTATTGTTCGCGAAAAGACGAAGCCATCTCGAAGGAGAGTTCAAACTAAAAGAATTTCAGCCAACTAAATGCATATTACGATTTTTCATTAGAATAACATAGCAAAATGAATGGCTCGGGAAATATTGCTTCATATGTTTTCGAAAAAAAATCTTACAGATATGCCGCTAGGATATTTTTGTAGAGAATGAAATTTCCTACAAAAAAAATTATTAGAGCCAATGACCTCAGGTCAACCGTTCAATAGTTATAGCAGTTTAAACTTTGAACTACATCAGAGATATATAAAAAAAAAAAAACTAAACGGAATTATCCTGTATAGAATAATTTCAGGATAATTTTGTTGAGTTTGTTTTCCAAATTTTTCCACTTTATTGTACCGTTCAAATTCTCTCATTCTCAACCTCATTTCCGTGCCTTTTGTTTTAAGGGCTAAAACCACTGTAACGACCTCAAAAAATGCCTTTTTTCGACAATTTTTTTCGGGTGGAAGGAAACGTAATAGAATAATAATATTCGGAGGAGTTATTAAGCATGTATTTAACTGTACAACAAAAAATTATGATTGAAATATATTCAAAAATGGCGACACCAGAGCCATTCCCACGAAGCTTGTTGAATTCGAGTCGCTCTGCGGCACGCAGTGTAACTGGTGCAATTGTTGATCGGGAATAAAAAAAAAAAAAAAAAAAAAAAATACTTAATCTAGACACTCATAGCTAGTGAAGTACGTAAGGAATATTGAAAATATTCATTTTTGTATTATTGGCGAGTGTTTGAATGAAGAGGTTCAATTTTCGACAGAAAAAAGTGGTAATTATTTGTTGATAAAAAATGTTTAAATGAACTTATCGAAAATTCCGTACGTATTTGACTTCGAAATGTTATTTTTAAGATATTGTCAAAAATTCAAATGAAAATAATGAAAATTGTTGGAGTTATGCTGCGTGCCGTTTTGAAAAATCGTGTTTCGAGAAAAACGCGTTTAAAGTTTTGAAACGTGGTACTGAAATGACCGACGCGCTCGGGGAAGAGCCCGAAATTTCAATCAAATTTTTTTTTTTCAGGTATAAACCTTTTTGCCTCATATTCAAAAGGGTTCAAAGTATATTTTAAGCCAATAAAAAAAATCGATTTTTCGAAAATTCTACAGTGGTTTTACCCGTTAATTAAATGGCCAGGTTATTAAATTGAAAAAAAAAATCAATTTAATATAATGAAACAATTGCGACCTCTGTTCTATCCTGCAAAACTAAGAATCCATAAACGATTGACGCCAATATAAGAAACAAAAACGTCCGGTTTTTATCCACACAACATACCAGTATGGAAGAATTCATTGCGCAAAGAAATAGGCACATTGAAGTATGTACGCATGTCACTCACGTATCGTTTCCTATGGCACAAGGGGAACGTGACTATTCGATTTTTCTTGCATCGACACCGCACGTGTCGCATATAGAAAATTGATGTCCGGTTGTGGACGGCACGAGTCACAACATCTGCTGGAATATATGAAAGTCCGATCTTCGAGGGCTGACGATGTATTTTTTATCACGTTCCAACATTCAATAATTCTTTTCTAAATGCAAAATTGCAGTTCCAAGCGAAAAACTCGTAGCCACAATATTTTGGGACTTGAAATGTAAATATAGAAAAAAAAAAAAACTGGACATAAAAATAAAAAGATTGCCATAAAAAATGGTGAAAACTTGAATACTAAAAATATTATGTTCCAGGGCCATCAATCTACCCCCGAAACTACACTCCTTCATATTATTGTACACACGAGATGTACGGGCAAAGGTTTAATGCAGTCTAAGCGATGTTCGATGGGAAGCCCTGCATAAATTTGATCCACGTCTTTCGGTTCGCATATAAACAATGCGGGGTCTTGGTATCTGCGTACAATGGATCTCTTGTCTTCGTTCCACTCCGGTTTCTTTGTATGAGGATGTCCCCACGATGCTCCACCTTGGCTATAAAAGAGAGCAAACGCATATAAGAAAGGAGGCTCCCTTTTAACCCGCGAGAGTTGGCGCCCGAGCGCGATCGGGTTCGGTATATAACATAACCGGGCGCGGCTATCCTTTCCACTTGCTTTCTTTTTGGCCTTTTACATAGCGAACTCGAGGAAGGGCAACAATCGACGTTGTCCGCCTCCACCCTCCGGTATGTATATGCAGCCGCACCCACACACTCGAGCAACAAGAGAAAATAGTACAACCGCAAGCACTCTCGAGAGCTTGCCTCATCATGGACACTCGTAATTTATCTCATATTTATTTTTATTTATTTTCATCCGAATGTAGACTGCTTCAAGCATTTTTCCTAAAAATAAAACGTTGACAAATTTTCAATCGCTCTTCTGGAGACTTTCAAGTTTTCTTTACTATTTCATTAAGTTTACGTATTAGAAATAATGAAATAATGAAACTTTGATGGAAAGAGACAGAGAATGGAAAGAACAGCGCAAAACTTGGCCTGAAGGGATGTTTCGACGTGAGTCTTTAATCAGCGAGGCGAAAATATCTTATAGGCAACGTTACAGCGAGTAGAATTGTTAGTTTGAAGTTTGGTTCAGTTTAAAATAATGTAGGATGAATAAAAAAAATGAAATGAATTTCATATGATTCAACTAGAATAATGGATTTAGTTTTGTTTAATATGTGAATTGGCTACGATTTTTGTTAATTTAATACAATTATATTTGAGGATGTATGTTTTGTGGTTTCGTCAGTCAGAAAGTATAGGGATACGAGGCAAATGAAGAATCATGCATAATGCAGTAAATTTCTCTCAGGATGACTCTGCAGAATTCATCGAAAGATTTTTTACGACTCCTTTTCCTTTTTTACACTCCGTCTCTTTCTCGAACGACCAAACGTTCCGTTTAAACGTTTTTTTATTAACTTTTTTTCAACTATCCTGTATCTAGTCGCGATGCCATGTGGATGACGAGTCACAAACTCAAGTTTTGGGCACGTCCATAATTCCAACTACGTAAACTTAAAACACACACGCACACACTTTCTTCCTGAATTTCCTGGCCGTTATTTACGAATGCTGGGTGTGTACAGCTCGGGATAGTTTTTCAAGTTTGAACGATGACGATGCCAGAGCGAGATAAAAAGCGAATAAGAGATAAAGCGAGGAGAAAATTCCGAGTGAAAATAAATGCGGAGACCTCACGTAGAAAAGAGTCGCAACTGTTAAGGCTGAATCACTCTTGTAATCATGTCTTTCGTTATATTTATCATCCTACGCTTTCTTCGCGATTTTTTTCAACATTCCTCACCCAGGACCTCGAATAATATTGAAAATTAATGAAAAATAAGATCATGTTAATTTTACCTTCCCAATTATTTAAAAGAATAGTCGAAAGCTTCTGAAACTTTCGTTGCAGTTTCAAACAAACTTTCTTAATATTGAAAAGAAATAAAAATTTAATTGAAACGAGATTAGGGTGATTACTTACGAAGAATGAAATATTTCCGAATTCAATGATGTAATAACACAAAGAGGACAGAGTCTCGAACGATTAATCACAGTGCACACGATGATGAAGATGTCGAAATGAAGAAAGAGTGAAAAAAAGAGTCTATAACTTTTCGGATAACACGGACGGAGATACGTCAGAAGATCACGAGCGAGAGAATACGAGCTTGGAGCTTGTTTTTTTTTTTACTTCATTTTCTCGTTCGTTGAGGCGCGAGTATCGTATGCCCACGTGCATAAGAAAAGAAACGGGATTATTATACGCCCTTTGCGGTGTGTATATAATGTTTGAGATATGGCGAGATGCACGGAAGAACAGAAAGAGAGAGATAAAAAAACGGGGGAAAGAAAAAGAGCGAGAGAGAGAGAGCCGGTTTATCAGCGGTGATCTCGGGCTCTCTCGACTCTTGGTCGTATACTGGCTCACCAAGCAAAAGAGAATCTTCCACAGTGTGTACCATGTGTATTATATTTACACAAAGAGAGCATGACAAACGACAGAAAAGATAGAGGGAGAGAAAGAGAGAAGAGAGGAAAATGTTGACCCTTAAGGATCCAATTCTCTCGAGTGAATCAGGCTCTCAAATTTTTCTTTCCAAACGAGAATCTCCATTTTTTTTTACTTCTTGTTAATATTTGTAATTGCTATTGTGAATAAAAAAAATAACCACTCTCAACTCATTTGGATTTTATTGTTGTAATTTGGTATTTGACATTTGTTCAAATCGTAAAAAATGATGTTGCAAAATTAATCTGACAAACAAACAAAAAATTGAACTTTTAGTTCTAATCTCAATGTTAGCCCAGTCGCTATGTACAAAAAGAATCCCTGATATGGACAAAATTATAACCCAATTTTTTTTTCCAATCGCTGAGAGGGGTCATTGGTAGTTTAAATTCAGTTTTTCGACCGGATTTTGCAATGGCGTCGACCGCCATTTTGAATTTTGGCGGGAATTTGTTTTTGTTAAATAACTCGTCCATTTTCAACTTTTGACCAAAAATACTCGAGACTAAACTTGTAGAATATTCAATTCTCTACAACTTTGGTCCTGATCATTTTTTGTCTACGATCGATATTTTTCAACTCAAATTTGAAAACAGCGGCGGAATTAAATTATTGCTTTATCTCGTTTATTTTAAAGTTTAGCGAATTAATGAATGGAAACCAACTTGTAGGGAACACAATTCTCTACAACTTTGGTCCTAATCTTTTTTCTCCTAGGATCAATATTTTAGGTCCTACGTCCATGGCAAATCTAATGTGCGGATGCCGTAATACGGGACTGAAATGTTCTGTTTTATCTCAAAACTGCAGCGGAGAAACCTGCGAGAACGTCACAGAAATTCGGGCGTTAGTTGATGATGATGTCGATCGTCTTGAACATAATATAGACAATCCTACAGAATCAACATTTAACACTGACACTACTGAAGACGAAAATATCGTAATTTATGAAGATGAAACTTGTTATGAAGATGAAGAAAAATTTATGAATATGAATTTGGCACAACCATTATCAAAAAAAAAAAAATTACGTCGTAAAATAACGTAATAAATCGCAAAATTACGATTTTTCTGGCTCAGAAAAAGTAATTTTGAGTTCAAATCTTATATAAAAAAAAGAGAACAAAAAAATAACATTCAAATATTTAAAACTTGCAAAAAAGAATTCCCATTTCAAAAACTTATAAGAAAGAAAACGCAAAAAAAAACGAAATAAACTTGCAATAAAGCGTGGATTAGGCCTGCAGGAGATACCACGTTAAAAAAAAGAAAACGCACCTGAATCTCTACCCCTGTGGTGGTACGGAAAAGGGTTTTATTTTGACTGAAGATAACTCAAGTTTTGAGTTATAGAAAGACATCCAGTTGTCAAATGATTCGTGAACCAATTTTTGTACATCCCAGTTTTTCTTTGCCCTAGGCGAAAGACCTTAAACATTGATCCTAAGAGAAAAATGGTAGAAACCAAATTTGTCGGGAATTTCATTCCCTACAAGTTTGTCTATGTTTATTAATGCGCTAAAGTTTAAAATAAACGAGATAAAGCAATAATTTAATTTCGCCGCTATTTTCAAATTTGAGTTGAAAAATATCGATCATAGACAAAAAATGATCAGGATCAAAGTTGTAGAGAATTGAATTTCCTACAAGTTTAGTTCTGAGCATTTTTGGTCAAAAGTGGAAAATGGCGAGTTATTTATCAAAAACAAATTCCCCCCGAAATTCAAAATGGCGGTCGACGCCATTGCAAAATTCGATCGAAAAACTGAATTTAGACTACCAATAACCCCCCCCCCCCCCCCCCCACCCCCAAGGACTGGAAAAGAAAACTGCGGGTCATAATTTTGTACATTCCAAATGTACATCCCGACTGGGCTACGTGCAGAATTTCCATTCAACGAATTTTCTTTATCTACAAATACTTCGGTTGAAATTTGAAGAACGAGATTATTGAACAATGGACGTTGCTCTCGTGTTGAGATATAGAACTCACACGCACCTTTTTTCGGGCTATCATAAGTGCAAATAAGATATATTTATATACTCGCGGTGTGCATACGTAGCAAATAAATATAGAGATGAAAAAGGGACGGAAATAATATATTAAGGCTGAGATAAGCGATAACCCAAGCGGTCGCGTTGATTTTTTGTTTTTTCTACACTCTACATATCTCATTTCACGCCAAGGATACAGAACGACAACAAAGGGGAGTAATCATATATCTATACGTTTATTTATGTTGCACGCACGCATCGAGGACACCTCATTTTTCTTTTCAAGGAGATACAGACAGAGGGCGCTTCACCTTTGCTCGAGTTATAATTTTCTATCACCGCAATTATACGGAATACAGAGACGTATTCACGTTCGTCGTGGATGGTAATAATTGCTCGTTTCCTGTTGATTGTAAAATCGATTCGCCAATTCCCAAGTAAGAGATATGAAACGGCCCTCAAACCAGTACAAATGTAGCAAAGAATTGAGGATTCCGTGGAGGGCAAACTGTTATTCGACATTTAAAATGTCAAATTTTCCACTAAAATTTATTTGTCAACCGATCGTGGTGAAAATCTCGAAAAAGTACCTTGAAAAAGTCGTTTTTGGGTTTTTTTTCCACGAAACTTCAAGTTTGAAAGAACATTCCGGTGTTTTTGAATCCAAGTATACTGAAATAGCTATTAAGAAGGAAGTTAAAAATAAACATTTTTCGACATTTTGCCACCCAGAAAAAAGTTCTATTTAAATTTAGTAGGGTCGTTTATTCAAAATTTTTTTATTTGCATCAACAATATTTCTTCAACAATTCTTCAAAAATTGGATAGCAGTCGAAACGAGTTGTTTGGCGTGTGTATATTCGCCGCAGCTTGTCGAGGTAAATCGACATGTCAAAGAGCGGAATTTTGAAAATGTACTTGTCTCGATTCGCTACTGCGAATTTTCGTTTATATAGAAATTTACTACCATAATTTCAGGAATTCTCTATTCACATGCAACAGTTTTTCATTCTTCATTGTGTAGCGATTTTGATGGATAACAATTTTCTACGAAAATAAAATAAATAATTGTTCATTCAAATTTATCACTCGAATTTATAAAATTGACTAATTTTAGAAGTGCAGCCCCACTTCAAATTACTGTGTAAATACTTTCGCGATCTGACGAAGCTCGATCTTGCGAAGAGCATGGTAAATACACTTTATGCATACGTAAGCCAGAATTCCAAGTACAAATATACACTGAAAGCCTCGAAGTTTTTTTTCCATTTAGTTATACTCACGTATACATTTATACGATTTTAATTCATTTGCAACGCAGGGCAATTTTCCAGTGATAAAATAATTACGGATATCATAAAACTGTGGTTTATTTACGTTTGGCGAAAAAGAAAGCTTAACTCAAGGCACGCTTTCTATTTGAGTTTAAGAATTGGTTTTTATTTTACCGAGATTCTTGAAAAATAAAATTAATTTAATTGGAAACTTTGTAAAAAATGTTACGGTTTTGGCTTTCAGGAACATTATTATTACGACGATTATTTTCTCCGAAGAAGAAAAAACCTCATTCGTAAGACGACTCAAGAGCAATGTAAACTTCGAAGACGGAAGAACTGAAGAATTTTATTTTATGCATCTCGAGTGTTCCACGACTTACGATGTGTTTCCATCTCGAGAATAATTGAGTTCACGTATTGAATAAACACGAAAAAGATTTAAATTTCAAACAAACCCAAAAAACGTTCAAAATTTGTATACGTTAATCGATGACAATTGCCTTATTAATGGATAAAATACTTCAAGAAAAATCCTCGTGTGCATAAACATGAAATCGAGAGTTAGTAAAAAATAAAAAAATAATTGGGTTAGGTCGCCTGGGACAGAGTAATTAAAACGTCCACCAGATGTCACTGTGGAATTTGTGATTTCTAAATGGCTAGAGATATAATCCTGCGCATAAAAAAATACGTACACACATTCATATACAGATCTATGCACGAGTATAAAGGGATTCGTAGAAAAAGAATGGGAAAAAATGGTGTAAATCGATTACCCTGGAGATTTCTCGTCGGTTAGGTGGAGGAGATTAAATCCGCATGATTCGAGCCATGTATAGAAGGCTAGAGTAGGGGAATTGGTAAATACGGGAAAGCCTTTATGCGACAAGTACCATATTTAAGCATAGCGTTTTCTCTGTTGGTCTCGGGGCCTTTATGGCGAGAGTTCTCTGATAAGGTATGGCGGGGACAGCTAGCTCGTGCCACCTCTCGTATGGGCAGGCTCTGGGCTTTCGAATATCCGATATATAAATACGATCACGTGAATGCTGCACTATATTACGTTTAAATACATAGTAGTGTATACGTGTAAATGAAATATGTGTGTAGCGTGCATACATATACGTTTTTTTATCAATATATACTGTGGCATAAGTATATAATCATTGATATACATATATTGTAACATTTATATACGTTTATTTTATCTTTTACGTACCGTAACGTATATACCTGTATATTTAACACATGGGCATCGTTGTCGCCCAACAGGGAGTGGCCTAAGCATAAAAAGCCTTCGAGACAACGAAACAAAAACAAAAAGGAAAACAAACCTAGCCGGTTGTGTGCATGTGCACACGCGCTCGTTTTGTGCTCTCCTTTCTTCTGTCGTTTCAACCTCTACACACTTACATATATAATATATTATTGCGGTATATATAGGAAACAGTCTTTCATACGTTCTTTGGCCATTTGAAGAGAAAAAAAACAATGTCTTACGTCACCAACCAGTCGCTAGAATTCGTCAGGGTTCAAACAGGTGCCGGAATTAGTTCCAATTCGGACCACCCCGATTTTAATTCGAATATTAGTTACAAACTGCATTTTACGATTTCCCTGAACGATCTGCGGTTTTAATTGGAATTATATTCGAAGTAACGAGGAATTTGTTCATTGCTGTTTGTAGCTTCGTAAAGAGGTGGAAAACGCATAGTTCCAAAGTTAATTAACACTTTATTATCGACGGAACTATCAAATTGAGTTCTGGAAATCGAAATGGAACACTTGAGACGTCGATGCCCGGAAGTTGGCATTTGAATGTAGTGAATATGAAACATCTAACACGAAATTAATAGTTCATGAACGATTTCAGACTTCTTATTCCTTTATATTGATCCTTTCGATGGATTGAAGGTATATCGCTCCTCAAATAATTATAAATAATTGTTATAAACAAGATTTTTATCCGATAGGAGAGTGCTGCCGTTCGGGTAAGAGTCTTAGGTTGTACTGAGTAATTAAACGATAACTGGGGTGCTTCGTTCGACCTTCAAAAGAGTTCCAGTTTCTAGCTCTAAAATCGCATAGTTTACGTCTTTTTGAAGTTTCAAACTAATTATTATAATCGATTTCTGACGTTCAAACCACGTTTTAGATCATTTTCTGACATCGTCGTATGCTGCGATCGGGAATTCAAACTTTTTATCAGACTTTTCGAAACTCCATGAAAATACGAATAAATTCATTTTTTATTTATCCTAGTATCACAATTTTTAACTCCGGACTGCCCGTAGGGCAAAAAGACAGGAGTTATGCGTTTCACTGCGATCAGCTGATCGGGGTTATCATGAAAATTGATAAGGAAGCAACATTTTTCGAAGTTTCACCCTCGACAAGGAGACGCCCAATTTTTTGAAAACTTTCTTTAAAATCTCCTTTTCAGCGATCTCTTTCAGCGAATCATCGATGTTGTGTTCATTTTTCGTAAAAACTAAAAAAACTGAGAATCAAATACAGTTAAGGTATCAACTGATAGTCTGAAAAATGTTTTAGAAAGCGAATAATACAAAATTGCATGTTTTATGAATGATTTATTTTCAATGAAATTTCAAAAAATGAATTGATCAAAGGGAGTATTTAGCTCAGAAAATTAGTTAAATTGAAACCATTTTATTTTTTTTAGAAATTGGAGCTCTCTAAGCGGCGTTAAAATGTTTTAAAAAATTGTGAAATTAGTCCAAAACGATTTAGCAATGAAGCGATGGGTCCAGTTGGCGTTGAAATCCTCATACACATGATTCCGTTTCAGACTTGTTCCAGTTCACCGATCGCGGCTTGCATAAACGAGATCCTGGCTCTCGCACATAAATGGATGTATGTATATAAACATATATAAATGCAAATATAGAAACACACTTATATGAGTACGGAACAAAACGAGAAAAAAAAAAATCATGCACTACGAGATGCGATATGGGAGTGGTCGGGGCCGCGATAGCGATTATAATATTCGTATAAAATTTTTTTCTATTCATTTTTTTTCACTTCTACGGTTTCATTTTTTTTTATTCCAAAGTCCTTCAACAGTCTTTCACATCTGTATTTGCTATTTCATTCCGAACCGGATTTTGGGCTCTCGTATCGAAGAGATTGTGGTCATTTATTATTCACTATCAATTCAAGGATTTCCTCAATTTTATTATATTTTTTGTTGAGACTGTCATTGTGTTGTGAGATTTACTATTAAGAGAAGAGAACCGAATTGACAATAATTGGGTAACTTTAAAAGCTGCAAAAAAAAACATCAAAAAAGCTAATGGAAATGAAAGTGTAAAGTTTTTATTATATTTTTATTCACAATCAACATTTAAAAATGTAGACTCTGACTGGTCTCTTCTCGTTCGCGAAATAGATTGCTCGTAGCCACCTAACGGATTTTCGCCAAAGTATGAAAGTCGCTTAAAAGGAGGGTTAAAAATCATAATTCTTCACGCCGGCGTTCGGTAACGACGAATTTTAATAAGTTTTGTGTACCTTTAAACAATAAAATTAATACGATTAATAAGCATGTCATTAAATAACCTCAAGCCATTAATTTTGTGGGTATCTTTAAATCGAGTAATGCATACGTGTGTGTGCATTACAAATCGACAAGGTGATTGGCCGATTGTAAGACGTAATTAGACCGGCGGATCCGGAGTGAGAACAAGATGGGGCAAAAGGAAAAAAAAATGAGCAAGGGAGAGGTTATACGCGAAGATCGCTGAAGTTCCAGCGTTGGAGTTGTCCCAATGGTCTTTTGCGAGGCGAGAGACTCAAAGAAAGAAGGAGAAGCAGAAGGAAGGAGAACGAGAGCCCCCTGGAGCCACCGAAAGAAAACCTGTTCGGTTGGTCGTCCAAGAGAGCGACGACCAATATATGGTCCGTGAGGTTATACTGTATAGCTTGCCAATACCAGCATAATAGGAAAGAAGAGGTGGGGTCAATCGTGGGAGAGAAAGAGAGATGGGAAAAGAACGAGTAATAAAAAATATATATACATATATGTATATAAGGTTAAAAAAAAACGATAAAATAAAATAAATGGAAAAGAATAAAGCAGAGAAAGGCCTCAGGCGCGCCCGTGCTGCATACGATTACGAAGCATACACACTGGAGCGATCTGGATTTCGGTTAGCGACAACGCTCTGTTATTATGTATAGGTATATATACACGAATATATTTATATATTTGAAAAACATTCAAGCCCTGTATACGTGAGCATACTGTATAATCTTGACAAGCCCAGAAACCCTTCGGGCACCACCATTAAATATTGCTCGCTTTCTTGTACATTTTCGTCCTTTATATTTTATTTTTATATGTCCTTTTTATCGCTTTTTTTATTGCCCCCTTTTACGCTATTGTTATTTCACTTTCGCATTCGATCTTCCTGCTTTTCTTGCCTCTCTTATTTTTCGTACACTCGTTACTCTTTTTTTGTAGTATTTTATTTTTATCATTGCTACGTCCTCGAAATTCTGACACTCTTTTGCTGCGTTTCTTTTTATTGTCATTTCGACGGTTTGATTGTCCTTGAAAAGTTTCAAGTAACTCAAACATCTTTTTAATCATTTTTTTTCTACTTGAGCTTATTTGAGGTTTTTTTTTTTTTACTTTTACAATCTTTTTGAGTATTAGTTTCCGCAATGAAACTTTGAGAATGCATGCCATTTTAAAAAATGTCTTTTCGTTGATTTTTGTTACAAATAAAAATCGTAATGCAACGTAAAGTGAAAAAGGGATGCAACGCGTATGTCGGGCAACCGGTAGATTCGAGCAAGCTCTTCCAACCTTGGGATTAATGGTAGTCCCTGTCTGGGCCTCCAGGGCGTAGGTGTGTCCTCGACTCTCCGTGCAGCTCTTATTTTTTCCATTTATTTTTCTTTTGTTATTGTTTTTTTAATCTCAATTCTTTATTTCTCAAGAATTTCTTTTGTATTTCTTCTTAAAAACTTACAATTCTTCTACGTCAACATGAGAATTTTTTGATTTAAAGAAAATGCAAAGAAAGAAAGAGAGAGGAAATGATATCGATCGCGAGATTCGTGGGTGAGTGAACAAATCTTCCGGTTCCGTGGAACCCATCGACGTAATAAATATTAGACACTTCAAAACATGGATCAATATGTATATATTATAATGTCGTATCAATGTTTTTCTGCATTCCTGTGAGGCACAATTGTGTGGATTCTTCGAGACTGAGGGAATAATGAAAGAAGAACATCCACGAGGCTTCTTCTCTGCTAAAAGAAGCTCGAAAACTATAGTATCGATAGCCATATTGCATACGACATCAATATACCTGTAAGAAAGACACAAAGAGAGAGAGAGCGAGGGAGAGCTCGATTAATCCCACGAAAAATAAAACTGAGCATAAAAACGCGAGGGAAAAAATTTTGAGCACTTCCTGCGTTGCCCAAAGCTGTTAAACACTCTTAATTATAATCTTTACGAAACCTAATGGACCCTTTACTATTTTCCGACGTATACGAAATATTTTTCACAATTATTACCTTTTTTTTCTTCTTTTTTCTGTTGTTTCTTTCTTTTTATTTTACACGATCCTTTTATGATGACTGAGAGCTGAACAAAATCTTTTCCCCTCCTCCGTGGTGCATCGGAAGAAATAACCTGAGGAATGCACGCACGGGAAAGGCTTCGAATTTCAAGGATCTCACGTGACACTCCTTTTTCTACAACATCGACCGACAGGACAATCCTAAATGTGATTAGATTCAAAAAAATATATTTTTTTTCAAGTTTGAGGAATCAATCGAAATTCATCATTCATTTTTCGAATCTCGAATAAATAATGGAAATTTTTATTCTTTTTAAACCTCGTTTCCTATGCGTAAATTTTCTTCAACGGTTTTTTCTACAATTCAACGGTAAAAAGGTAACAATGAGTTTCGTAGGAAAGTGAAAAAGAAAGAAGGGAAACTTGACGAGTGAGAAAATCGAGATCTTCGTGTAAGGTCCTTTTTTCTCTCCATTGTTCGTCGGAGAAAGCGCCTAATTTTCTCATTTTGAAAATCGTAGCACGTGCTACATCCACGCCCATGAACTGATGTAGCACTTAACGTAGTTCCCTCGATCTCGTGGAAATTGGGATGAAGCGAGAAAATGCGATTTTACGCCAAATAATAGCGGGCTTTCTCGTGTTAAATTTTCGGCTGCTTTATTCATATTTTTTCGGTGAAATAGATACAAATAATGGCCTTTGTTCAAAGACATATGAAAAATATGTACGTAAATATGAGCAAAGTGACACTAAAAAATTAGACCTTTAAAAAATTACAACATTAACGAATAAAATTAGCAACAATTGTAGAAAAGTAAAAATTACGAAAATCGGAAATAAATTTTTATTTTTCTTTACTCGAGGCAATAAATAGAAAAGAACGAGGAACAGGTCCTACAGAGAACGAAGAAAAGACCTTTAGAACGAAGAAATAAAGTCAACAACCCTCCGGGCGTGCAAGATCTTAACAAAAACCTCTTTTCCTCCCTGCTGACATTTAGCTCCGTCGTGAAAATGTAAACTCGTCCGTGTCCACGGATATAAACACAAATAAGATTTAGAAAAGGCTGCAACGAGCGACAGGTAGTCACGAAATATTCCTTTTCTTTTTTTTTTCAAAATCACTCGAACTTGAAATAATAGTCGTTTTTCCTGTTTCTCCTCGCTTTTACAAATACCAAACTGCGTTCAAAAATCTTTTGAATTTACGTGACTGCGCATTCGGTCATTTATTTACTTCGTCTCCCGCTTTGTCTCGCGAAAACTTGAGAATATTTTCTTTTGCAAAGAAATATCTGGACATTTTTCATGGTATCATTCTCTCAATTCTGAAGAAAACTTCGCAATAATTATTGCTTTATAATTTTCAACAATAATGAGACAAAGATCGGGATAACATGAATAAAAAAAATATTTTTTTTTTTTTAATTAATTCATATTGAAAAATCATTTCTCCGACCTAATAATTCATAAATTCATAAAAATTAGTATAAAATTAATTAAAATTAATCAATTTAATTAATTACCTATTCGAATTACATATTTTGAAGTTTTATTTCCTAATTGAAATCTACAAAATACTTAACAAGCAATAATAAAATGAAAATATGTTTGCTCACTGTTTCTTTTGCAAAGGACAGTTCGTTGAAGATAGCCTCACCTTTTAATTCATAAAAAATTCCTTCTACGTTTTATTGCAGTCATAAATATGGTATAAAAAAAATTCATTACTTTTTAAATACATATTATCATTGAAATCCTTAATACGCATGTTTTTTTGTTTCAAGACTAATGGATTTAGAAAAATTCCAGTTTTTCAACAACTTCTCGTGCTAATGATGCTCATCTCCGGTCTCGATCCATTAGCAGACGTTAAAATCCGTTACGGTCCTGTTAACTGTTTTATACAGATAAAATCCATGGACCGTACTGTCGCAACGTCTCCGTTTACAAATATACTGCAAGGAGAGGGTGCGTGTGGCAGAGATTGAAGAAAAAAACAAGGAGAACCAGCTGCACACACTCCACGCCTCTTTGCAACTGTAAACCACTATAAATATATACAGGGTGTCGAAAAATAGAAAAAAGAAAAAACATTAGAAAGTTTGACATCGATCTCTCAGATCTCCATTAAAAACAGTTCTTCAATAATTTTCTCATTTTCTTTTAGAAAAAATCTTCAAAATACACGAAATCACTGAAAAAATGATAAAACAAAAAAAACAAATCACCAAAATCACCCGAACTATTTTTAAATTGAGGAAAAAAATGTCACGAATCATTTCTATCGATTTTATTTATATCGAAGACCTTCAAATTTTTTAAATAACAAATAAATGTGAAATAATCCAAAAGAAAAGGTTGAAGAAAAAATTACGATTTTTTATTCGCCATTTAGTCAACGATATCCAATTTGTTGTCCTTTTTTTCGTTTTTAAGTTCACCTACGCAGCCCGAATATTTTATCACCGATTTTTGGGACACCCTCTTTGTATGTTTGAACACACACGAATAAATACGAGTCCACGAGCATATACATGCAGACAGCCATTTCTACTACCTCTCAATATTTTGTATGCATTTGTATATCTATATTGACGAACTTATATATACTTGTACACATATTTACATAAATATAGTAGACGAGGGGCTGTACAGACTTCTACGAGTATAAGACAAACCCCTTCGAGGAAAGCTACTGGTGGTTACTTTCACGTTGTGGCTCCGAGAAAAAAAAAAACGAGAAAAAATGTCGTATAGGGTGAAACACGATGACGAGAAAACGACACGTGCAACAGGTCCTTTCTACACCCTACACGCTCGCAGTATTTTACCCTACCGAGGATTTATCACAAGATTCCAGACTCCCCATAGTGAGGATTATCAAATTTACACACAGTTTCTATTTTTAGAAAACACCTTTATTTCTCATAGTCTCGTTATTTTATGTGTATGTAGTCTTCCCCTCAAAAATCACTGCGTCGAGAAAAAACATAATTTTTTTTGTGGAGACAGTTTAATGGAAATTCCTGGAAAGTAAAAAAAATATTTTATCTCCTTTTTTTCTACATTTTTTTTAACTCAATTTATTTAATTTACGACTTGGGTTTTTTTTGCTTCTGAGCAGATTCTCTGGCGGAGAGGGTGATTTATTTTTGAAAATTGTAAATGCTTGGTATCACTTTCTTCTTAAGTGGGATATTTT
Organism: Rhimphoctona megacephalus; assembly: GCA_963989365.1. Lineage (NCBI taxonomy): Eukaryota > Metazoa > Arthropoda > Insecta > Hymenoptera > Ichneumonidae > Rhimphoctona > Rhimphoctona megacephalus. The sequence goes on along the minus strand of OZ022419.1, from coordinate 20,688,596 downwards.
TCATTAGGAAATTAATTATAAACAGCAATTAAAATATTGCAGAAAAAAAGATTAAAGAAGCATTGAGAAAAAACGAATTTACATGATTTGGAAATTCGATAAATACTGTTTTTATTAGACGAATCAGTGAATAATCTTAAAATATTTGGCACGTTTTATTACAATAAAAGAAGATCGAGCTTTTGTGAAAAATTTAAAACCGAGCTCAATTTTTAACACGTTCGTGGCATGACTATATTTTTGATGAAAGTTTTGCGGTTTTGTGATTATGGTTTTGTTTTTTCAAATCAGCTAGTTTATCGGGATGGAGAGACAGACAGAAACGAAGAAAAACGCGAGAGGTCAAGCGTCTCTTATTTGATGCATGAATCAACAAAGGGAGGTCGCGACGTTAGCCGCTAACGGAGAGAAGCTCCATCATCAGGAGGCACAAGATTGAGAAGATGATTGAGAAGATTGGGAGCAATCAGACCGGGAGCGAAATGCGTTCTCGTTCTCCGTTATTTTCTTCAGCTCTTAGTTGTTCCACCCACTATAAAACGTCTCGTGACTAATCCTACATTCGCCAATTTACATTGATTACTTATTATTTGTATGTACGTTACGATCGAATCAATGGAAATTGAATTTTGAGTTCCCAAATCACTCGTATTATTCTTATAATCCAGTAAATCATTTTTTTTACTAGATTTATGGTAAAATGTTTATAAAAAATTGATTCGAGACAATCTACGAAAAAAAACATGAAAATCATTAATTTTTTCCGACTAATCTCGACTCGGTGTGTCAAAAAAAAAAGAATAAAAAAAAAATAAAAATAAAGTTTCGTTCGAGATTTTTTCGGCTTTGTAAATTTGGTGGTTACGTATAAAGTGAGAATAAGAAACGATAGGTGGCACGAAAACGTCGAGGTTTTACACCGCGAGACAAGTATACGTAGGAGGCAAAATAAAGAGTGCGTAGGTGTTGGAGGACGAAAGGCTACAGAGTCTGAATAGCCACTCTCGTGGAGAGCACATTTAAGCGAGCAACAAAACGAGATAAGTTGTGAGGACTTCGGGCACGAGGCCCCGCACGAGATTGTTGGGTTTGAGAAAAAGAGCCGTTAAAGAAGCGACCGAAGCCGAGAGAGAAACTCCGCGAGAGTCAATCCTTTATCGAAACTTAAAAAAAAAATATTTACTACCCAGTTTCGAAGATAAAATGATGCAAATGAAGATGAGCCTTAATCATGGAGAACGCCCACGATATATAAAAAAGAAATAAACATATATTACCGTAACTTTGACTAAAATTACGAATTTCATGCCCATATACGAAAGAATATGTTTCCGTCTCATTTTTAATCAATTTTATCAAAATCATGTCTTTACACACCTGAATAGTTTCCTATAGAAATAATAAACAGAATTACTAATGGACATATGTGTAAATATTCATCATTTCTGTTTATTTCATTCAATTTAAAATGAAGTTCACTTAATTATGATCATTAGTTTTCTAAATGAAATATTAAATATCTATTTCGCAATTAGAAACCTGTCGATTTATTTAAAAATCCATTACTTTCGAATTATTTTTCTTTCTCTGAAACCATAAATTTCAAATTAATTGCTATCAATTACGGATTCTAATTAGATGAAATTAGGATTGGAAGAAATTAGGAAAAAAAAGGTTAAGACAGCGAAGAAATGTTTTTTATCGTTTTCAAGACTCGCTGCTAATTTGTTTTCGTGTTTTTAACGTTCAATATTCGGACACCCTATACAGAATTGATGGTACGAAAAGTTCGGCACTGATTTGACTAAAGTACATTGTAGTAGTCACCTTAAAACGCCTTTTATACGATCATATAGTATTTAAATTTTATTTTCGTATGTATATGTGTGTATACAATATTCAAAGTGTTATAAACGTAAGTAGGCGTTATGCTCACTCGTATAAGATCGAGTATGGCTATGGCGGCCGGTTTTTAATAACGTGGGCGTCGTGAAGAGCGCGTGCTAGCTGGAATCGAGGAACACGAGATTGTAAGAGATCGGCGAAGAAATGCGAGGCTCGTGCCGCGGCCGTTACAAAACGCGGACACCACAGCTGCGCGCTTTCAGTAAGAGAATCAAGTACGTCTGATTAAGAGTATTTACGCGCACACTCGATATACGTTCCCTCATACACACTTTCAATACAATTTTGAATACGAATAATCATATTATGATTTTTATTAAATTCGCGTGCTCGAGACCCATCGAAAGTTCATTTATTTCTCAATTTCTTCGTCTTTACAATCGTCAATATATTTTTTTCGTTCTTTCACGGTGGTCCGAAAAAAGCCCAACAGATATTTTCATCGATGAGATACAAATATTTCAAATAAAAAAAAAAAAATTATTTCCGAATGTGGATAAAATTCAGAGGTTTGATTTCTAATGTAAATGTTGGGTTTTTATTATTTATTTTTTAGTAATGTGTTAGTTATGAATATAACGAATAAATTTACTATTTTTTTCGTTCCTTTCGGTCTCTTGGATATTTATTGGGGCAAAAACGTCGAAAAACATCGTTCGTCGATTTCCTTACTATTTACGAGACATTTAAAGTACACTTGATTGCTGTATATTGGATAGAAACTATACTATAAAAAATGTTGCAAATAATAATGTATTAAAATCGTTTTTTCAAAGCTTCCGCGTAATGCGATAAAATGTAACGGTATGTTTTCTTGTCAGCAAAACATAAAATTAGAATTTTACGGAAAAAATAGTCACTCGACTTGTTTTCTTAGGTAAATGTACACGAATAGTCGCCCCGATGAAAATTTCGCTTTTTACGACTCCTGTATCCTTATGGACTTACCTTTCTCTCTCGCCGTGATTATCTCATTGCACAACATTTTTTATCGCGTAAATAAGGACACGTATATTTTACTAGATGTGGTGAAAGTGTACGAGGAATTCTACTACCTCAATTTGTCCGACTTTTGACCTTTAGTAATTTTTTCCCTCAATTTTTAGTTTGATGGAAAAGAAAATTGCGAATGAGAAGCAAACTGTTTAAAGAAATTTTAATATTGATTTCAAGAGACTCGGTAGAGGACGGGACAAGTATATTTGCAGCTCTGTTGTCTGCTGTCCCGAGCGCTCGCCGAGTCTATATTATCTCGTAATAAAGCGATTCGCGGTAGTGTTAATATTTACGAATGACGACTAATGACTTCAACGTTGGACAGAGATATTTATTTGGAGTTATTTTGACGTTTTGTTTCACGTCTGTTGTGTTCAATATAAATTTTGGGCAATCGTTAAATGTTAGTACGAAATTTCGCCACTCAGGACGTGTACGGAATTAATTCAATTTCACTATTTATATCATGGAAAAGAATAAACAAAAGAATAATAAAGAAAAATAATGGTGCATTACTCACTCCATCCTCGATTTGTCGTATGAAAAATAGTCCCTTGACGAGCAAGTATCGTCAACGTCCGGTCTTGCGTCATCGTAAAATTTGCCATTATTCTCGTGCACGCAATCGTTCTCACTAATCTTGCCACAATTAACACTTCCTCGTCTTCCGACACGACGTTTTCTTTTTTTTCTTCTTTAGCAAACTCCACTTGCTTCTTGATTGCACTCACACAAAAGCTCACGCCATTTTTATTTACAATGTAATTATTTTCACAAATTTTACACAAAATGGCCGACTAGACGATGCAAAATTCTGCATTTTTTTTTTGCGATTTAAAAATTGACTGTTTTTGAAAAGTCGAAACAGAAAGCGTTTTATGAAATCCTTATCAGCGCAGTCTTTAGTTCGATTTTTGTACTCGTTTCGTCGTGCTGACACGAAATATCTTACAATGGTACAACAAGCACGCGACTAAATTCGATAATAACCAATTTCCTCCAATTTCCTTACCAAGAATTCATTTTTTATAGCAAATTCATAAAAGTGGACGTTTCACTAAAAGGAAGTAAGATTTTGTTAAGGCCGATTTTGAATTGATCGTGCTATTTTCATGAAGATTTTTGAAGATTTATTATCCGTGCAGTTATCACACGCCGGTAGTTGCGGAAAGGGCTACAAAAACGTTTTTGCGACTGACTTCACTAGCAAGAACGCGCGCGTACTGAAATGGACACATTTACAACTCTACCAGAAACATCTCTACCAAAATTCAACTCTACCCTAAAAAAATGTCCCGTAAGAACTCTACCATAAATAACACTACCTCGTAACAACTCTACCAAACGTAAAAAATCTACCTGAAAAAAAAATTAATATTAGATAAAACGACTACCATATAACAACTCTACCAGGAGCACATTCTACCAGAACATTTCTGTCGGTAAATAAATATACCGCGATAACTCTATCACAAAAATAAATGATTTGATAAAATTTCTACCATGTAACATCTCTACCATATAAAAATTGGACCATCATTTACATCTATACCCCAGAAACAATCTATTATAACATCTCTACCGTAAATAAATGTCTACCGGCGACAACCCCATCACAAAAATTTATTATTTGATAACATCTCTACTGATGGTAGAGGTCTCTAAATGATAAAAACGTTTGCCGAAAATGTCAACACACAAATAGAAATATATTATTTACTTTTTAATAATATAATGAAAGGTTTATAAAAACTGAATTCGCATAACCTTTTTATTATTTATTTTAACAATTAATGAATTAACAATTCTTATAGACTTAATGTTTTCTCTTAAACATACGTTTTGGCAGTGTAATTACACTGCTAAAACGTATGATTAATTACACTGTCAAAACGTATGTTTAAGAGAAAACGTTAAATCTGTAATAGAAAGAAAAACTTTCGGTATTCATTAATTGTTAAAATAAATAACGAACAAGTTATGCAAATTCAGTTTTTATAAACCTTTTATTACATTATTAAAAAATAAATAATATATTTCTATTTCTATGTTGACATTTTCGACAAACGTTTTTACCATTTGAAAAATCTACGTTATCAACATTTGGTAGAGATGTAAATGTGGTGGACATTTAATATGGTAGAGATGTCATGTGGTGAACATTTAATATGGTAGAGATGTCATGTGGTAGAAATGTTATGAAATAATAAATTTTTGTGGTAGAGTTGTCGCCGGTAGACATTTATTTACGATAGAAATGTTATGACAGATTGTTTGGCACCTTTACAAGCCTACCAAAAAAAAAGTCTACCCGTAAGAATCTCTACCGCTCGATCTCTACCAAAGAAATGTCAACCAACAAAAAAACACTATCAGAGCCTAAAACTACCAAGATTTGTTCACTACCATGGTCATATTCAACCAACGAAGAATTATTAGTGTAATATAACTATATATTACACTGTATATAGATATATACGCTACTAATTCTTCGTTGGTAGAGTATGACCATGGTAGTAAACAAATCTTGGTAGTTTTAGGCTTGGATAGTGTTTTTTTGTTGGTGGACATTTCTTTGGTAGAGATCGCGTGGTAGAGATTCTTACAAGTAGGCTTTTTTTTTGGTAGGGTTCTAAAGGTGCCGATTGTTTCTGGGGTATAGATGTAAATTATGGCAGAATTTTAATATGGTAGAGATGTCACATGGTAGAGATGTTACAAGGTAGAAATTTTATCAAATCATTTATATTTGTGGTGGAGTTGTCGCGGTATATTTATTTACCGATAGAAATGTTCTGGTAGAATATGCTCCTGGTAGAGTTGTTATATGGTAGTCGTTTTATCTAATATTAATTTTTTGTTCAGGTAGAGTTTTTACGTTATTTGATAGAGTTGTTACGAGGTAGTATTATTTATGGTGGAGTTGTTACGGGACATTCTTTTGGAGTAGAGTTGAATTTTGGTAGAGTTGTAAATGTGCCCTGAAATGAGGGTACCGATTGTACCGATGACCAAATTCAACATGGCCGGCACAATCGCAAGGAGTCGGACGGGTACTCAACTAGCGTTTTTTTCGCTTGCATTAAAAACAGCGCTCATTTTTGTAATGTGCCAATAAATTTCGAAAATGGTGTGCTCATATGAATTTTTTTTTTTTAAATTCAAATTAGCATAAAATACAGCAATGAACAATAATTTTCATAGTTTATCAAAAACGATTGTTTTTTTTTTTTTTCATTTTCCCATGAATCGTCTGACTGTGAACAAGATTTACCATGTATAATTTTACCGTCTAATGGTAAATGAACTATTTTGCATCAAAATCAGACAAAATGTATATTAACCCCAGATAACCAAACGACGTACGTTACTAGTACGATCAGAGTACGCCGTATTTTGCCTATACTAATAACATAGGATCTGGTACGCAATCGTACGTTTTGTTTATGGGGAGGCGCTACATCAGTTGCGTAAGTGCGAGAGAGACAGCTGAAAAGAGTAAATTCATATTTATCTCGGAGATATACTTGATATTTCGAGAAAAAGAAAAGGTAAATATTTACAATCGCGGCTTCCACTCAAAACACGATTATAAATATTTACCAAAGAAAATTTACACCTTATTCTCTGATGAAAGGAGAACAACGTGTAACTTTTGATTTTCTCGAAAACTCAACTGCGTCAGCGAGAAATGTGCAGGATGTTTACCGACTGAAAGATTGATAGATCGCGCGGCAGCGACTCGAGACAAATACATTCACTTATTTAACCCTACGCGGATCATATGGGTCATTTTCAACCCATAAATCCAACAAAAGTAAACCCAGCAAAAATCATATGATCCGCGCAGGGTTAAGTATGTGTTTAAGTAATTTTTTTCTTTCGATCGTGCATTAGAACATATTTGATGCTCAAATGTTTTTTCCACTGTTGCAGTCTAGGGATACTACTATACTGGTGAAAAGTTTGGTAATATTTGAGATCTGTTGTGTACGTGACAGCTGACCGATATTTTTTATCAGTTTTGACTTTTTGTTAGAGACTAATCTTATCAATTTTGATATATGGTACAGGAATCAAGTGTCACTTAATTTGAATACACTTTTTTCCGACCGAACGATCCACGGGACTTTCGGTCGGCAAAAATCGCGTAAACCGTTCTGCTTGGACTATATTTCCAATTTTTCTTCTACATGAATTACATTTCGGGCATATAAGGAAAATCACTGTGATTTTCTATATTTTTGTAAATATCTATTGTTTAGGCAAAAATTTGGAAACGTGAAAACAGCTAAACTTTTGCATTCATGGCGACTCAGTCGGTATTTTAAATTACCATAAACCAGAATTTTGTTTAAATTAATCTTAGAACCCCAACGTTGGGTCATACGCGTTCATGCCTTTCGACGTACGATACTTACATGTATGCAATTTTTTCAAAAAATGTTTTTTTTCGGCATGGGAAAAATTTTATCATCCAGCTAAGGGTCCAAAGAAAACTCATGAATTTTTTCAGATGTTTTTGTACACTAGTATAACATAGTCCAATAAGCGACCGTTACGAACGACTCACGTTGAGGTTTATTCGTGCTCATAACAAAACTTTGTTATTGTCATAAATTTGTGTTGAAATTTCGAAAACGAAAAGTATATGAAAAAAAGAAATTCGAATAGAAACAAAATGCACAGAAAGTTTTCAAATGAAAATGAACTAATTAAATAAACGAAATTTGGATCCAAAAAACAGCATATTTTAAAAGACTATTTTATTTCTAACATATTCGTTAGTTCCAACTCCATAAATTCTACATTACTAATGATATCAATGAATTTTCTGAAATTCAATTTTGTGAAAATCTCAATTCGAAATCTTTGCGGTGCTATTTTCTTGCATCAAAATTTCACAAAAATCTCAATTCTGAATTTTTATATATTAATTATTGTTGTTCGAAATTCGACTATATATCATCCCTAATTTGTGGAGTTGTCACAGCCCTTGGACTCAAAGTCATTGAAATGTACTTGTCTCGAAACGCAGTGCAAACTTAGTTCTACCATCGCCATGGAAACGTTACTCTGTCTACGTACCTGAAAGTCCATCGATTCACTTTCACGCTCAAGTCTCCGCGACCAAAATCTTCTCAAAATATGAATTTTCTTCTAGGTTATATTTATTCTCATCTTTATTCAATAATACAATTCTACATAAAAGACGATGTTCTCTAGCCTCATCGTAAAATTGGATGAACAATAAAAAAAAAAAAGCATTTATCGATTACTTCGAAAGCGGCAGGTTTCCAATGATCGCGAAAACAAAAAAAGAAAACCATTGTTTCTGTCGAATTTCACCAGAAACAGGGGAATGGTTTATGTAAAAATGAGTTTTTTCTTCACCTTTTGCACAAACACTATTAATGGTGGAAACCAATGGATGTCACACCGTATCTTGCCCTTAATAAATCAGGATGATGATAACACGTTGTATGTTCACAGCGTATAAAAAAATGTATCGCGCCATTTGTTGATTATGTCTGTGATTGTTATTCCAAGTATTTATTCAGTAGAATCTTTGTTGAGGATAATTTGCATACTGTTGTTGAGGATAACCAATGGGCGGACCGGTATTTGGTGCACCGTATTGCGATGGCCCAAGCCCATACATTTGCTGTTGTTGCAACGCTTGTTGTTGCTGTTGTCCATACTGATTACTTTGCATCGCTGTACCACTGTAGGATTGTTGTGCTTGATTATTAGGAATCATGTTACTGAACGATTGATTATAATTATAACCATTGTTCATGTAAGCCCCAGAATTGGGATTAAAGTTGCTTTGTTGTTGTTGTTGTTGTTGTTGTTGTTGTTGTTGTTGTTGCTGTTGGTAATTAGCAAATTGATGATTGCTCATTTGTTGATAAGCCATTGACGAAGAAGATTGTCCAGTCATCAGTTGTTGCTGTTGTTTTTGTAAACCGACGTCACTCTGATAATTAGAATTATAAAGATTCTGTTGTGGTATCGGAAGCTGTGGAATCGGTGGGATTGGGAGATCGGTATCGATATTATCGACTTTAGGAGCCGCGTGTGATTTAACGACATATTTGTTGGGCAAATCGCCCATTATGTTCGCTATGAGTCGTTTCGTTTCGTTGAGTATAGCGTTTGGATCGCTATTACCCTCGTCACGCGGCTTTGTCGAGGGTGAAACTCTCGATCTGGTTGGTGATTGCGATCTCGAACGAGACCACGATCTTAACGAATTGGAACGAGATCTCGAGGATTTTTTTCTTCTAGCTTTTTCACTCTCGCTCACGTTTTTATCAGCTGCTTTGTAAATGTCCTCGAAAGAATAATCATCGTCGTCGTCAGAAAGATCGACTTTAGCTTTTGATCGCTTACCACTTTCCTGGGGCTGCTGCTGCTGTTGTTGCCTTTGCTGTTGTTGCTTAAGTTCTTCCTCGTCATCGGCGAACATATCAAGCTTCGGTTTCCACTTTTCTTCGTCGTCAGTAGGATTTTGATTGATCTTACGCGTTGAAAAGGGCGACATACTTCTGCCACCTTTCGAATGTTGGTTGCGACTCGACGGCGCTTCCCTGGGCGGTGTTGGATCTTTCTTCGATGCGGGTGTGCCAAGATTCACGTAACCCCGGAGCTTCTCCACTCGAGGCAAATCGGTAGCTTCCAATTTTTTCAAAAAATTGATTAAGCCGTGTTGTTCGTCGGTGCCGAGGTCCTTGAAGTTTTGTAACAATGTTTTAAGATCGTTGTCCGAAAGACTTTCCATTCTCGATGATTTCGGACGATCGTAAGCTTCACGCTGGTTACCAGAATTGATTTCTCTCTGATGGCTCGTCGATTCTCTTTGACGAGTCGGAGTTTCGCGACGACTCGGCGAACTGTCTCTACGTTGCGACGAAGATGCCCTTTCTTCTCGAGATTTCTGCAAAATCGGTGGACCCGGGGACAAAGCTTTTGTCGTTGGAAGTCCCGGAGTTCCAGAACGTCCGGTTGTCGCGATCGGCGAAACTTCTGGCACTTTTGTTGCAACCGGCGCGACAACCGAACTCCCAATGACGGAAACTTCTGTTGGCATTCCCTGCTTTTCAGCTGTTAATCCTTTAACGAAGCTCGCGGCTGTTATTGGTTTATCACTGTGCTGCGAAGCCTCGGCCATGCCAACTACAGCGTTTATAAGAGTCTCAAGCTCATCCTGAGAAACGTTTGTTCGCCCTTGCGCGACAAGAGCGGCGGCGATCTGTTGAGCAATCGCGACTTTGTCGACGGCTCCAACCCCAGGAACACTAACCGGCTCTGAGCGTAGCTTCGAAGTATCTCCGGCGCGTTGAAAAATCGCTCGGGAAGAATTAGCGAACGAGGCAATTAGCGGCCTCGTCAATTCCATTTCGCGTCTCCTTCTTTTCTCCTCTTCTTCCTGCATCTGTTGCTTCAACAATTGTTCCACTTTTCTCTTAGTTTCGGAAGCCTTGTGCAACAACTTGGCGATATTTTGTATGGCCGATTTGGTCGGCGCTATTGCTACTTTCTCGATCATACCAGCGAAAAGTTGTCCTTTCAATTTCTCTTTCACGGTTTCGAACTGGACGCAAACTTCCTCGTCGTTGAGCAAATCTTCGGCTGAATTCGGCTGAGCTTTTTCTGCTGCGAGAGCACGCGATAACAAAGTGACAATCTTCGGACCTAACGAACCAAGTTGACCTTCGAGAGCTGTCAATAAACGCAAAAGACCAACAATCTCAAGATCCTCTCGTAATAACTCCTCCTTGGGAATTGGACTCGGAGATTTTTCTTTGAGATAAGATGTTGAATAATGGTGAGAACGCGAGGGTATTAGGACTCGAGTTGGAGGATAATAAGAAGATGTTCTGTAAATACCAGATTTGCCACGCGTGTACGTGTAACCGTAATCCCGATCTCTCATTGGCTCATGGCGATCAATATATTCCGTTGTTTTGATGGTTTTCGTAGTACCAACGTACTCGACATCGTCATCGCTCTCGACGTGATGGCGAGAACGTTTAATCAAAGTTGGTGAAGTGTCACGTTTTTCACGACTGCTCGCTCTTCCAACGGACCATTTGTCGGATTTCTCAGTTTTATTTTCGCTCTTTTCCGATCGTTCGGTTCTCTCGGATTTTTCTGGTTTTGCGGTATTCTCGGCCGGTGGACGATCTTCCGGCAACTCAAGGCGCTTCCTTATCTCCTCTTTTCTCTGTTGCAACTCTTCGGCATGTATCTCGCGCATGCGTTTGTTCCAGAATTCAATCCATTCGGGTTTGAAGTCGTGCTTGCTTGGGTCTTTACCATCAGCTTGTAATTCTTTGTAACGACGGTTCCAAAATTTCTTCCATTCGTCCGGATACGACGGATGCTTTTCCGGATTTTTCTCGTGAAACTTCAGCGCTCGCTGAAGCGTCTCCTCCGAACGTCTTATCAACTCACGATATTTTTCCCATATGTCACGCTCCCGTAACGGCTTTCGAGAACGCGAACGCAAAGGACTGTAACGCGAACGATCACGATACTTACGACGATCCCCTTCCGTCACCGAACTCACGTTACCACTGCGACGATTTCGGCTACGTGAACGTGATCGCGAACGAGATGGCGAAGGACTGCTGGAAATACTGGATAATGAGGACAGGGATTTCGTGTCATCGGAAGGTCGGATCGGGACAACAGCCATTGACTTTTCCTCGCTTTTATCCACCTTTCGAGAATTCAATTTGTCTTTCGTCAATATCCGGATCTTCCATCCCCTAAAGAGAACAAAAAGTCGGTTAAAAACTACAAACATGATGTCGAAACGACATTAATTAATCTTCATTATTTTATCTATTCAATTTTTTATTTTGATCGAAAGGCCAACAGTCAATTCTCATTGTCTCGATATTTTTCTCCTCCATGCATTGGTTTATTGAACAAAAGGACCGTTTTTAATGATTTCAACTTTACTAACGATTTTTCTTTGTCCTTCGTCTCGATCTTCTTCGAAAAATGCTCAATTTCAGTTTTGTGTTCTTCTTTCTTCATGCTTTCCTCCGAATTCACTCGCGCTTCGGGATTATCGTCGTGCTGATACAAATGCTCAAGTTTGTTGAATTTTGACTGCGCATCTATCATGGAATACATATTTTTTACGTAAAATGAATATTGTTTAATGACTATCTATTTTAAAGAAGAAGATACATATTTTTTTGCATTATTATTCGAACTTAAAGATCAAATCGTTACGTCATGATGATGAGATTTTGATTTATAACATTTTTTTTTAACTCACCTTCCTTCTTCCCTCCGCCCGACATTTCAGCCATCATCTCGTCAAAGTTCGTCATCCATCTCACATCGTAACATTCCATAAATGTTCTGTCTGGTCTTTCCCTGTACGGTATGAAACAACACAGCGACGTTTCAATGTTAAAATCCAAAATTTTACGTACGTTTTTTTTTTTTTTTACGAAATTTCATTCTCTCGAGTAAGAAACGAAGGAGTATTGAAAAGGTTTGCGGAAAAATCTGTAAACTGAAAAATTGCCACATTGCATTCCTCGTGAGTTGCCATTTTTTTTCACTTCTCCCAAAAACAAACTTCTTGGGAATTGAATTTTGCTCAATTGCAAGGAAAAATAATGAAAATACGATGTGAAAATTTTTCGTTTGCAGAACTGCAGTTTTTTTTTAATTTTATTTCAACAGAATTCTATCATTTGAAACTAAATTGCATTTTATAATTAATTTTTAATGTAGGATGAAAATGGACAAATATTTGAATGAGTGATGGACCGTCTGTATCCTATTTATAAAAAAACGATGATTAATGTTGTACACTCTTAACCGATTTATCGAGCTTTGCCTACTTACTACAAAAATCCTTGATCACCATTTTACCAACAATTAACGTGGCTTACATTAATCGTTGTAAAAACAAAGATTGAAATGAAAACGTAACATGACAGAAAAAACCTTTATAATTCCATAAAATTTGAACACTTTTATGGATTTTCAAAAAAGTTTCATGTACCTCAAATATACACAACTTGAATGAATCACATTGTAAAACAAATGAAATGAAGAAAAAAAAAAAACAACAGGCTTAATATAAACAGGCTCATTAAAGATTGATGTAAAAAAATCACGAGGCGACCGATAGCTCAACTCGGGTGACAAATATCAGTCAATTAGTTGGAAGCATTGTCGAATTAATAAACGTCCACTTTAGGCACACTCGTCACATACACTTGCACGAATCGCCATTTGGGGGCGTATTTGTTTATTCGTCTGAAAAAGATTTTCTGATAAATTGATAAAGTTTAACTATTGGAAAGATATTGATCACGGGTATAAATGCCTCGGAGACATTTGTGAAAAAAAAAGGCGAGAGTAAAAAAGGGCAGAAGTAAAGAAGAAAAAAAAGGGACGAAAGTTGACCTACCTAAAGTGATAATCTTCATAGACTCTTTTGATATACTGCATCTTGTTTTTCTCGAATTGATATTTGTCGACCAATTGGGGTTGCAAGCGGCCGAAAACCTCTTCGATCTTCTTAGCGACAAGCACCGAAATCTCGTTAGCACCGCGTTTGTAGTTGGGTGTACGTGGAAATTCGGTAATAGCGCGTGAAACCGTGGGAAAATGTCGATTCAGATAAGTTATGCGATGATTATAGCTGACGAGATGTTCCATAACGGATCTTGGATCGCCACGTTTATCACAGAGTATGCACGTGTAGCTTGGCTCGCAAGACTCGTTGTCAACGAGTTCAAGAAGATATTCAAGGCCCACAAGGGGCGAAGTTCTGTGACGATCAAGACTGACTTGAATGGTGGTCGATCTGGTCATCAATTGATCTTCCATACCGGGTGGAATCGGTTCGCCAGGTGCCACAGTTTCGGCAGCAGGCAAAACATTTTCCGTTGGATTGGTGTTGTTTCTTCTTGAGGTTGTACTCGTGTCGGTGCGTTTCGACCACAACGACACCGAATAAGGCCAACGTTCGAGCTTCAATTTGTGACGTTTGCACATATTGTGACTCAACAATTTGTGCTTACCGAACAATGCGATATTGCATATGTGACACCATATGTCATCGTCATCTGTCGACGAATAAACTGGTCTTAGCGTTCCATCCTCCGCTGTTACGCTGCTGCGCATCAATTTCTTACGGTTGTGCTCTTCCTGCCGAAAACACACAGATGGAAATACAAATATTGTATCTTATTTGAACCACTCTTGAAAATATGCACTAATCGCAAAAAAAAACTACTATTTTTCAACAATGCTTAAATATCGCAGCTTTTTTCTCATCGACGACTTTCCGCCTTCTTGTTCGAGCCTGAGCAGACATCCGTGAGAAAATTATCTTCATTGTTGATTATTTTATTTCAAATTTGTTCTTTTACTTTATTTTTGTTTCCCAGGATTGCAGAATTACCTTCTCACGTTCCTCTTCAGAGAGCTGAGAAGGATTGCGACCCTCGATGTCAAGATCATCGAAATTCTGCATTTTTGCCGACTTCGCGAATATTCCTGTTCACTTTGTTTTTTTTTTCAGTTCTTGCCAATGAAGCGTTCTGAAAGCGTTGACATTAGTTAATTGTCTTCTTTTTACCATGATTATAATTTCATTATTAGCTTTAGACTGATTTTTTTTTTAATCTACGATACAACCTCGTACTTACCCCCAATTTCTGTTTTTTTTAAATTTTCTTTCTTTTTTAATTTCGTTTTATTTTTTTTTTTCAATAAATCTAGTAACAAATGACTAAAATTCTAAATTAACAACTATGGTCGTTGCAAAGTTGAGCTTTTCTTTGCACAAAAATAAATCCTGTGCTCTTTAATTGCATTTACTTATAAATACTTGTTTATCTCAGATGTGTTGTTAATTTGCACGGTGACATTTTGCTTAACAATAAAAATGATAATTTAGTAACGCTGGTATGTCGCGACTCTTTTTTTTCGGTACCAGCTACTTACCGAGCGTCAATGAGAAAAACAATCTGGTGTGTTTGGGTCATGACCACTCTCGACTTTTCTCATTTTTATTTTCTCCGCTTTCTGTGCAATTTTTTTACTTTTTTACACAAGTTCAACCAAAACTCATTGAAGAAACTTTTATTTTTTTGTTACACTATTACAAACAAAAACTCGTGATTTTCACAGAACGTCGAGTACCGTATTTTATCGTGTCCGGACACGAAAGTAACATTTGGGAAAATACGCGAATAATACAAAACACCAGGATTAACGTAAGGGGGAAATAATTAGAAATTGCCATCTGTCGTCGAGATCCCTGTAACCACTTTGCTCCGTCATTATTTTTAACGCAAACAGGTCAAGGATCAACGAGAAATTGCAGTAAACAAAATGTGCTTTTTCAATCAACAATTGAATCACTGATTATTTATGAAGTCTGACCAATCAGTCAAATGATCGTATGTATATTTGTAAAAATATATGATGAAAATTGAAACAAAAAAATAATCATCAAACAATAAAACATTATTTTGTAATTATGAAATTTGTAGTTAATGCGAAAAAAAAAATTGATGATAGCTAACGTTAACGATGATGTAAATTAATTAGGATAATTGCTAAATTAATGTTGCAAAATTTGCAATTTATTGAATTTAATATTTGTTATCTCAAGAAAAAACGAATTTTGGGCGAAACCTTAAATTTATTCGTATTTATATATATATATAAATATTTATAAATATTATCAAAATTGTTAATTCGGGAGCGAACGAGTCACGTAAACTTTTCTATGATAAAAAAGTAATGTAAATTGAATATCACCACACTACATTATGAAAAGTTACCGAAACTCTAATTGAAGTTCTATAACTTCGAGTAAAATAAAAAACGTATATTAATCAAATTACGGCCCGGTGGATTGCTAAATCGCGTAAGAAAATCCTACACATTAGCCAGTAGTTCGAGCGAAAAAAGGGTAACGTTTTACCGGAGCGCTAAAAATAGCACATACAATACACTCGAAATTGTATCGAAATTATTGAATTTTCGGAAAACGTCATTTTCGCCTTTTTTCTAACAGAGGCAAAAGTTGAAATTTTTTTTCATATAGTTAAAACTACATCGTAACTCGTGCTCGCTTGTGTATATATATATATATATATACGTATATATATATATTTAGATATCGATCCTTGAATAGATACAACGAAAATTCCGGATTTAACAATTAATGAACACTTCAATTATTCGAGACTCACCCTTTGGATGAACACGACGATTATCCTTTCCTTCACCAACTTGTAGAATCAATTATATCACGTTAATTAACAAACGTAAGACACATTTCTTTCTTTTATCCTACCCAAATACACATAGTACTCGGTGGACAACGGCCATCTTTAACTGAATTACGAGCTCATAGGAGTTGTACAACCGCTTTCAGGCTCCCTCTCATCGAAGCGTCTATGAACGAATTTTTTGCGTTCGCAAACTCAACTTTTCACCAATTAATTCGAGAATTGATGGTGAACAAATCACGAGACAAAAAAAGCAACAAATTACGTCTTATTGTACACAATATTTTGATCCAAACGTCTATCAACCTTGAGAATAACTACCCGTGTATGGATGTCAAAAAATTTACGTTGTATTGTAGAAACGCGATTTTAACATGAGAAGAGTATGGATCATAGATTAATTAATTGTGAAAGTTCGAATCGCATATTTATGTCGCAATTTCTAGAAAACGTTCAATTTATTTTAACAATGTTAAATTGTGCTTTAATGCAGTCTTTGAAAAGAGGTGCCACCTTCAGGCCCTTTTCTCAAAAACGTGTTTTCTCAATCGACGGGAAAAATAGTACGAAGTTTATCCGCAAAGGTGGCAAAAATTTACCAGGAAAATATGAAATAGGGACCGTGCGCGGCGCTTACAACGCCACGAAGTGGAGAATTTCTACATTAGCTAGGTGTTAAGCACGGTCTTACTTGCAACTGAGTCAAATTTTGGTGGTGGGGATGGTCGCGTTACTGTCGGCCCATTAGTGGCCTCGGCCGCCGCTACGCGTCGCTTTGATCAAGTCATAGCGGCAACAGAGCGGAAGACCAATATGATATAACCTATAAACACGGTCTTACATTAAATGTGATTACAAAGAACACCACGTGTTATTTTGTGATTTTGCGACGCTATTTGAAATCCTGGTGATATTAATCGTTCACACAATATTTCGTTTTCCGAAAAAAATTTTATCCACACTTGCCATTACTTTGCAAAAATTCCTTAAATATAAATTCTGAATGCAATTTGATATAACAAAACTGATGCCCCACGTCTCCCCGTACGTTGGAATAAAAATTTATTGATGTCCGTGAATATATTAAAAATATTGAAATTAATGAAAATTATAAAATTAATTTGATTCATTAATTAACCACATATTTATTCTGAAAAAAATATACATTTTTTGTGCCAGCAATCTCAAAAAAAAATCAAGTCCTGAAGGCGGGTCTTGTCTCAACCCGTTACCCTCCCCGCCGAGGTTCAGCGTTAACCGCTTCAGCTAAACGTGCTTCTTACAGCCATCAAAAATAAATGATACATGCTTATCAGGGCTGCTTGAAATAATAATGCTTTAGGGTATAGAAAACTGCAGTTCAATTTTTTTTTATATTCATTAATATTACTTTTTTTAATATTCAATATTCATATTTTTTTCGTCGGAAACGTTCCTATATGTACATTTCTATCATAAAACTGGTTATAATTTCGACGCATGCGCTCCAGTCGCTATGACAAGTTCGTAGCGCCGCTCTTGTGGCTGCAAGCCAAAACTTAGTGCCGACATTAAGCGAACCACCCCCACCACATTCGTTGCAAGACCTGTATGTAAGACCGTGGTGTTAAGTAATCAAGCGCGTATACGCGGGTGACGAGATTTTTTAATTGATTTACGATACAAAATTGATTTGTTTGTTTTTCTTCATCAAAAAGACATTGGTAAATGCAGGGCAGCTCTCACACACCACTTTAGATTCGAGAAGATTGACCATTTTTGAAATACTGTTCTTTTCCCGAGAGCGCTGTCCATTTCGCATGAAAGAGCGAGAAACAAACGGAATGAATTATATGCCGATTCGTCGCCCGTACTTTGTGTTTCTACGACATTTGAAATATATCTTGAGCCACATTTTTAAAAAATTTTTATATAATTTTAGGCTCCAGCACGACCATTAATCACGAGCTGAAAACCTTAATTGCTCATTTTTAACATTATTAATCGTAAAATTTGTCTTTATTCCTATCATTCAAAGCCAAAATAGCACCGCACAAATTGCACATTCAGACACGAGAGAGCGTGCACATCGGCGGTGGTGCTGCTCTCTATAGCTCACGCATGGTCCCTATTCGTGTAGCACAAAATCGCAAAATCTCGAAGAGGGAAAAAAAATTTATATACAAATATCCAAAACACAAGAAACCTCAACACGACCTTGAAGACGTTTGGAATCGAGTAGCGAAACCAGTAACTCCTAGAGGACCGTTTCAACTGCTCTTTTCCCAATTGTTACACGTTTTTAAATTACGATATTAGTATTATTATTTAATTAATTAGAATGGAAGTTGCGAGTGCGTGCAGCAGCCCCGCAGTAATTATGGGAGGACATCAAACGGCAAAACGGAAATTTTTCCAATGGGCGGTCAAGTGGTTTTATGCTAATATGGCTGAAGACGTAAGTAAATATGCAAAATTCAACGGCCCTCGTAAGAAATAAACAAAATTGTTAACCGTTACCGCTGTCAAAAAAAAATCCTCTTTTTTTACTCGCGATTATAGCCTATAACGAAGTAAAATCGAACAATTTTCATAAAATAAAATATATTTTAACAATTCGATATTAATTCCCAAAAAACAGGAAACGCCTCATTATATATAATTCGTAACTTTTTATTCATGATTTTTAAAAAATAATTGAACAAATTTACATTGAAACAATGCATACAAAACTTTGCACCATTATATATTATCGAAAATCGATGTTTCCAAAATCACAAAGATGGCTGAATATTTTGAAATATTATTTCGAACGTTTGAGTACATTGAAATTGTGATCGAACAAAATTATCGCAGAATCTAGAAAAACCGGACGCTCCTGCTTTGGTCTGTCTCTTACAATCAATCGGTTTTCAATTGCGCGAATTCGAAAAAATAGAGGAATCAAATAGAATGAAAGAATCGAAACCGAATGAAAATACTGTACGATTATTCGTCGAGTGTGGCACATCGGGTATGAGAGCGTGCTTAGAGCTCAACGATGTTAAATGCAAGTGTCCGAACTCGGAAATCACTAAAGACGCTTCGTTCTGGAGCGTTAGTGGGGTCGGTGGTACTGGACCAATCAACACTGCCAAAATCGTAAGAGTAGCATTTTTTCGTAAATCAAATGATCTCAGATTTCGTTAAATCGATTCCTAAATTCGTAATATTTTCCATATACATAAAAAAAACATCGAAATTTTTTTTTTTAAATTGAATTTTTATGAAATAGAATGCGATTTTTAAAAATATGAAAAAAATACATGAAAAATAAAACTGTGTGTCAGGAAAATAAAAGAAATCACTGTTCAATCCAAAATAGAAAAGCACCAATAGAATCGAAGAAAGTGGCAGTAATCTTCTTCCCCCAGTGTCGAAAGAAACAAGTAAAATTCTTCACGACGTAACGTACCATCTGCTCAACATTATCGCCGACAAATCGTCGGACATCAATCAGAATTCGAAAAATCAATCGAACTTGAATCTCAGCACTTTACTCAACACAACTAATAAGAACGTTAGCGATAACGCCGAATCTGAAACGTTGAAAAACCTTTCGGCGAATATCGTGCGAAGCTACACACAACCGGAAATTGTACTGCCACATGCAGGTGCGCGCAAATTCAAATGGAACGCCCAACCACTCGAAAAGGTACATGAATTTTTTTATTTATACTCATTTTCATGAAAATGAGAAGTAAATTAAAGCAAATGTAATTAATTTACAAATAATTAACTAATTTTAATTATAATTCAATATTGAATTAATTCGTTTCAATTAATAATTGAATTATAAACTAAAATTTGTTTTAATTTATTTCCAATTAAATTTTAATTGTTAATCCCATGATTTCGAAAGAATAATGTAGGGAAATTGTTTGTTATTTTCGTTATTTCACTGGAAGAGAAAAAAAGATTTAAAAAATGAAAAATAAATCTTTTAAAAAATGATTAAATCATTGGATCGATTTTTTAAAAAGATTGACCGCGATAACGATTGTAACGGATCGAAGTGGAGCACGGATCTCGAGAGTGAAATAATCGACAACGATCAGCCCCGGCCATCGCCACCGAAAATCGCAAGTTCACCGGTCTTCATGAATCAACTTTGCAATTCACTCAGTCAGATATCTCTGCAAAGCGAAGAAGACGCTGGCAATGTAGTCGAGCATGTTATACAAGCTCGTAAAAACTTGGACAAAGCCCTTGAAATTTTGATGGCAAAAAAATCGCCAAACTCTTGCAATTCCCCGACTTTTGGTACAGTAATCGTGATTAATTATTCTTAACACTAGACCCCTACGACAGGGTTGAAAACGACCCCAATTTTTTTAAAGAAAAACTTATTTTCTCCATTTTTTCGAAACTTCACGGTTTTATAGAGTTTTTATCATTAAATGTTCAACGAATACAATTTTAGCATACACCATTCTTTTCGTTATCGAAAAACGAAGAAAATGGTATCTAGAGACGCGGCAGCGTCTTGACGCCAAGTATTAAAAAGAAAGGCAAGACGTGCAGTGTATCTTTACTCGAGATTGGGCGATTTTATAATTATACCTTATTATCGCTTACGAGGAACATTTTATGCTAAAATGAAGATTGGGGTCGTTTTCGACCCCGTTGTAGGGTTTACGTTCGGAAAAACAGCTTGTAGAGGTCTAGGGTTAAATTTCATATTTTACCACTCGTTTTTAATGCTCTGTTATTTTTATGTATCATTTTTGATTTCATTTCAATTTCTCTGCATTTTTATTTTTATGGACCAATTTTGGATATTGTTTTTGTCACTTTACTTCATTTTAAATACATTTTAGTCAATATTTCGTCTTTCTGGGTTGATTTTGATTTTTTTGTTTAATTAGTAATTTTATATTCAATCGTTCATTTTTCATATTTTAATATCCTTGTTTCGTAAATAATGCTATCACTGATTTTGTACTTTTTAGTGCTTAATTTTCGATCGTTTAACTTTAAATGTCGATATTTCGTTTTACGAAAGTTGCAGCCGTCGTTTTACAACTATCTAATAAACTGGCTCATCGTTTATTCTCATCTATTATTTAATATTATTATTATTTATACTTTACAGATAATTTATGTACAATATTCACTCAATGTAGATTTTCGTTTCATCCTTATGTTGAATTTTTGCAGAAGAAGGAACATTTTTGAAGCCAGCACCTGGAGGTTTGAACCTGACAGCAGGTGGATCGAGGAGATTGAGTACTTGCAGTACGAGCAGTTTGCGAAGCCCTTCAGGAAGTGTTCGATCGCGACAGAGTTCAAGTTTTTCCCTACCGGTTCGAGAACCATCATTTACACAAATGAAGAGAACGTCCAATCAAACGACAATCCCAAAATCATCGAGTTCGAATATAACACGCCGAAGCGTGGGTCCCGCGCTCTCAACATCGATGATCGCACCGTCGAGTGCAGGAGGAGCTGTGAAACGTCAAACTTCGAACATCGATCAAAATTCCACGACTTCAAAGATCCCCGGGCGTCGAAAAAGCTTTGGTGTTTTAGGCAATCAACCATTAAAATTGGCGGCAACTTCGGCGAGAAATACGGTGAATAGTTTGAAAAGAAAATCACCGGAACCAAAAAAAACAACGTTGAATCAATCGAGCACACAAAAAGCCAGTTCGTCGACCAATCAAGCGCCAACTAATCTTAAATTCGGATATGTCAAAAAAAAATCCTCTCTCGTTTAACTCCGTCTTTTCATTCCCTCGCTTATTTTTTGTATCTTTTTAAATACGGAAACACGGATTCGTCATGTAATTTATTCTTTTATTTATTATTCCAGTCGTAAGTCCCGTCTCAAAAATCGAATATTTCAAATACAGTTTCTTGTCTTTTACGTCATTTCTTCGACATTTCCCTCCTGTTTTACTTGTCTTTTTGTCTTGTGTAAATTTTTGCATTTGTTGAGACAAATTCAATAAAAACAAACAAAATGATTTAAATTAAATGGCTGAATTATCGATCGGGAATAAAAAGATAATTGATTATTTTCTTTTTTTGTATTCTTATCGATCCAGGATAAAATTTCTTTATTACTCTCCTTCTAAAATTGTGTGTTTGTCTGTTTTGTAGTTTATTGTTTTTTTTTTTCATCTCTTGTAATGATTTTTTCATTCACCATCATCCCACGAAACTTACATCGCTCTCTCTCTCTCCCTCCTTCTCCCTTTCATTCCTCATTCGCTCGTTCCCTCTCTTTTCCTCTCTCGCTCTTTCTCTCGATTCTTTTAGTCATTTTTTTCTTACACATCGCTGTGCACCTACCACAACAACATTTAATTACATTTATTTAATTATTCACCTATAATTAAGAGATACAGTAAGCGTAATTATTTTTATATTTACAAGGTTTCCACCCTTTTTTTTATACTTTAATATTATGTTTTCCTCTGCTCTTTCACCAAACTTCCAGCTTCATTAATCGACGACTCGACGCGTTCAACTAATTCAGTTCTTTGTTTTTGTTTTTGCTTTTTTTTCGTTTTTTTTACACATTCGTACGTTTTCTCTTTATCACTATTATTTTCATCACCATTTTCGCATCTCTTTCGCACATTTTCGCACACATTTATTTTCTCTGCGTTCCAGCGTTGTAACAAAAAAAAAAAGTTGTCTCTTCGCCCATCGTCGTTACTATTTTTGAACGATTCCATTGGAGGCTTGAAAAAAATTGAGTTTCTTCACTCATCGACGGAATGAGCGCGTATGAATATAACGAAAAAAAAGATCAATGGCCGATCGACGATGAAAAAAAGCATTTTTTCGCATTTCGGACAGAGTCACCGCGGTCAGTGAAAGGAAGGGGCAGAAAAAAAAGAAATACTCTGTATTCGTTTCCAGTCACACCTGTCGTCCAGCGCGTTTTTCAGCTTGCTTCTTCTTCGTCGTTGCCATAATCATCACCGTCGTCGCCGTCGTCGTCGATCCTCTTCTCTTTTTCTTTCTTACTTGCCATCGCAGCCGGAAAGCTGTAGCGTATTTTCTTCATTTTTCCGAACCATCGCAAATCGCAACATCAACACAAAGGTTCTTCCTTTTTTTTCTTAGCGAAGCCCCCACTGACGCGATGAAACAATCAAAGGGGCTGCCAACAGCAGGCATCATGTCACTTCCATCGCGAGTGAATTAGTCTTGTTAGCTCGTACAAGCTGTTGTTGTTGCTGCTGCTGCTGTTGCTGCTGTTGTTGAGCCTGTTGTTGCTGTTGCTGCTTCGTACTCTCGCACGATGATCCATCGACCACACCATCAACCTCCATCATACTCAATCCTTCACTGCAATTAAAAAAAAAAAACAGTCATTAAATTATTGGCCAATACTCACTAGAATAGCATTTAAAGAGTTACATGACCATGATCACGAGCACGAAAGAACCATGATCATGGACCATGATCAAGACCATGAAAATTACGATTTTTTGGAATTTTTCTTTTAGATCTATTGAAAATAATGCAACAATATCAATTGCATATTATAAAGTGATGTTTAGGTGTAATCGAAAATCTCAAAACGAAAAATTTGAAACGATTCTTGTAATACAGTGTTGTCGTTATTGTAGAGCCCAATTCTATTTTATTTAAAAAAATAAGCAATTACTGGTATTTTCTGGCATCAAAAAGGCTCTTTGTATTATCGTGTTGAAATTTTGGAATAAACGTTTTTTCGTGTTCTTGATGGTTTTAAGGACACTGAGCAATAAAAAATCCACTTTTGTACAATTCTGAGCATGTGCAATCACTTAAAAATGCATGATTTCTGTAGAGAAAACAATTTCGAAATTTCGGAAAGAAGGGCGATAAAAAAATATTGAAAACTCTGAGTTATCGTGTTGGAATTTTGAAACAAATGTTTTTTTCTGTGCTCTTGAGGACTGCAAGAATACTGAGTGATAAAAAATCGACTTTTCGAACATTCTGAACTGTTGTCCATGTCTTCTGTCCATGTCCATCTGAACATGTGAACTATAATCCCTTAAAAATGAATTCAACGTTATATTTACGAAATTTGGTAATTATGTAAAAAAAATTAAAGGCATTTCGGGCTGGAGCCGTGATTCGACATAATTACCCAAAATTAAAAAAAAAATACGACGAGCAAGTATTTTGTACTGTACGTGTCGACACTTCGGTGAAAAAACGAGGAAGTTGATGGATATTAAAACTTGATCAAAATGGATTCTCACCTATTACTATTAAGCGTAATTTCCCCGGACGACGGGATCTGCTGTGTCTGATTCGACATCTGAACCTGCGTCTGTTGCTGTTGCAACAATTGTTGTTGTTGCAAGAGTTGTTGCTGCTGTAATAATTGTTGCTGCTGTTGTTGTTGTTGCTGCTGTTGCCTCGCGAGAGTGGCTAATTTGTTCTGTGCTACGAGGCCGGGCAACAGATTGGACGGTGGATGCTTCTGAGCTATAATTATCGTCTGATTATTCGGCATGCTACCACCGCCGTGACTACCCGTATTTCCCATATTATTCAATCCGCCAGTCGACAATAAACTGTTGGTCGAATGATGCTGATGATGAGTTTGTTGTTGCTGTTGTTGATGGTGATGGTGGTGATGATGATGAACAATTTGATTGTGAGGATTCTGATGATGGGTTTGTTGTAGAGGATTGTGTGAATGGGGAGAATTATGATGAAGATTATGCTGTTGCTGTTGGGATTGATTCAACTGATTACTCGTGGCAGAAGTTGTCGGACCGTTTTGATGTCCATTGCCAAAGTTCGTTAAGCCGGAAATTGGCGTTGCATTTGCGAAAACTCTTAAGCCACCGGAGGCAGATGGTATCGTCGTGATCCCCGATGACGAGGAGGTCGACGGTGACGAGGATGAGGACGACGAAGACGAGGATGAAGAAGATGACGACGAAGACGAAGAAGAGGAGGAGGAGGAGGAGGAGGAGGAGGAAGAGGAGGAGGAGGAGGCAGCAGCGTTTACGACACCGATGCTACTATTATTTCGATTATTATTATTAATATTACTCGACGGACTAGTCAAAGATTTCGATAGTATGGAAGCCGCTGCGACGAATGATGATACGTTGTTATTATTTGCTAATTGTCTGTGCAATTGTTGCTGCTGTTGTTGTTGCTGCTGCTGCTGTGGATGATGATGGTGGTGGTGATGGTGATGAAGAATCTGTTGCTGATGAATAATTTGATGTTGTTTCGTATTACTGCTCGACGAACTGACCGTTGTGCCTTGATTTCTCGATTGATTGCAAACTGTGCTTAATTCGTACGAAGGTAAACTTGCGAATTGGGTCGATGCATTGTTGCCAGAGGTTCGCTGGGTATTATCGTGATTTTTAGTCGTTAAACTAGAGCCCAATATGGGGCATGTGACAGTTTGTATTCCGGTGGACAAGGAAGTCCCCGAAAATGAGGAAGATGTGGAAATAGAGGGAATCGTTGACGATCCTGAGAACGACGATGAGCTAACACCACTTAACGTGCCACAAATATTTACAGTAGCCCCACTTGTCGCGCTTTTTTCGCTCGTTTTTGTCGTTATCGTCGACGACGATGACGAGGACGTTGTTGTTGTCGTTGAGCCGCTCGTCGTTGTCGTCGTCGTTGCCGTCGACGTCGTCGTCAGTGACGACGAACTCCCTAATGCTTCTTCTCTCTTTGGCTGTGGACCAAAGAGATTCGGTACGCTCGGCGTTAAACTAAAACGCGAGCAACCGAACGTCAAATTATTAGTCTCTTTAACATTCGTCGAAAGCGGCAATAACGACGATGACGACGACGACGATAACGACGCTGAACACTTCGACGGCGACGAGATACTCCCGAAATTTACGTAACTACTCGCCGCACTCGTTGACGCACTCGATGGTAAACTACCGCACGTTGAACTTACAACACTCGCTAAACCGTGATCAAAGTCCGTCAATGCGTCAACCGTGAAATAATCAGTTATGTTGAATTCCGATGTAAACGGCGGCTCGTCACCCGGTCTGTCTGGCTCCAGAATATCGACGCATATCGACGTCGCTTCCGGCGGGAATGGATATACCAACTGATCACTCGTATTCACGCTTCCGTCAACACAATTATTACGCAGACGGGAAAGATTGCTACATGGAATTGTGTATTCCGGATCCGAATCCGTGTCGCTCCCTGTACTGCTTGCGTCGCTCGGACTGTGAATTGAAACGGGCGGAGTCTTTGGTCGAAAGTGAAGCCTGTACGAAAAAACAAAAATCGAATTACTACAAATCTTTCAACTTTTAACGATCAATTACACATATATTGGCGTCAATTATTTTATTCCATAAAAATTTCAGCCGTTAAGCTTGAAGTGGATAAAACAAAAATGAAGATTATCAAAAAATGGTTAAAAAAGTGTTTAAAAATTAATCAGATGATATTTTTTCGACGTATGCTATGAATTTGAAGGCTCTATAATATGCTTTTCGATTTTTTCCGGTGTTTTTTCGGAAATTTCTCTTCTTGACTTTTTCTAATCAATAAATCTAATAAATAATAATATATGATGTTGAAAGTTTTTACAAAAACGTGAAAAATTCGTGATTTTTTATGAATTTTTAAAAAGTTTTTGAAAAAATTTTAAAAAAAGTAAAATTCTAAAAAAAACAAATCATTAGACAAGTCACGAAACGCATATCACGTAATGACGAAAGAATAATTTTCTGATTATTTTACGAAGAATAGTTTTTTTTATACAACACGTTCATAACCTTTTAGAATTGTTATTACTAAAAACCAATGTTTGTCAAAAAACAATGTGAAAATGAATTCTGAAATTTCAAACACGATGATTTTTTGTCAGATTTTTCTCTAATTATTAAGTTTCAGAATTCTGATCCACTAAAATTTTTGGATGAGAAAGATGTGTCATTAATTCTTCAAAAAAATTTACAATGTTTCATGAATAAATGTGTTTTTTTTTCTTCAAATTTCGTTTTTATTATTGCAAATACGAACCATTCTTTCTTGACTGCTGTCGTGGTCGTCGCAGTAGCCGTTGGGTCGCCTAACGCTTCGCTCTTTGGCTCATGAATCGTAAAGTCCAAAGTCGACCATATGTCGTCGATGTTATTAGGGCAACGATCCAGTATGACTCTGTTGGGGAAAAAACGTTTTGCGATTAATTTTATGCGAAGCTTGTATCGTATTTCTGTGTTTGGAATCGTAGGATTATCTTCATTTCATACCTTCCACCACGACCGAGCCTCCGACGTGCTAAACCTATGCACCTTGGTGTCGGTTTACTAATGCTCGTAAGTGCAAACCTGTACTTTTTTTCGGCCAATCCACCTTCGCTTCTGTCACACCACGGCCAGTTTCCAAAGCCACCTGATACAGGCTGTGAACATTGAATACCAAATAAATTATTTACAATTTGACAAGAAAGATCTACACCTGGTTTGCATTTACGATATTATTGCAAATACACTTCGTATTAATCGGGTAAAAGTTCATTGTTTTTAAAAAGAAAGTTGAAAAGCGATCGTCATATTTTTCAAATGTTTCCAGGCACAAATTGTCCTTTCCGTGATATACAGTAATGATCTTTGTGAGGAATTTATTTTCTAATCCCTTTTCTTCGTCTTGAATAAAGAAAATGTAGAACGAAAATATTGTGATTTTCAATAGGTTTTGAAGTAATTAAAAGCTGAGGAAAAATAAATTGACAATATGTGCCCGATCGATCTTCTTGAAAATATTGGAGAATTATTCTCATGAAATTTAGAGTGCTTCGTTAATTTTGGGTTTTATTTTTCAGAAGCTAAACATAGCTAAAATAATTTTTGTTCGCTGTTACATTTCATTGATTTTTTTTGTTACATAATTCATAGAGTAGGAGATGCGAATATCAATAGTTCTTTTACAAATTTGTCTTTGCAACGTTGAAAACTGCTGACCAATTGTTCTAATCGAAAAAAATGAGAAATGTTAAGAAAAAAAGAAATTTTATAGCATTTCATCGATGAAAATGATGATAAAGTAATAATCGTCGTATACTAACCGGCAGATAACTGCTATTTCTATTCCGTCGAAATGCGAATTGTCCATCGGCGTCGACGTTGTCGTCCTCGTCGCGATCCGAGGCGAGAGACGGTTGAGAGTGCGAGTTCGATGGAATAGGGCTGCTCTCCTCGTCCGAACTTGCGAGCGGGTCCAGCCCACTACCGAGTACACCACCTGGACCGACAACCGTACCGCTAACGCTTGTTCGATTATCACGACCACTTCCGAGACCGCTGCCCGTTCCGCCGCGTACACTTCCTTCCTCGTGTCCGCCAGCGGAACGTCCGCCGTCCGTTTTGTGCTTTCGTTTCTTGTACTGGCGTTTTTCTTTTCTCGGCAGGCTTTCGTCCTGAAAAAACAAAAAAGAATTAAGTAAAAAAAAATCATTAAAATCCAAGAATTTTCCGATTTTTCTGCAATTATTCTGCACTAGAATTCTCCTCAAATATTCCGACAGTTTTAAGCACGTTCTCATAAACATCCTACAACAAAACTCCAATTTCTTGCTCAGTTCACGTTCCTTTCAAATTTCACAAGATTATTGAAATACCTTGCTGGAAACTTTGTTGGCCCAGTTCTGATGAACACCAAATTGATTCGTGAATAGCGGAGCGAACGCGGGCCTTGCGGTTTTCAGAGCCGAAACTTCCGACAATATTTGACCGGTGAAGTCTTGCGCTTGATACCTGAGTAAATATGGAAACGAAAAAGTTAGAATTTTCATCAATAACAACAATTTTCAAACGATAATTATGTGAACAAACATTGTTTAACTTGTAACAATGTCGTTGTGTTGATTTTGACACTATTTATTCGAACAACATACATTTTTTTCAAGTTATTGTGGTGAATATTATTTTTTTCAAGTTTTGGTTCATTTGCAGTTACTTTTGCAACATTTATTTTGAAAAATTTGCAGAAAATAATCCGTCCATTAAATAAAGTGTCAAAAACGTTTACATTTGGAGTGAAACGTAAACAAAAATATATTATTCATTAAAATTACCATAAGACAGTTTGATATTCAAGAAAGTCTGATAAATATTCGGAAATTCCATCCGAATTCGTAAATAAAACATATCGAAAGAATTTTTTCACTTTTTGTCCACTTAAAGAATAAATACTTCACAAACCTTTTCTCGTAAACTTCTATTGTGAGATGAAGATGTTCCCGCTTCGTTTTTTCTCGTCTCTTGACCAATTCCAAGAGGGTAACAGCTCTGCTAAGATCCCTTCTAAGCTTAAGCATTTTTTCGTAGCTCGTTTCGTCGTTCTTTCGATTCTTTCGTGTTTGCATCTTTTCGGTCCTACGACGAAACGCTAAATACGGATTATTCGCGGCTGAACCAAGACGATGCTCTGTTTTGACCGTTAGGAGGAGAGGATGTTGCTGAAAAATAGTGAGAATTCATTTTATTTCCGATTGTCAACATATTGAAATGATTAACATCTTTAACAAACTTGTCAAAAATATGAATGTTTTTTGACTCCCTCAAAACGCAAAATTTTCCAACAAAGTAAAATAATTTTCACGTGTCACTCAACTCTTTGTCAGCACATTTTTTTTTAGTAACTTATTTCTTGCATTTGAAAAAATGTACAAAACTTTTCATTAGTTTTTACAATCTCCAGAACATATCAAGACTGTTATTAGAATCTTTCGATCCGATGTGTGTATTTGTAGTAAGAGGAATCTAGAAGAGAATCCCTAACGACTCATTTTCACTTGTGCCGTTAAAGATCCAAAGTGCTAACAAAGAGCCAAATAACTTTTATGTCAGTAATTTTCCTGAGCCAAATATTGACAGAGTGGCAGACTTATAAAATCAAATTTTGATTAAATTTGCATGAATTAAATCAGTTAATTTTGATTTAGTATTTTTTGGGCGCATAATCAGAGCTCTCCATATTTGTTCATAAATTAGGCTGGATTTTGTTGAAAAAACTTATAACCAATTATTAGTCTCAACTGTAAACACTAATCGAAAAGTTCAGCTTAATTGTGTAAATTATGAAACTTTTTGATATTTTTTGGAGAACTACAAATGTCAACAACCACACTACCAAAGGGAGAAGCTTGACTTATTGTATTTGGTTAAAAAAAATAGTGAAATACAAGTGAAAATACTTATAAAGTACGCAGTGACATTGGTAAAAATATGAGCCAATTTGTAATGGGCAAAAACAAGAATAGCATTAAAAATATTGTAAAAACTAATTGAAGATAGTATCTTGAACGTCATGGCTACAAAAAATCATCCACCGATCACATTCTTTCAAGTTATATCGTGAATAGTTTTTTCAAACGTTTGGTGACTCTCCGTTTTTATCGTTGCTACGAACTCTTTAGAATTTGATTTAACCATAAGACAGTTTATATCAAACATCCATCATTATTCGATATATGAATTATTAAATAGAAATGTAAACAACGGGTAATCTCCATAAAGTTTCATGTAAATTAGACGATTTTCAAAGTTATCATTCTTTTCTAAAGGTTCGGTGACTTGGCTCGATATTTTTCTAGTGGAATAGAATGTATTTTTACTTTTTTGTACAAAAAAATCTGTTAATTGTAAAATATTAGAGATTGTAAAAGGAATACCTTAAGGACCGGTTATTCCACCTCCAGGTAAATTTTACCTGATAGTTTTAGCATTGGATAGCAGAACTTTAGCCATTAGATAAAATTTACAGGGAGGTGGAAAAACCGGGCCTAAGTGATAATATATCAATACAAATGGACAGAGTTCAAAGAACCATTCATATTGTCCTTTATCAAATTTGTGTTATTGTTAATTTCCTGAATTAAAAAAAATAATGTTAAAATTAGATAAAAACAGACGAAAACTCTAGACATTTCTCAAAAAATGATTTGCAATAGCCAAAGAAAAATAAAAATGAGGACAGTCTCCTCATAACCTTAAACATTTTGGAACGTTTTCAAATAATTATTTCGCTGATAATAATGCGATCAAATTAACCATTTCATTCGTTGGAGGATGTTTCGAATAAATATTAAAAATTCGAAACAACCTATGAACTTTTTTTGCGACTGTAAACATTTTTTCTGTCTATTGGCAATTCTAACCTCAAAATATTTGCTACGACTAGAAATTGGAGATTTAAGATGAATTTTTTCGTATTTACTCACAGTTTTGAGACGTTTGTTGAGCCAATAATCGAAAACGGCAATTATGAGATCGTCGTCCTCTTTCAGGAGAGCTTTCGCCTCGTTGAGAGTGACAACCGTTCGTCCTGAACTTTTTTCAAGCCTATCCATCATCTCTTCAAACTGTAACGGCGTCAGATCCATTTTTCGACTCTGTACACCAACCCATTTTTCATCCTCCGAATCCATGTCGTAATCCGGGATATCTTGTTCCATGGCAAAGGCTAAAAAATCAAAAATTGTTTCATATACATATTTGGCCACAGTTTATTGCTCAATATTTTTATAAAATTGTAGGAGAAGTTGAAGTTTGCATCGTTGGCATTCAACAGAACTTTCTCTTTGTACCCAAAATTCTCTTGCATTTTCCAATAACGAAAAATGGACCAGAAATCAGACATTTATTGAGCTTTCGTTTAGAGCTTGAAAAAAATGAATAAGCAAATAAAATTCCTAACAAAAAAATGTACAAATGGATAGAAGAAAAAAAGATTTTTATTGTGTCCTAACAATACAAGCTTCATTATTTTAATTGCTTCTTCAAATTTTGTCCCTTATTTTTAGAAGCAGCAACATTGCCGAGATAATAAAAGAATTAGTTACAGTTATTATTATGTTTAAATACTTTGAAACCTGAATATTTTGCACTTAATGATTTTCAACCCAGTTTATTGCTTGCTATTCTCAGTTAAGGAAGACTAAAAATTTGAAAGTTTTTTCAATCAATATATTTGGACACAGTTTTTGCGTTTATATTCTCATAAAAATTTTAGTTGTAATCACTTTTGTCATTTTTTCCAGATGCTAAATATGGTTAAAATAACATTGGAAAAAAAAAAACGTTCATTATTATGTTCAGATGAGAACATCGTTAATCTCATGATTATTAAATTGCTTTGCTAATTGTTGGAAACTCTTTCCCCTATAAACCAAACATAAGGCTGAAATAACATTAACAAAAAATTTTTGTACATTTCTACATTCGAGATATGACAATTTTAATACATCATTGCACTAATATCATTTTCTTTTTCGTGTTCTTCGTAATTGATAGATTGGATTTCCAAAGTCAAACTGATACAAATCTCCTTAACTGGATTTATTTGGCAAACAAACCGCCATTCATGTCTAAATGCAAAGTCAATTGATGTGTTAAGCTATTTTGTTTGTTTTCATTATTTATACTTATTCGATTGTTGGAAATATTAATACTGATGTTTAACTTACGCTGCATGTGAATCAGTTGGCGCGGCAGTTTGTAATCCGCCGGATATATTTTGTCGTAGGCTTCCGCGTCTGCCAGATCCGTCACCTCGGGCGTAGGAATGATTAAACCCGTACATATTGCTCGCTGCAGATGATGTTCCTGTAATTGTTTGAATACCAAAGAAAAATGATTAATTTTGTTCTTTCCTCAACAACATTTTAATTCAACGTAGATTGCTCATGTTTATAAGTCATTTTCATTTGTGTATAAAAACATGAACAGTAATTTTTCATAAAGCTCATAATAAAGATCATAATTATTTTGAATTCAAGTAAAAATTAATGCAAAACACTTTGGGCTCATTTAAACTTTCCAGGATATCAGATCAAATTCAAAAAAACGTTCGAAAGTAACCGGAAGTTATGGAAGCTGCTATTCCATACGAAAACAAATCAAATTAGTTTAGTTATTGACCAAAACCAAAGGTTACTTCAATGGAAAATTTCGAAAGTAAGTTTCTTCAAATTCTTACGAATGAGAGAATGATCTTAACCAAGATGAATCATGACAAAAGCAAAACAGAAAGGTGAAAATTAAAAATGACGCGATCCATACAAACGCTCCAAATCAACAAGTGTCCAACAAAAACAAGCACCCAGGATATTCTAGTATAAAGCAAGATTTCAGGGAATCAGAGAAATGAACAGCTTAAAAGTGACAGAAAAACCAAAACAATGTTTAGATTTTCATAAAAATAGTTTTTGTTTATTTTAATTCACGAAATTTATATTTGTGGGAAGTTAAAGCTCGTAATAGATTGTAACAAAACCGGCGGATTCAAAATACTTCGTAAGTCATTAAAAATTCAGTCAACACTAACAAAACATAAAGCCCCGCCTAATTTTCCAAAAAAGAATTAAATTTTCACATCAAAAACTGAATGAAGCAAAAAACACAATGCAAAATTTACAGGTGTCAATTTACTGTTCGTTCGAAAAAGCCATTCAAAATTCGCGCGCTTTTGCGAGTTGTACAATCAAGGAGGGGGGGGGGGGGGGGAGGGTGAATTGAAAGGGTTTTTGCAACAGAGCTGAAAGTGTCGAGGAGGGGTTAGAATGAAGGAAACTTACGCATTCCTCTTCTTTAGTCATGCCACTTGGCATTTGTGGTACAGCACGATTGATCGCGGAATAATCCGGTAAATCGGGTAATTCCTCGGCCATGTAGATCGGCATCGGCTTGGATGCGTCGAGGGCGCGAGCCCTGAACGACAGCTTGCTCATCCTGGATCAGCACGGAGGCGCCTTACGATGTTTATATATATATATGTAGTAAATATATACGCGTATATATATATATATTTAGATGTATATGTATGTGGCTGTGTATGAATTCTCAGAGAATGGCGGAAGGGCAAGAAGAGGAGTGGGGGGAAGGGTGGGATCGAGAAGGGATGACAGGGGCAAGGGGAAAGTTTAACGTTGGTTCGCGCGCGCGCACACGTTGCCCGTGCTACACCTCCCGTAGCTGCTGCTGCAACTGCTTTGCTTCGCGACCTTTTTTATTATTTTTTGTCACGATCACTCAATCAGCCAGCTTATTATTCATTGATATTCCTTTCATTTAATTTCTCAATTAGTTTTCACTACGCTGCACTTTTTGTCATAAATTTTAACGCCACCAATAACCAAGATGTATTAATTGTTCTTTCGATTCTTCAAATCTTGACACTGTATTGCTTCCTCTCTTTCTCTCTCTCTCTCCCTTTCTCTCTCGGGGGCCGCGCGCGCGATATGGAAAAATAATCAAAATTATACTTTCAGCGAAAGGCAAAAAAAATGACAAGTAGGAATTTGGTAAAGTGAACGGGTGCGAAAGAAGGAAGTAGAAGAGAGAGGGAGAGAGAAAAAGAGGATGGAAAATATGTACAAGGGAAATTTGGAGTTTTGTTGTTTTCGTCTATTTTGAGTGGATATTTTCTGTTTCTTTTGCGGAAAGGTTTGACAAGACGCCGCTGTTTTTTGCGGGAGCGACCGACGGTAAAATCTCGTGCTCAATGCTATATATTTATATATGTAAATATATATAAATGTATGTGTATATATATTTAGATATATGTATATACAAGCTTGTATTGTGCGTTTGTGTATATTTTGTGTTTGTGTGTATACAAGAAAACACGAGTCTTTCGGTGTACGGTTTTTATCCCGTGTGTGATATATGTATATATGTATATTTGTTCGTGTTACTCTTATTTTATTTTTTTATCAACTTTTATTCCCCTCGTGCCCAAATTTTTTTTTGTTCTTCTCTCGATACCTTCGATCGATCAATGACGATCCCGTATTTATCTCGCAAATCTTCCGTTATTCGTTTTTTTTCTCTCTCTCTATATCTCTCTTCGTTCTTTTGTTCACCCACGATTTTGGGATTGCAATATATTTTTTTTTACGGCTGAACGAGACGAGAGAAAATGTGATAGAACGTGGACGAAGGTGACCACGGCGAGGAGCGGTCGGGCAGCCGCGCTCTCTCGATATCTCCCTCTCTCTCTCGCTCTTTCTCGCTCTCCCTTCCTCTCCTCTCGTTGTATAGCAATTGAGAGTGAGAATCACGGAATTACGAGAACCGACGACGACGACGACGACAACGGCGACGACGACGACGGCGACGATGAGCGACGACGAACGCACACACACCACACTCACACACGCGCGCACGCACGCACACACACACGATAACGAAGCTTTGCAAAAACGGGCCCTTTGACTCGGGCCCTGACGCCGTTTAACACGTCGCGTCGGCGGCTCAGGGCCTCATCGTTGCCCGGCCATAAAGCACGAACACCCTCACTCAGTCACTGAACGAGATATATCACTTTGAAAACATGTTTGCGTGACACGATCCCTGTTCAAAGCCATCATGGCCGACCGACAGCCATTTAACCCGTAAGGCATAACACACAGGCGAGGCGAGTTTTGTAAAAGCAACGCCAGCGCCACACACACGTTTTCTGACTATACGATATTTTATTACTATATACAACGCACTTTCGCTCTCGCGCTCTCTCTCTTGCTCCCACTCTTTCTCTCTCTATCGGGCGCGATCCACGAGCGGATGATTTTCGAAGCTCGTTCAACATGCAATTTTATCCAAATCCTCATTGGCTTAGTTTACACCGTGCATTTTTTGTACCCGTACCAGCACTATAGGCCTAAAGCCTAGTTTACACCGTACGAGTGTTTAGTCCACGTACTAAAACGATGCGCACCATACACTTAAAATCAGTAGAGTTTACACCATACGAGTATCGCTCGATGAAAGTACGAATATGGTTTGAATAAAGTACGGGCGGTTTCGCGTTCTCGTTCTCCCCAATTTCGTCCTTTTTTAACCGACATTCTTTTATGCTTTTTGTCTAACGATGCTTTAAACTTATGTATTATCACTCACGACACGAAAAAACGTCGAATAGTTTCTGATGAAGACGAGGGAATCTAACATAACCTAGTTTTGAAGTCGATTATATACATTTGAAACTGGCGGCCATAACTTATTTAATGTGCGTGTGTTTACAGCACTGAATATCCCCATAATACGCGTTCTATTTAGTCCCTAGTTTGGAACCGCATCAGAATAATCCGATACGCCATCATATGCTACGGGCCGTATTTCTAAACCTGCTGCCAGTACTGCGAGTACGTGCTTTGGTATAGGGACCGTGCGTGAGCTATAGAGAGCAGCACTACCGCCGATGTGCGCGCTCTCTCGTGTCTGAATGTGCAATTTGTGCGGCGTTATTTTGGCTTTGAATGATAGGAATAAAGACAAATTTTACGATTAATAATGTTAAAAATGAGCAATTAAGGTTTTCAGCTCGTGATTAATGGTCGTGCTGGAGCCTAAAATTATATAAAATTTTTTTAAAAATGTGGCTCAAGATATATTTCAAATGTCGTAGAAACACAAAGTACGGGCGACGAATCGGCATATAATTCATTCCGTTTGTTTCTCGCTCTTTCATGCGAAATGGACAGCGCTCTCGGGAAAAGAACAGTATTTCAAAAATGGTCAATCTTCTCGAAACCAAAGTGGTGTGTAAAAGCTGCCCTGCATTTACCAATGTCTTTTTGATGAAGAAAAATAAATAAATCAATTTTGTATCGTAAATCAATTAAAAAATCTTATCACCCGCGCATACATGCTTGATTACTTAGCACCTAGCTAATGTAGAAATTGCCCACTTCGTGCAGCAGACATTTGAAAGTGAGGTTATATATGTGGTAAACAGATGGTGAAGTGTTAAAAAATTGCTAAAAGACCTTATATATGTGTAAATCAATAAAAGAAAATAAAAATGACATGTCAATGGTAAACAGCACTTGGATTTTCGATTACTCTATACATTACACAACTATTAACAATTATACAGGTGCGTTCGAAAACTCATCATTTCATTGTACTTTTTCATTCTCCATGTATTGTACAGACAGAACATGGACGTAGGAAATATATGGACGGAGTCGAGGGTGGCGAAGCCTGAAGGGCGAGGGCGGTGAGGGGTATGAAAGTCTATTTCCACGGATATGACAAACCATGATGGTGGCGGCGATTTATATTCTCACAGCGAAATCTTATGGTACCGCTTATTTCTATTCCATAAAACTCTATACCTCAAGCAGCCCTGATAAACAGATAACATTTTTTGTCAATAATTTAAATGAGCTGGCTTGGCAGATTGGTAGCGTGCTCGGCTCGCAAGCCCAAGTTTTGGAGTTCAAATCAACTATTCTTTACTTTTTTTTTCAATATCGAGCACAAATAAAAGATTTGTTTTAATAAAGTAGAATCGTCAATTATTACTTTAATTATTATTATTATTTGATATTCTTGCGGAGGATAAAGACTCTGGTGACAGCGTGGTCTTGGGTGCATGTACATTTTAAAATTAAAAATTGAAATAAAATTAAGTAATCTAAGAACAGAAATCAAATTTATCTTTTTATTTCAACGATTAGTTTTAAAAAATATTTATTGGAAACAAAAAAAATATCTCGAGGAATCGATCCCGACCCGGACGGTATTCTTATCGGGCATGCTAACCATTGAGCTATTACGTATATTACCAATTACTAGAGTTTTCTAATACTTAAGTTGTTGCCCCGCTTAGAATTTGGATTGAGCTTGATTTGTTGGCTGGCTTGATGTTTGATGTAAATTCAATACAGTGTTTTATTTTTGTTTTTAATATCTTGACAAAAAGTTTTCTCTTGGAAATCGAATATGCAATATTCACATTACGGTTGTTTAATTGTAAATGTCATCGCGTAAAAATAAAACATTTACAGTACAGATCACCTCCAAGTAAAAAAGTTACTGAAATATTATCGCCTCATAATTTAAACGAAAGCATATCAACATGAATTTTCAATATTATAAGCTGTGCTAATAAGAAAGGAATGTATGTACAACGAAGTGCTGACTGATAATTCAAAATCACGGCGCTGATGGGTACCGCAGCGGTAGCGCCGCCAGGCGGTGCAATTATCGGATGATTCATCACTTTTAGGATCTTTCTTCCACCATTGCGTTCGGGCTCCTTTACTCTAGTCTCCCTGCTCCATCATTCCCAACTCCACCAGACAAAACTCACCCAGGAAAATCTCTATCGTGGTCGATCTCCATCATTCCCAACTCCACCAGACAAAACTCACCCAGGAAAATCTCTATCGTGGTCAATCTCCACCAGAGGAACATCTCCATCAGGAACATCTCCACCAGTCATGAAGATCAATCTTTACTGTCGGTATGGAAAACTGCAAAATCTATCTAGAAATCCCATAGATGGTGTACCAGTAAGTGTAAAACAGTGGACACATAACACATAACCAAATTTTGTTACACAACGAAAGAGAAAGGACCGTTTGGAGCTGAAGAGTTTTGTCGTCAAATTCATCGATCAATCAAATACTGTGATCCGCGAGCGACAAAACTCTTCAGCTCCAAACGGTCCTTTCTCTCTCGTTGTGTAACAAAATTTGGTTATGTGTTATGCGTCCACTGTTTTACACTTACTGGTGCACCATCTATGGGATTTCTAGATAGCTTTTGCAGTTTTCTATACCGACAGTAAAGATTGATCTTCATGACTGGTGGAGATGTTCCTGATGGAGATGTTCCTCTGGTGGAGATTGACCACGATAGAGATTTTCCTGGGTGAGTTTTGTCTGGTGGAGTTGGGAATGATGGAGATTGGGTTGGTTGAGATCAGGGAGACTAGAGTAAAGGAGTGGACACAGCGTGCTTTAGAAATGTACACGAAATCCGGGCCTGAAGCGGCGGCGCTGTATCGGTACAAATCCTATTAGATCAGACATACTGTTACTACTCATTTCCTAACCTCGATTTTTCAACATACGTGCAGTGTCTATGTTTACGTCAGGGAGTTTACGTGTACAAAATTTTTTTTTTATTAATGTACTGAGCTTCGATCTTGGAAAGAAATGAAATGTGAACATTTGATATTGTTTTATTCTACCAGACCCATCAGTACAATTTTTTTTTTATCATTCATTTTGTAAATACTGGAAATAAAGTTATGTTTATCTGGCTCAATGGCCATTTTTATGTCGTAAATACTGATGGTATTAAAATTTTTTTATTCAGCATGAAAACGACGCGGGTAACACAGAAAACACCACACGAAAAAATCTGCCAACCTTGAAATAAGGTGGTCGGAATTTCGGATCAATACATGCAACAATCTCAGATTGTCGACACAAAATGTTATTTGCAAAATTTAACCGTTCCACACGAGACGAAACCACGCACTGAAGACAATAAATCGTCTTTTTAACCTCCAATATCCTGTTCAATATAATGGGGTTTGGGTTAGAGGCTTTTTTTCTATTGCGCAAGCGCGAAACGGTCACTTTCACCGTGTGGACTAATTTTATTACTATACGTGTAGGATCTGTACACCTGGTGGCACAGCTAAGAACTAATTCAAGACCGGATTTTGAGGACGCCGTTACTACTTATTTTCCTATGCTGTGTCCACTCCTTCTCTCTAGTCTCCCTGGTTGAGATGTTCCCGGTGGAGATTGTCATTGGTGGAGATTTTCCTTGGTTGGGATTGGTCTGGTAGAGATGTTCCTGATGGAGTTTTTTTTCGAGTGAGTTGTACGGGTGCCGTTTTTTTCGCAAATATTGACCGCCACTTTCCTTTAGAGCCTGGCGGACAATATTACAACGCGACTGTGGAATACTATTCGACATTGACGCATAACCTCAAACTGCTAACCGGTATTTTGTCTGCGGCCACGGCATAGTTTTGTTAACATCACGCCGCGCACCGTGACGATAGACACGAATTGACATGGTCGCGTTACTGTCGGCCCGTTAGTGGCCTCGGCCGCCGCTACGCGTCGCTTTGATCAAGTCATAGCGGCAACAGAGCGGAAGACCAATATGATATAACCTATAAACACGGTCTTACATTAAGGGTACGTTCGGCTTGCACGCTCACAGCGTTCAAAGCGTTTGAATGCTTTGATCGCTCAAAGCGTTCAAACGCTTTGAACGTTTGATCGCTCATCGCTCATCGCTCACGCGATGAGCGATGAGCGATGAGCGACGCGTTCGTGAAAATTTATTTTCCTATGTTCACACCGCGAGCGACGAGCGACGAGCGACGCAAGCGACAAGCATCGCAACAGTACACAAGACATTGAAAGTGAGGTTACGTGGTAAACAGATGGTGAAGTGCTAAAAAATTGCTAAAATATATGTGTAAATCAATAAAAGAAAATAAAAATGACATGCTGAATTTTTTAAACTTTATTTTAAGGTCTTTGCAATGAACAACCTCAAAATTTTTACAAAGTCAGTTTTTTCACCAGCACCAAACACAACTGTCAACAACTATACAGGCGCGTTCGAAAACTCATCCTTTCATTGTACTTTTTCATTCTCCATGTGTTGGATAGAGACAGAACGATTATACTGGCTTAAA
This sequence comes from Rhimphoctona megacephalus, assembly GCA_963989365.1. Classification (NCBI taxonomy): domain Eukaryota; kingdom Metazoa; phylum Arthropoda; class Insecta; order Hymenoptera; family Ichneumonidae; genus Rhimphoctona; species Rhimphoctona megacephalus. The sequence goes on along the minus strand of OZ022419.1, from coordinate 20,647,956 downwards.
AATGTCGACTGCAGAACGCGCCGTCGCTCGTCGCGAGCGTCAAGCGGTGAAAAAGTTGAAACTTGGTCAACTCCGTGAGCGACGTCGCGAGGGAGCTCGCGGCGGATGTGACGTTCGGAAAAGCAGAGGTCTCATTGGCTATCGCTCATCGCTCATCGCTCATCGCGTGCGGTGTGCAAAGGCTATTACAGCGCTGAAAGCGTGCAAGCCGAACGTACCCTAAATGTGATTACAAAGAACACCACGTGTTATTTTGTGATTTTGCGACGCTATTTGAAATCCTGGTGATATTAATTGTTCACAAAATATTTCGTTTTCCGAAAAAAATTTTATCTACACCTGCCATTACTTTGCAAAAATTCCTTAAATATAAATTCTGAATGCAATTTGATATAACAAAACTGATGCCCACGTCTCCCCGTACGTTGGAATAAAAATTTATTGATGTCCGTGAATATATTAAAAATATTGAAATTAATGAAAATTATAAAATTAATTTGATTCATTAATTAACCACATATTTATTCTGAAAAAAAATATACATTTTTTGTACCAGCAATCTCAAAAAAAAATCAAGTTCTGAAGGCGGGTCTTGTCTTCAACCCGTTACCCTCACCACCGAGGCTCAGCGTTAACCGCTTCAGCTAAACGTGCTTCTTACAGCCATAAAAAATAAATGATACATGCTTATCAGGGCTGCTTGAAATAATAATGCTTTAGGGTATAGAAAACTGCAGTTCAATTTTTTTTAATATTCATTAATATTATTTTTTTTAATATTCAATATTCATATTTTTTTCGTCGGAAACGTTCCTATATGTACAGTACAACCTCGATTTTTTACCCCTTGGGGAGGGACTGGTAAAAAATCGGGGTTCAGCTCGGAGGTGTGGCTTGAGACGTTAGGGGAGGTGCGAACAGGAGCATGCGCGTAGCGGAAACGCTGCGTGGATTTTTCCACCACCTCTTTCGTAACACCAAACTCTTTTGCTATTGAGCACACTGAAATTTCATTGTCCAGTTTTTCCAGAATTGAAATTTTCTGGTGCAAAGATAACCGTTTCGTTTTTCCCTTTCCGGAAACGTTATTATTTGGGTCGATGTTTTCACCCATTTTTGCACTGCAACGTTTTGAGGTTATGATGAATAAAACCGCGCGTACTGACGGTGGCGTGTCAGACGACGGTAGTAGGGATAAACGACGCCCATAACCACTATTCCCCTAGCCAAACGATATTGGGTGGGGGCAAAGAATCAGGGGAATGGTAAAAAATCGAGGTGGTAAAAAATCGAGGTTGTACTGTACATTTCTATTATAAAACTGGTTATAATTTCGACGCATGCGCTCCAGTCGCTATGACAAGTTCGTAGCGCCGCTCTTGTGGCTGCAAGCCAAAACTTAGTGCCGACATTAAGCGAACCACCCCCACCACATTCGTTGCAAGACCTGTATGTAAGACCGTGGTCAAATATGAGGAATGAATAGACCGAAATAGACAGAGGTTATTGGTAGCTTTCCAACAAGTCGACACAGTGTGACACTGTGTCGACACTGCGAGAGGTGCTTGTTGGAATGCTTTTTTAGTTTCTGACACAACCATCAGGTGTCAGGCAGCTCGCAATTTCACTAGGTTCCTAACAACGAGTTCCTAACCTTAATGTAATCGACATTTCCATTATGGTGAGATGATTATTTTTTCATATTTTTATTTTTATTGGATAAGCCGTGTTATAATTTATAAAAAGGTTTGTTGTAAACTTGACATAAATATTTTGTAGGACGACTTAGATGTAAGCATCGTTCTACTTATGGAGACACCAATCTTGAGTAGCAGTAGTTCCTCTACGTGTCAAATATGAGGAATGAATAGACCGAAATAGACAGAGGTTACAGAAGAGAAGTGTGTAGAAAGATGAGCCAACTTGAGAAAATGAAATTTCCCCGAGAAATTGGTAGTCATGCATGAAGCAACACGCTAAAACTCTGCTACTCGCTGTGTCTGGCTGTGTCGCACTGTGTCGTAGTAGGAATGCACTGTGTCGCTCTATGTCGTAACTGGAAAACTTCCCTGGTGTAGCCGAGATTTTGCAGTGAGTTTTCATTGAACGGAAAAAATAAAGCGTGCCACGTCCCACGAGCGTTGTAGGCGACAGCACCAGTATTATTCCGTCTCTTCCGACGTTTATATCCGTGCTTTCTGTCAGGGAGACTTTAGTTCATTGCTCTCTGTGTTGTCATGTGAAAACCGTCAAATTTTAGGTTATACAGTTGGTAAGCATTGGATAGGTTAAAAACAAGAACAATGGCGCATTAATAAATAATTTAATGAATAATAATAATAATACAAGGAATATAAAAAAATAATAATGCCGTTAATAATAATCACGGGAATACCATCAAGTGGAAAAACGACGAGGTCACAGGAATTGAAGACTTATTTCGAAGAGAAAAGAGGAAAAAACGTGGAAATAATTAGCGAGGTTGACACGATCATCAAAACTGGCTATGACAAAAATACTTTTTATTCAGGTCAGTCGATTTATTTTTTATTGTTCTTTTTATAGAACTATCAAAATGCAACATTTTTTCAAAATCGAATTTTCCCCATATTTTTAACACCAGCAAAAACTTAAGGTAATTTTCTCATTACAGTCATGGTGAAAAGTTAAATCTCAGGTCAATGTATGAAAGTTTCGATATAATTTGCAGAATATTCTAATGATGTTAGTTGTTATACTTGGTGCGAATGTACAAACTTTTAAAGTATCGTGATATTACCATAAGTAGGGATTTTATAATAATGAAGAGGATACTGTACAACGGCGTGAAACAAATTGAAGCAAATGAAAAATTTCGTTTTATTCAAGTAATTCATTATTTTTTTAGACTCGAAGAAAGAGAAAGGAGTTCGTGCAGACATTAAATCAAATGCTCAGCGTCTTTTGAATCCTGTCGACGTGTTAATAATCGATGGAACCAATTACATAAAAGGATATCGTTACGAGTTATATTGCATGTCAAAATTGTACAAAACTCCTCAGTGTACATTGCAATGCGACGCGCCGGTAGAACATGCTTGGTTGTTGAACGAGTCAAAGCCTGAAAACAAACGTTATAACCGAGAAATTTTTGATGCTCTTATTATGAGGTGAGGAAAAATAGACTAATTTGAGCAATTGCCATAACTATTTTTTAATCAAAATCCTTTTCGTTATCAGATATGAAACACCTGACAGTAGAAATCGATGGGATTCTCCTCTGTTTGTTGTAACACCCCATGATTTGTTACAACTCGATGATATTTACAGCGCATTATATGAAGTTAAAGCACCCAAGCCGAACATGAGCACACAATGCGTAAGTGACAAGTATTATTATGGATTTATTTACCAAATAAGAATAATTCCAATTCAGTTCAAGTTCAAGTTTGGCTTATATTTGTTTGTGTAATTCAAATTTTTTACAGGCACCTTTATCCTCAACAAATTATTTGTACGAACTTGACAAATTGACCCAGGAAATCGTGACGGTAAACAATTCTCTTTTGATTAATTAATGATTACATATCTAAATCAAGAATGGACTACACATATTTTTTAGCCAAAAAAATATATCGCATCACACTTCTATAACTTCGGACTTAGACAAAACTCTGAAAAAATGTAACCATCTTTGAAACTTTAAAAACATTGATTTTTAATAATTTATAACAATAATTTGAGAAATCATTATCATACTATTTAAACAAAATTTCTCTGATGGATGATCTATTTTTTTTTTTTTTTCGTTACGTTAAACGAATTGTGATTTTTATTTATATTATATATAAATATCAATTTATTTAAATTTTTTCAAGAACTTTTCAAAAATTTATAAAAAATCACGAATTATGTATACATGTTATGGGCAGTTTCTCAAATACTGCGTCCAGATAAAAACAAAAATTCCAAAAGAAAAGTGAAATTCTGAAAAAATTCGAAGATATTTTAGGAAACTAGCAAAAGAATTTGACATGGCAAAAAAAAATTGTCTGATTAGTTGCACAATTTTTTTTTTTTAACAATTTTTTAATGAATATTAATTTTATTGATACGTATCAATGTTCGTAACGTCTTAAAAATGGGTGAATTCTTTCAGATTTTTTGTGGACCGCTAAAAACAGACATTTTTATAGAACAAAATTATCGGCATAATTGTATGTGTAATTCGTCCTCGAATACTGATCTTCATCAGAACATTGTCTTAAAAATTGGAATACTTTTAAAATTTTTGTGCAATGGCTAAACAAATTGTTTTTTTAAATTTTGATTTTTTTTTACATTTGCATAATTAGCCTAATTGCTCATTTGCAGGCAATTTTGGCAGCTGAACAAACAGGAATAACAACTGACATAAAAATACCAGGTTTCGAAAATTTGAGGGTAGAGAGGTCGAGCAACGCTTCACAATTATCAAGATTGAGAAGGCAGTTTCTCACATATAGCAAAATGCACCAGATAGAAACTAGTCAAATAGCGCATTTGTTCGTACAATATATCAATAAAAATTTGTGATGTATATTTCAATGTTGATCATACCCACGATTTTTTATTCGCTTAGAAACAAAAAAGCTCCGAATATTTGTTTATTTTCTCTTTCGATTTCAGGATCGTGTACGTATATATGAAATCCTCGTGATTTTCGATCCATAATCCTTTACACAACAAAACTTACAAACTTGAACAATAATTTTGTTTTGTACACGTACAACATTATTCGTACAATATAAATCTTTCTTTTCATCACATTCTTCAATTACATTTTCTATAAAGTATATCGTTCACTTTTACGCACATAAAATTCTAGTTTTGCAGTCGTTCGTTCTCGTTCGTGAGAACGAGGGAGAAAAAAATCTTAACGGAAGTCGCACAAAATCGAACGAAAAATCGCTGAGTTTCAACGTAAAAAACAATGGAACAAAATTGGAGCGTCGATAAACAATTTTATTGTGGGCTATTTTTAGTTTCCTCATTCGCGTTTAATTTCTATTGAAGCATCTTCAAAGGCACTGTTGTAATTATCATTCCTATTACTTTTTCTTAGTTACTGACCTGAAGAAAAGAGAACTCGATCGTCGTTGCGGTAATGTGCAATCGGTAGATTAACACGAGTATAACATTTTCTTTAATTCGATAATGACTAAAGAGCGAAACGGAAGACTCGAGAGAGAGAGAGAAAAAGGATGGAAAAATAGAATAGAGTGAACGAGAAGAAAGACGCGATACAAATTCGTATACAAATTCTATGCAATATCTCGAGACTGACCGATCTTGTCATATTTACAACTTACATTTTCCTACAAATTTTCTGTGTACAATTAATATTTATTATTATGAATTGTTGACTTCTATTTTCGATCTTTCTTAGTTTTTTTTTGTTTTTCTTCGTTAAATACTCGCAGTTCAGTTCGTGCTGATATTTCTAATATTTCGTTTCGTTCGATTATCACGAGACGTATTGTACATGTTTCATATACTTGTAGAACAATCGCTAATTTTCCTGTTCTTGGGAACCGTTCGTCGTCGACCCTTCCACTCCGTTTCTATGCTCCCCGATCGATCCTGATCTTCTTCTTGGCTTTCGACATACGAAATAAACACTGTTGTACTCACATTGTAGCATACTATTTACGTTTTGTGCGTATCGCGTCTTCACGTGAGTCGCTTCTTTCTGCAAAATGATAATTTATTGATTTTCTTTAATTTTTACAAAGTAGAGATTTATGAGCTCAAAATACGATTTGAATATTTTTCGTATCACATAGAAATGTCCGTTTCTCAATTTTTTTAAATTGTGCTAAAATTTTTTTAATTTTTCTGAATATTTACCTCTAATTGAAAACCATAGCCTTGAATAACTTCACGAAGAATAGCGTAACTTGGTTCTATCGAATCTTCCGTCGGCATATCGCTAAAATGGTACAGTAATGGCCCGAGATTAATCCAAACGCCACCAGGCTTAAGAATTTTGTATATCGTTTCGATAAATTGTACGACGTTGTTGGCACAATCGATGAAAAAACACGTTGCGACACAGTCCCAGTTATTATGTTCCGTGTAGACCTGTGAAGATAAAGGAAATAGAAAAATTTTTCCAAAATCTTCATTTATTTGCCTAGATCAATGGATTAATGAACTGTAAAAATGTTAACATGTTATTTTGGCCGTTTGCTTTATTTTACGAAGTGTTGACTTTATTTTGAAAATACATACTTCCAAAAAGTCCCCAGCAGTCATCGAGAATTGTGCATTTTCTGGCAAATCGCTGGGATTAACGTCAGGAAAATGTACAGCTTGTGTCTGATCGCCAGCGCCAAGATTGTTCATATATTGATGCACCCATGGATGCACTTGGTAAGAATTTATTCCTCTGCATCTAAAAATCATATATTAGTATTAAACATGCAGATTTAATAAAAAAAAAAATCATGTATTTGCTCCTAATTTCAGTGAAATTTACTTGTTGAGGACAAAATGCGATGCGAAAAGCATGAAGAGAGAAAATTCATTGCCCTGACAAGTGTAACCGCGCCTTGCAATTTCGTACGCTAGACGACCAAGTCCAGCACCGGGAACCAATACTTGGATTTCCGACGGTGTGCTAAAATTATTATTTTGCATTTCATTCAAATGTTAAATATCAATTGCGCAATCCAGAGAATTAAAAATAATTGTTTGAAGTAGAGACCGAATGTAAGAAAAGAATAATAATAATAATTGAAACATACCAATAGTCCAATGGGAATTGATTGATTATTTCATCTATAATTGGCTGGTAACAAGAGTTTCTTTCATTGGTACCCTCGACGCTCCAATCTCTTACCAATTGTTTGATGGTTGCCTGTACTTTTTCCTGATCCGCCAATACCGGTCGAGGATTCAATGTCTGCAATCAGACCTACCTATATTTCATACAATAAAATATTCTTCATTGTTTGTAAGGTTGTGTGCGCGCGCGTTGTGCGTTGTAACTACAATATATTTATTTCTTATTTCCAAATTTCAAACTGAAAAAGATTTTGATCCGCAAAGGAATAAAAAAACGTGAGGTAAATTAATTACAAGTTTTTTCATTCTGTGAAAAAGTTACAAGTTTTTTTTATAACATAAAAAAGGTTTTAAAAATATTTTTTGTCAATCAAAACCAAAATAAAAAAGAATCTAAATGAAATTCAAATTTTATGAAGTTTCTATTTTTCTCTTAAACTGGCAAAAAAATTTTTAATTCTCCTTAATTTATTGACTGGAAGTTTAAAATGAAACAACAAAAAAAAAGAGCAAGTTTCCACGCTACGGACAAAGGCGCATCTGAAGTGTTCTGTGTGTGTTTAACATCTTACGCTCTCATCGTGGGAACTCGTTGGACTGACATTTTCGAATATGTGCGAAACATCCTTTATTATCAACTTTATTATGTCATCATTGTTCTCGATGCATATTTTCACTTCTTGCAGATGTTCTCTGTATTTTGATAATAATTTTTGATGGAGTGTTGGCAAAGACAATAGATATGACTCAGTTTTTTTCACTCGCTGTAACGAATGAGTTCTGCAAGAAAAAAATTATTTTGATTACCATAAAATTACTGTACTTAAATATTTTGCAATATTATTTTGTACATAATTATGCAAGAACCAAAATTTGGGCTCAAATCAATGTATAATGTTTGTTATAAATTATAATTATAAAAGTATTGTCAAATAATTTTTTTTTCTATGCGGATTGAGGTTTATGAGTAAACGATTGTTCATAAAAGAATTTCTTTCATATTAGTAACATTATTCCCCTTCCTCAATGTTCTGGAATACTGTCGTCACTCAGTGATTCATCCAAGATTGTGTAAACCTACAAAAATTATCACAAAGTATCGAGCTAGTTTCAACTTGCATCTTTTTCCTTTGGCTACCACTTTCCATAACAGATAATTTCAAATTTTTCAAATATTATTTTTTATGGGTAGAAAGTGTCATTTTGTAATTAGTGATTTTTTAAAAATTGACACATGTTAATAATTTATAATTATTTGGTTATATTATTAACAAGTTTGTTATTAAGGTAGAACAATTTTTGGTAATTTAAAAGATTTGAAATGAATAAAATATTGAATTTAACCAAATTTTGTTGAATAAAATAATGTAACTTCATTTTACTCAATCAATTAAATTTCAAAATTCGTTTGACAGATTATGTTTTCTTTTTTTCAATTTACATTATATGAATTAAAATATCTAAATAAATTATTTAAATTTCACAGTAGTACAGTCTTGTGTTATTTAAAAAATGTTGAATGTCAAAATTAGATGTCAAGAAAAAAGAAAATCATCATAAAATGAATAAATCACGCATCATTAATTTCCATGATTAAAGGTTAGGTATATATTGATGTATATATAGTCTTATGCAAAATTTGAGTACGAATAGTTCAAGTTATTTTTGAATTATAAGCGTTTAAACTTATTTTTGTCAACTCCAAAGTTTGTGACATTTTTTCATAGACGTATTGAGAAATTTTGAAAAATAGGCATGAAGTTGTCATTGAAAGAAAATTAAGAAAATCAATGCAATAATTTTTTAGGCTTCCTGTACGCGGAAGTGAACGAACGTAAGGTTGAGGTTATGTCGATTAATTGTGATGCAATATTTGTTAACATATCTTTTAGTAAATGCGACTCGGTGAAAAAAACGGAAAATTGCGCTTGATTCAACGATGAATGTATTTCAAAAGTGTGTCAATTAATTCGCACGTCAAGATTTGTTCGAATGATTTAATCGAGGTTGAGAATCATCTCGAGATTCGCGCATTTCTCTGTAAATTTTAAGCGATATAAAATTAAAAATAGCACACATCAAAGAGGAATTTTGTGACTAACTTGTAATATTTAAAAGCCGAAACGATACGTTGAAAGTGTTTTCTCTCTTCCTCATCCTCGTAGGTATCTTGCATTTTTTTTGGATAAGTCATTGAATCCATGATTTAAAATTAAAAAAAAAAATTACGTTCACTCGATTTTATTTTACAAACACGTTAAGTATTTTTTTCCCCCGGCCCTTTCGTCAATGATGACTCGGACACTTAATTCGCTCTTTTCTCTCATGTGAAGCTGCGCAAATTCACTGCATGTCGCAAAACTCCTGTGTAAATACGATATTTTATTTTTTATTTGATTTTTATTATTATCCCTTTTTATTCTTATTTTATTATGCACAATTATCACAAATGCGGTACAAAAAGTTTTACGAGCACGGAATAACGGTGCACGCCTGTTGTCTTCTTCTTCTTCGACTTTTACTTGATTGGCTATCGCCCTCTGGGGGCATGTGCCACTCACGCATGTTGTTGTTACTTATCTCTAGCACTCTTGTTTTTCATGTTTATCCCCTCCAATCGTCATCACCACCACATGTTTTTTCTAATGTGCGACCAGCAGATATTTGCTCTCGTGTATATTTTCGGAGCTTGCCGGTCGGAGGAGCTAAATAGTTTTGTCAAATTTGACTCAAACTACGTACTTAAGGTATTCACTACTGCTGTGCTAATAAAATTGTGATATTCCTCGGTGCAGCTCGAAAAACATTTCAAGCACCGTACGAAAAACCAGCATTTTCAAGCTCTTTTTCGATAGGCTTTCAAAACTGAACTATTGAAGATAGAAAAATACCTTTCACGACTTTCATTGTACGAAATTTAATTCTCTACAAAATTAGTCCTTTGCAATTTCGCTCTAACTCTGACCGTTTTCAAAGTGTGCGCGTTGAAAGTTATTACTATTTAGCGAGCATTTTTGAGCTTGTCTGCGATCCAATTTCACGACTAAATTGCTCAAAATAGAAAAATATCTTTCATGACTTTTTCGTAGGAAATTGAATTCTCTACAAAATTGGTCCTTTGTAATTTCGCTCTATCTCCGACCGTTTTTAAGGTGCGCGCATTGAAAATAATTACTCTTTAACGAGCATTTAAGTTTTTCTGCGATACACTTTCGCGACTAAACAGCTGAAGATAGAAAAATATCTTTTATGACTTTTTCGTAGGAAATTTAATTCTCTACAAAATTGGTCCCTTGCAATTTTGCTCTATCTCTAGCCGTTTTGGAAGTGGGGGCGTTAGTATCTTTTTTTGAATAATAAATAAATAGAGACATTTAATGTGTATCGTCGTGATTGTTTTAACAATATATTTTTCATTTTCATTTTTCAACATAAGTATCTTCAGACAAGATCCTATGTTTTCATATATACAAAACCAATATCGATCATTTACAATTCACAATTAATGTCTAATTAGCGATATTCGAATAGCTAAAATATAACGAAAAAGAAAAAATAAGAAAAAATTGGAAAATTGATAGGTAACAGACGGAGAAAGGGAGCGGGGGGGGGGGGGCAGGAAATACGAGGAAAGGGAATCTTGTGTGATTGAAGGAAATAATTTGAGTTGGCAGTGTGCATAGTCAAGTTACGAGACCGCGCGTGCATATTTTCATTTTTCTTAATCGTTTCGTTCGATAACAATATTTCATGCGATTCGTACTACGTATTTTGGAGGGTGGGGGGGGGGGGGGAGAAAAAAACGACTGTAAAATCGTTTTTTGAATATATAGACGCAGGAAGCTTAGCGATCACGTCACTGTGGAAGAATCACGATAAAGATTCCGCGATCGTTTCGAAGCAGCGAGAAACGAAAAAGACTAAAAAAATGTTAACATTGAACATGAGAACAATTACAATAAGGAAAATTTGACGAAACAAAAATGTCTAGATATGGATGAAAAACAAAAAGAAATCAATTAGAGCGCGAGATAACGTTCGGAATGGGCGACTTCATGGGAGCGCTCAATGATATCGTTTTACTCAGTCGTGCGATGCAACTCGCGAGTCTTTTCACATTTCCCATTGGCTCAGATTCTCATTATTTCTTTTTTTTAAATTCTTTTTTTCGTAATTGGCGTTGCATCTGCCATAATCGAATATAAATAGTACGGATACAATGAGGTATACCAAGGATAAATATACTATACACAGACAATAATAAATCTCTCTCTCTCTCTCTCTCTTTCTCGTCTAGCTTAAGTGAAAATTGCGTTTAAATTAAATTAATAAACAAAAAAAAGAAAAGAAAATATATGTAAATACATTAGCGTCAAAAAGTAAAAAAATATCGAAATTAACGGAAGGTTCCAAATCCTTCTTGTTTCATTGAAAAATAATTTTCGTTCGACGTAAAGAAACAGAAAGAAAATGCAGTTTTATCAATCGGAATTGATATTTTATGTTTGTTTCTTGTTTTCTTATTCTTTGCTTTTTAAATTATACTCATCGAGCGTCTGTAACGTTTTCTCGTGCTCGTGGTCGATCCGAGGGAAACGGAAAGCGGAAGGGGCGGTGTTACGGGCGACACCGGTGTTACCGCTGTCGTTGACGATGTTACCGGCGATAATCCCGCGGTATTATGACTCGTCCTCGGTGTATCAGCCCCCTGTCGAGCCGAATACGGGGGCCTGAGCTACCAAATATAATTCTCGGTCTGAGGTGCCCTCATCACACCTACGCCACCTCCCAAACGTCTGTAATTCATGTAACCGCACAACCGCCACTGATTTTGCTCTGGATCGTAAACCTCGATAGTTTTCAAATAGGCCGTACCGTCGAAACCACCCACTGCGTACAATTGACCGTTCACTACGGCCAATCCGACCTGAAATTAAATATTTACGATTTAAGATTGATATTATATCAAATTGCAAGTCCTTAACCCTGGACCCCAACGACGGGGTCGAAAACGACCCCAATTCATTTCGTAAAAACTGTTTTTTTTCCCACTTTTCGAAACTTTTGTTCGTTTTACATAGTTTTCTTCATTAAACTTCCACCAAAGCGACTTCATCATACACCATTCTCTTTTTTATCAAAAAACGAAAAGAACAGTGTCTAATTGAACCTTATTATATAACAAGGCATACGAGGAGCACTTTATGCTGAAGAGAAGATTGGGGTCGTTTTCGACCCCGTTCTAGAGTTTACATTCAGAAAAATAAATTTTTGGGGTCACGAATTAATGGTATGTGTGACATGAAATATGTAAAACTTAATTTGAAGGAAATTTACAGATTATTCCTCTGGGAAGCATGTAAAAATTTCCGAAATATGAAAAAAAACATCGGTTTTGTGCATTTATAGAGAATCGTTTGTGTTCCATGAATTATAAAAAAGTTGATCCAACAAAATTACATTTAAAATAGAAAACATAAATGGTTAGATACTTGAAATTTCCAACATTTTACAATTTTATTTTTCGTCATTGTGTAAAATGGCTTTTTATCAAAATTTAATTTTCGATATTTATAAGTTTTTTGAAAATTCCATGTTTTTGGAACAAACAAAAAATGATTGAAAAATCGAGTTGTTCAATTCACCCCGCTTCTTCGAGAAGTCATAGCGACAATCGGGCTCCATGAATTAGTATGAGGATTGTATCTTTCGGCGCTGGACAATTCCATACAATCGTCACGTCCACCAACCGCGTAAATGAGATTGTTGAATACGGCACAGCCAAGATGTTTTCGTCTGGTTGACATTGGTGGCACTTGCGACCATTTGTTTTGTCGTGGATCGTATCTCTCAACGGTGTTTAGAGGTGTTTGGCCATCGGACCCGCCGATTGCGTACAAATAACCCCCTAGAACCGCTACAGCAACTCCTAATCGTCTTGACGTCATGGGCGACACTTTCGACCATTTGTTCTCCTTCGGATCGTACCTGAATATTAAAAATAATTTTCAAGGTCGATTTCAGGTCAAAGTTTGATTAGAATCTTTGAGACTTTTTCCCTGCTGTGATAGTAGCTTAGGTGAGTGTTTCTGTGGTCTAAAAACTAAGAAATAATTGCAGGAATCGCTCCGCCGAACTGTTTTTTCCTTCCAAACGGCTAAAACCGGCAAAAATTATCCAACTGCCCAATTTTTTGTCACTGGCAATCGTAGATTTTCTCACATATTTCCTGTAAGTACTCTTAACGAAAATGAGCATCGGTTTTATCATCCAATAATTTTTCGTACAAATAAGATTATTTATCCTCAATTTATTCACGTAATGGACCATTCGAGGGTTCAATATAAGAGATTGCCTCTCAATAATAATGGTTTTGAAGTGTTCGAAATTGAAACAAAATAAAGTACCAAATTAACGAAAAAATTGTAATTCCCGGAAACATATTGGATAATAAAATCGATGCCTATTTTTGTTAATTAATACTTACAGCAATGTGTGAAAAAATCTGCGATTGCCAACGACGAGAACTTAGGTAATTGAATCATATTTTTGGGCTCTCGCGTTCTGCAAACTTAGCAAATTATTATCATAGTTGGAAAATGCCCCAATGATGTGAAAGTTCACCGAGGCCGTCTCTTAAGTTTTTATCAAATTATGTCAATTACGCTGCCCATCTGAATCTTCCGTGTTAAATCGCCGTGTTTTATCTAAAAATGACAAAACGATCATGGATGATTGAGAACTGTTTTGTGAGTTACCTCTCAACGTGATTGAGACACTGAACTCCGTCTTGTCCTCCCACAGCATACAGGAAGCCATCTAATACAGCAACTCCAACGCTAGTTCTGCAGGAAGTGGTGGGTGCAACATCGCACGACCATTGATTAGTTTGTGGATCGTACCTTTCGATACTATTTAAATAGCTTTGTCCATCGTGGCCACCGACAGCGTAGAGCAAATCGTTGAGTACGGTAACACCAACGCCGCAGCGTCTTTTGCTCATTGGTGCGACCATTTTCCAATCGGCGGTGTTGGGATCGAATCGTTCGACGCTCGCGATAGCATCACCCGAGCACCAACCACCAACCGCGAACAAAACTTCGCCCCTTCTCGTGGGTTTTCTTGGACGCGTTCTTGGCCCTTGCATCAATGGTCTTTCCTGAGGCAACAGAAGATAATTCTTCGCTTCGTCGACAAGATCCCGACAGGCGTCGTCCGATCGAACCAGCAGATCGGACCCAACCGTACCAACGAGAAACTTCGGACTCAGCAATGGCAAACGCACGTGCTGCAAAACTTGCGCCAAATGTTGTCGACGCTCCGTCACGTTGTACTTCACCCAATTCATCACAGCGCTGAATACTTGCTCCTCCGTACGCACGTTAAGCTCGTCCGACGATATTATGTCGACCAATTGACTCACCGGCAGCAACAGAAATTCTTCGCTCTCCATTACCTGTTTCGAACAGAAGCATTTACTTTGGTAGTACTTTCTCTACGGTAGTACAATATTTTTTCTTCCAATCGTCGAACGATATCAAACTTAAAAATTTTTTATTTACAAACTTAACCCTTTGAGCCGTAGCTAAACTTATGTTATCCTACCTTTTTTTTGCAGTTTTTTGATTATTCAACTACTTTTGCCACAACAAATACTGAGATTTTCATTTGTTACATGGTCTGTAAGACATTCATGAATGTACAAAAAATATGTACATTCATTATTTTTTAATTGCATAAATACCATGTATAAACAAATAGTCAAAACTCCTACTTTTTCATGAAAAAATGCATTTTGTATATAATGAATGTAATGAATTTTTTTTTAACTTTCCGGTTTGTGGTTTTTGTCAAAAAAATTAAGATACAACCGTTTTTGAACTAGATCTAAATTAACAATATTAACGGAAAACTTTCGCTTATTTCTGGAATTTTAGGTCAGACTCGTAATCAGTGACCCTAAAAACCTGTGAATGCAAACTTTCAAGTAAATACTACTAAGTAAACTTTCAATTAAAGGAAAAACGTATGCTTCAAAGGGTTAAAGCTCATAAAATGTTACCTCTTGGAAATTATGTTGCGTAAATTTGTCAGCGATCCTTAATAACTCCCGACAAGAGTGAGTATCAGCGAAAGCTCTGATACCAAGACAATTCGACGGATCCAATTGTCTTTTAAGAAATTCGCAGCATATGTCTTGTATCTCGGCGAGTTGGAGCAAACAAGCAGCTGGTAACAGGGTCTGTACGTTTGATTCTTCCACAATAATGTGCGAGGTGTAACAAAAATCAATCAAAAGCTCCATCGCTACTTCATCAATGTCTCTTATTGTCACCTCTGTTTGTCGTGACTCGGCAAGCTCTCCGGTAAACATTGCCCTGTTTTATCAAATATAACACGAGTATTATATCGTTTCATTTCGCGAATAACAACTGAAATATGTTGAGTCTCCAATAATCTCGAATAATTAGCAATATTCTGAATATAATTTGAGTTGTATATTCGTAATTATGAATTCTTAAAACAACGAAGAATGCAAGGACATATTCAAGAAAATTCGAGATCGAATTGCACAATTTCAAGAATTTTCCCACATTATTCCAGCTGTTTCTAAAAACCAAAATTATTTATGGAAAAATTCCAGATTATTCAAAGATATTTTCCGACATTTTAATCAAAATTTTTTTTTGAAATATTAGAAAATTATAAAAGTTGTTCATTATTTGAGAGTGAAAAGTGTGCAAAAAGTTTGACAAAATGTTGAAAAAGTTACTTTACAATTTGAAGTTCCTTAAAAGCTCATTTTTTCTTAATTTTTTTTGTTTTCAATTTATGCTTAATTTAATGCTCACCTAAAATAAGGACTGCATGCAGACAAAATAACGCGGTGAGCGAAAATTTTGCGTGTGCCAACATTGAGTACAACGTCGCACAGTTCACGATGTCTACGTAAAACATTGAGCTCGGTGAGTGTGGCTCTGGGATGTTTTTCTGATGTGTGACTCAGCCTCGCGGGGGAAGGAGCCCGCTCGACTACCATTTCGCCCATCCTCTGACCAGAGGATTGGGCGCAATTTACCGATGACGAGGATGATGATGCCGCAGAGGAGGATGAGCCACCTGGTACTCCAGCGGCCGCTGCAGACGAAGCCGCGGCCGCTGCTGATGATCCTGGTACAGCGACACCTGCTCCACCGCCTCCACCCCCAACACCACCACCACCACTTCCTGATGCTGTTCCTCGGTTACCCCCGGCTAGCTGAAGGCGCAGCGGGGGTGACGCCCAACCCCACACCGAGTCTATCTATAAATTTTGAGATAATTTTGACAAATAAATATTATATGAAACAATTGACAAATAATGATGATCTCTTAAATGATGAAAGAAAAAAATAATGAAATTATTATAAAACAATTAGAAAGTAACGAATGAATAATCATAACATGGTTCTGAGTTCTACTCCAAAGTAAAAGAAATGGAGCAATGTATTCAATAAACGAAAAAAACAATTTTTTGCTCATTTTTAGGGTTCCATACCCAAAGGGTAAAACGGAACCCTATTACTAAGACTCCGCTGTCCGTCCATCTGTCACCAGGCTGTATCTCATGAACCGTGATAGTTAGACAGTTGAAATTTTCACAGATGATGTATTTCTGTTGCCGCTATAACAACAAATACTAAAAAACAGAATAAAATAAATATTTAAGGGGGCTCCCATACAACAAACATGATTTTTTGCCGTTTTTATAGATAATGGTACGGAACCCTTCGTGCGTGAGTTCGACTCGCACTTGTTTAACTATGAATCAGTTGTAAATTGGATTCTGGATTTTATGTAGTTATTTTTCGGTTATTTGGATCATGAACAAAAAAAAATCATTTACAAAATAACTGTAATAAAATTGATGCAAAGCAACACCACAGTTGCTTTGAAATATAAAGTAACCAATCAATATCCATTACAAAACTAACAAGGAAAGGTACTTTAGTGTCCCCCTCCGATTTTGATAATTTTTATATATGTTATAGTCCATCGAAAATTAAGAGACACGTAATTTTTTTTATCGGCTTAAAGTTATTTTTAAGGGGTGAAATCGACCCCCAAAGTTGAGCATGTTTTGCATCTGGTAGAGTGTTTCATATAGAAGCACTTAACCGATCGTAACGAAACCAATTGCAAAACGTTTTTCACGTCAAATAACCTGTATATAATGTTCAACTTCTTATGCACCCCTATTACATGGGGATGATTCACCCCCGAATATCCAGAATTCTTTTGTATAAAAAAAACTTGCAATCCGATTTCAATAAAACAAACGCCATTTTGCAGAGCAAAAAAAATAAAATTGACGTATTTTTGGGTTTTTCTCAGATTAAAAAAATTAAGGGGGTAAAACACCCTTAAAATGTCAAATTTCATTTTGAGCACTGTCCCCTTCCGATTTCAATATTTTTTTTATAAAATGTAGCTTATCGAAAAATAAGACCACCTATTATTTTTATTGGCTCAAAATTATTTTTAAGGCGTGAAATCAACCCCCAAAGTTGGGCATGTTTTGCATCTGGTAGAGTGTTTCATATAGAAGCACTCAACCGATCGTAACGAAACCAATTGCAAAACGTTTTTCACGTCAAATAACCTGTATATAATGTTCAACTTCTTATGCACCCTTACTTACTGCAGGGGGCTGAACCACCCCCTGACATTCATAATTTTTTGTATAAAAGAAAAATTGTCATTCGATTTCAATGGAAAAACCAACATTTTGAAAAGCAAAAAAAAATTATAGTGAATGTGTCTAGATTTTTCGAATAAAAAAAATTAAGGGGGTAAAACACCCCTAAAATCTCAAATGTCATTTTGCGCACTTAAATGATAAAATTCAATTCAATTGGTCTCATTATCATTGCGTATCGACTTATATGCTAAATAATATTTATTTCGCATGTACATCCGCTGCCCTTCTGACATGCTTCACGTTTATAAAGAAGTGTTGGTATCCGTTCTATTTATATAAGTTTCTATTTTGAACGATTTACGAAAATAAAAAAAAAACTCAAATATCAAAAGAGTCGCATCAGCAATTCACCGCCCAGAATGTAAACAAAGCTGGCTCATGCCTTGCCATATTCTTATTCATATCAAGAACCGCTATAGTGGCTCGACCCCAAGTATTCTTGAAAAAGCCAGTTCGCTCAGGCTAATGTTTGAGGTATATCCGAAAACCAAATAAAAATGCTGTTTTCGTGGTGATGTCAGATCAAACCGCCCACTCAAGATGAAAAAGGTAAAACTGACTTTATATTATTCCAGAAGTTAAGTTGCTGTTCGACTGTTGATCAGTCATTATCGTGTCCGCTATCGTGAATACCGTATTGTTATTAACATGTCCATCAATCCAATGAACGTAATAAGACTGTTGTTTCTTACATTCGAGGTAATGAACATTCCTGACAGTCCTGTTAACAATAATGAAGTGGAATTGAAAGAGAGTTTCGCGGAAATTCTGAAGGCCTCTATGGCAGAGTTCAATCAGTTAGAAATCGTCGAAGATACGACATTAGATTTTCAAGAACCGTTTAGAGATGTCATAGTAGAACCTGTCGAAGATAATGACATCGAATGGGGTCTTGGAGAATCTCCATTAAGCCCTGAAACGTGTACTGACGATGAAGAAGATTTGAGCTACGACTACAAACAAAGAGCTGTTGAGTACTGGAGAAGTGCAAAAACGAAACAAAATAGGAAAATAGAAACAGTCCAAAACCGATTTAAACTCGTTAAATCTGTGCGCCAATTAAGGCGCTGGGCTCAACAAATTAATAAAGGCGGAACTTACAAGGAAAAATTGTCGCGCATTTCTGAATATACAATCGATAATTTAAAAAGCGCCATAGAAGCAGGTCTCATTGTACACGATATCGATCTTCGGAGATGGGCATTACAAGCCCAAAAATTGATTGGGCATGAGAATTTGCGTTTCAGGGCTTCGCCAACATGGATAAAAAAGTTTAAAAAAGTTCATCGAATAACAAGTAGAAAAATAAATAAATTCGTGACAAGAAAGACTCTCGAATCAAAGGACATATTACAAAACGATGCTAATAAATTTGTCTCCGCAGTTCAATTGAAAATTGAGGAATATGGCTTGGAAAATATTTATAATTCTGATCAAAGTGGTTTCCAATTAGAAGTCCATTCAGGGCGAACGTTAACAGAAGAAGGTACAAAACAAGTAGAATGCCTTGTACAATCCGTTTCAGCGACAACCCATAGCTACACCATCCAGCCGACAATATCAGCAGCAGGAAAATTGTTGTCACCTCTTCTGATAATTTTAAAAGAGCCATCCGGGCGGTTGGGGCCAATCGTAGAACGAACCATTTTTCGACCTCCCAATGTTTTTATAAGTGTTTCAAAATCTGGCAAGGCTACATCAGGTACGTTGGTATGTAATATTCAAATATAAAAAATAGATGTGCTATTAATTTTTACATATTGATTTATAGAACATTTCAAAGTATGGCTTCAAGAAGTGTTCTTCCCAAATGTCGGTGAGAAAAGTGTGCTTTTAATAGACTCATGGAGTGGACATTGCCCTAGTGTTGTCACGGAAGTTACACCACATAACAAAGAAATTGTTACAATGATCATACCGAAAGGAACAACAGGGAATATCCAGCCACTTGATGTCTTCGGATTTAGAATTTGGAAAAATTATGTCAGACATTTTTCAGACAGTGTCATGTTACTTGATTATGATTTAAGTCTACATTTACGAAATAATATAATCAAGCTGCAATCTCTAGTACATAATCAATTATCATCTCCGAGGTACGAAAATTTATTTCGATATGCCTGGTTCAAAAGTGGGTACATAGAAGAACGACCTGAGCATTTCGAAAATCCCGTTGAATTCGCTTTTGGTATGTCATCTCAAACACAATGTGAAATTGAAGGCTGCACAAATGTGGCTGTAGTAAGATGTTCATGGTGTAAAAAGTCACTTTGTTTCAAACATTTCTTCGAAGAACATCATTACTGTTCAAAATATAATCATTAAGTTCAGGAATGATAATTGAAACGAAAATTTGAATTGGAATCTATTTTTACTACATGAAAGATTTTAGCGCCTATGTATAACCTATATATATATATTTGTGTACAGACCATGTGTATACAAAAATAAAAAATCGTGAAGCTCACGACCACCGAAGATGTAGGAGTACTCAATTTTTCATATAATTAAAAAGCCGATGTACATGCGAAATAAATATTATTTAGCATATAAGTCGATACGCAATGATAATGAGACCAATTGAATTGAATTTTATCATTTAAGTGCGTAAAATGAAATTTGAGATTTTAGGGGTGTTTTACCCGCTTAATTTTTTTTATTGGAAAAATCTAGACACATTCACTATAATTTTTTTTTGCTTTTCAAAATGTTGGTTTTTCCATTGAAATCGAATGACAATTTTTCTTTTATACAAAAAATTATGAATGTCAGGGGGTGGTTCACCCCCCTGCAGTAAGTAAGGGTGTATAAGAAGTTGAACATTATATACAGGTTATTTGACGTGAAAAACGTTTTGCAATTGGTTTCGTTACGATCGGTTGAGTGCTTCTATATGAAACACTCTACCAGATGCAAAACATGCCCAACTTTGGGGGTTGATTTCACGCCTTAAAAATAATTTTGAGCCAATAAAAATAATAGGTGGTCTTATTTTTCGATAAGCTACATTTTATAAAAAAAATATTGAAATCGGAAGGGGACAGTGCTCAAAATGAAATTTGACATTTTAAGGGTGTTTTACCCCCTTAATTTTTTTAATCTGAGAAAAACCCAAAAATACGTCAATTTTATTTTTTTTGCTCTGCAAAATGGCGTTTGTTTTATTGAAATCGGATTGCAAGTTTTTTTTATACAAAAGAATTCTGGATATTCGGGGGTGAATCATCCCCATGTAATAGGGGTGCATAAGAAGTTAGACATGCCTTAAAGGTTATTTGACATGCAGAACATTTTGCAATTGGTTTCGTTTCGATCGGTTGAGTGCTTGTATATGAAACACTCTACCAAATGCAAAACATGCTCAACTTTGGGGGTCGATTTCACCCCTTAAAAATAACTTTAAGCCGATAAAAAAAAATACGTGTCTCTTAATTTTCGATGGACTATAACATATATAAAAATTATCAAAATCGGAGGGGGACACTAAAGTACCTTTCCTTGTAAGTTACATGGTTGCTCTTAACGTGGTTATTTCACTAGTCACATTCTGATGTTAATTCTCCAGTGGATGTATGAAAACTTGAATATAACTTGCCAAATATTCAATCGATGTTAGTTATTATTTCAGTTATTATTAGTTGTGTTAGAGAAACGTGAAAGCTTATGAAATAATGGGAAAAAAATGCCTGAAATAAAACTGATACATACAAAAATAATGTTCCGCACATCTCTTAATACCGAATGTGCACTTTTTATTGCTGTCTCCAAAATTAAACGGTCAAATAACTAATTTTTTTTGACAGACTTCATCGTATGTTCTTCTGTGATTGAGAATTTTTTAAAAGAAATGAGCAGAAAAATGTGAGAGTTATCGAGAGAAAAGTCAAATTTTCAAACGCTGCTGAGAAGAAGCAGATGCAAAACTGTGGAATTTTCGATAAGAAATATCTCAAATCTGGAATTCTTTTAAAATATGGCACGTAATCACATAGCCGAGTCCTGAATTTAAAAAAAACTATATAGAAAAAATCTTTGGTGAGAAAACTGTCTCGAGTTTGAATTACCTTTTCTGAACTTTAATGAATCAAAAAGTAAACGTTTCAAAGTATTCGCACTGAATATCTCAAAGCCAAAAAGCAGCAATGAAACAACACAGAGGTAAAATCGAAAGTTGTTTGTTTGTTGTTGTTTATAGGATTGATTAAGTTTTGGAGCAAGCTTTAAAAGCATGGTTGCTTTTTACTTTGAATCCTTACATTGACCCATCAGGAAAATCATGGCACGACTGAAATTTCCATGAATTTTCGTTTGCCGCATTAATTAAAACTTGAGTTTTGTTACGAAGCAATACAGATTATGAAAAAGATGAGAAAAAGTACCTTTGATGCTTTGAGGAACCAGGAGGTAAGAAACAAAGGATTCCTCCTCTTCTCGGTGGACGATCTTGCACGCCTAGAGAGATCCACCGTTGCTGATCATTTGGACTATATATCACAATTAGGCTTGGTATATGCCTATGATGTTTGAGTTAAAAAAACGATGAAGATTATTAATATAAAAAATTAATGCGACTTTAAAACGTGTGTTATTCAAAACTGGGTCAATGAGAAAATAGGGCAAAACCGCGATTACTGTGAAAAAATGGAAAAATTTCAAAAGAACGATAAAATGCACAATCAGAAACTTACCGTTAAAAGCCTTATGGACCCGAGGAACAAAAAAATTGAATAACGATGTTGTTGTTTGTAAAACAAAGCCTCGGGCTCAGGACGAACGACTGTCACGAATCATGTGAACACACATTCCACATCAATCTCGATTTCGTTGACACGAATTTGTCATAGCAGCACTCACGAAGAATCTCTGGTAATTCATCGTTTGTTGTTCATTTTTTTTCCCTAACTTCTTTCGCCCGTTGTTTTTATTTTTCTTGTTCTTCAAACATCAATGTGAACGGACGACGCCAATCGTAGAAGATCGATGGACCGTTGGACGGGCCCAAAAACGCGATCATGCGATTTTATCGGAATATCGCATTTTTGACAATTATGGTATGTATTACGCGATTTAAGATCCCGTGTTACATACGTATACATCATATATATACATATATACTCTCTCTAGACGTATATGTGACAATATCGAGTTCAGCGAGAGAGAAGCAACTATCGGAGCAGGGAGAATCGCAGATATTACGATTACTCTATAGAACAGAACAACGACTTTCGTTAGAATTTTGGGGTTGGAATTCGACAGTAGCGTTCCTACATTTATGATCTTCGAAAATTCGAACGGTTGGGATCCACACGATCAAGAGGAGAGCAGTGGAGGTTGATAAAATTGCATAATATCCCCAGGCGAAAAGTAGAAATTACCGACAATCGGTAAGAAGGAAAATAATGTTTTCCTGTTACCATCGGTCTATAGCAGTGTTCCGCGTGGCAAACGAACATTTATAGAAAAATAGTACATTGCTTTCGCCTGCTCGACTGACTTTTATCCAAAGATGTGCAAACGTGAAATAAAAGAGTAACGAGAGCGGGGATAGCGCAGGATTAGCGAATGAGTTGGAAGGAAGGTCGGGGAGCGCTGGCTCGCGCTTCATATAGTCCCAAGGGTCCGTGAGGGGTTCGGAGGTACGTCTTGTGAAACCGGTAGCCACCCAAGAAGGCGGGGTGTTCCCTTTCACCGTGGGGAGCCGGCACGCGGCCGTTTAACGTCGCACCCACTTCAGCCTGTTTTAATCTCGGGTTGCTTTTGTTTTTCTTCTTTTATTTCATTTTTTTTGCTCCAACATCTTATTTTGCGTGTTTTTTTGTTTTCCTCTTTCGTTGTTTTGTTTCTTTTCTTTGTTTCTCCTTTCAACCGCTCCGCTGCTGGACGTTCAGTTCCAAGGCTGAGAGGGCTTCCAAGCATACCGATCGGCTTTCCTACTTCGCTATATCTCGCCATCCTTCTCCTTCTTCTGCTTATTCTTTCTTCGATCAGAGGCCACTCGTTAACTTGACGACTCAATTTACTCGTGATATTCTCTCTATTCCTTCCCCCCCCCTCTCCCCCTCCTTCTTCCCCGCGTACCTCACGAGCTCACCACCGTGAAATCGAGAAATTAATTCCACGAACTATCCGTTGAAAATGTATATTTTCATATTGTTCTTTTTTTGCTTTCTCCCTCTCGTTCATGGGATCGGAATGCGTGCATAAGTGGCGAGGGGACATTCTTTAATTGTCTAATGTTGCATATAGATGACCACACCTTCGTAAAGAAAATATTGTGATTTTTAATCTGAATTCCAATGGTTTCTGTTACAAACTTTAATTATTCGTACAATGATAAATACTGGTCAATACTAATGACATTAATGATAATTAATTTACGTATTATGGTTGATTGCGAGTTATTACCATAGGGTCATTCCAACCCAGGCCGAAACTGTCATTTTTGACTAAATTTCGACGCATTTACGTTTTAAAATTGGACCGCAGTTGAACGAATTGTTTTCCAACATTGAACAGTGTGTCATTCACTTCGTTAGGAGTTTTTCTATAGTTTCAAAAAATATATGTCGAAAAATACGAATTCGTTCGAGTCAGGAGCACACAAAGTTGCCAAAGACCCACGGTAGCAACGATGGGAGTTCAAAAAAATAATAGTCATCGTGAAATTATCCGAATTGTTGAAAAATCATGTATAAAAGGACTGAAGAACGACTCGCAGTACGTTTTTTACGTATTTTTTTTTTTTTTTTCGAATGCTGCGAAATTTAGAGATTTGGAAGAAAATAATGGTTGCTTCGGAGAATAATCGTGATTGTAAAATGTCGAATGTCAGGGCGTAATGTTGGTAGAATGTACAGAGGCCTCTAGCGGAGGAAAAAGTACACGGAAAGAAACCGGGAGAGAGAGAGAGAATGAGAAAGAGAGAGAGAGCTGAGTACGAGAATCCTGTTACGAGAAGAATCACGAGAGACGGTTTTTCGGCTTTTGCCGTGGCAAAAGAGCGTGCTCGGTGGCGGCGGAAGATCCAGCATCGGCGAAAGGAAGGGAAAAACGAAGATGGATGCCTTGGCTCATAATAGGAGGAGAGGTCGGCGCCTCTCACTCTTTTGCTTTCTGTCCCCCTTCATCAGCCCCAAAATTCTCTTGCTCGTGCTCTCTTTCGCAGCATCATCTACCAGCACCCAGGCAACCACGTGGCATTCGGCCAACTACCGTCTTCTGATCAATATGCTTACGGGAACGCGCGCTCTCTAGCCACCGGCAATGTCGTCGTCGTCGTCGTCGTCGTCGTCGTCGTCTTCTTCGTGGTCGTCATCGTCTTCGTATCCGACGTTCACGTCTTCATCGTTCTCCATGTCATAATCTACGACAGTGTTAAAGAGCACCTCGCTAATGTACTTCGTTCGGTTCCCTTTTCCCTTCCAATTTCTTTATAAAATCATTCAAAAAACTGCATGTTTCAAGCTCCAATACGAGTTTGAATTGAAAAAGAAATAATTTCGAACATCTCGGGCGTAAACGCTTTAAAAGAACTTGAAATTCGATAGAAAATTATTCATTTTCAAAGCGCACACTTCGTTGGGAAGTCTATCGGTTTCTGCACCCGATTTCATTTCTTCTCGATTTTTAATCTCATGCTCAATATGCTTCAAGCAATCCTAGCCGCAAATCGCGAGTATAGATGAAGAAAATTTTATTTTATTCCTCAACCGAATGTTGTCCATGTTTTTTTGGATTATTCTGTTCGGCTCCAAAATTTAGCACAATGAAATTCCTGTGGAATATTATTCACTGTATTATTAAATATACTTGACCGATAGTACATAAACTTGACCTTCTGAGGCTACCACAGCTTTCATTAGAACTTATAAGTTAATACACCCTCTCCATTTGACCTTATGAATTTTTTTCATTTGCGAGTCTCATGTCGCTTGGTAAATTGACCTTAGAAGTTCACACGAGATTTGCATTTGACCTTCGACTTACATCTGACCTTAATCGGTTGATTTGGGCTCGTAAAGTCGTGCCGGATTTTAATATGATTCTGTAGATTCGCGAGG
Organism: Rhimphoctona megacephalus; assembly: GCA_963989365.1. Classification (NCBI taxonomy): domain Eukaryota; kingdom Metazoa; phylum Arthropoda; class Insecta; order Hymenoptera; family Ichneumonidae; genus Rhimphoctona; species Rhimphoctona megacephalus. The sequence continues at coordinate 20,622,348 of OZ022419.1, read as the reverse complement.
AGCTTGTTTTCGGTTTTATAAGTTAATACAGAATTCGTAATATGAATATTTGATTTTTTTTCTTTGCTGAACATCGTCATCGTACTCTATTCGAACCAAAACTACCCTCGGATATCAAAGTGTCTCTAAATTTGAATTACAAGATTAACAGAAATATACTTAAAAGTACAAAGGAACCTTAGAAACTTTCACTTTTCGCGGGTTTCGAAGATACTCCGAGGGGCGCGGATCACCCGAGCTCGAATAACCTGCCTCGATATATATACCCCAACGAAAAAGTTGGGAAGAAGAATAAAAGTAGTAAGGGCACGTTTAACTCATGCCACGACCTTTCTCCGGGTACACACTCACTCAGGAGCATGTCGATGTTGAGCGGCGCGACGGTTGGTCGATTGGCTCAAACACCGAATCTTCTTTAGCCCCAAAAAGGAAATTCCTCGTGTCCTTCCTCGATCCGCTTGAGGAATCCCCTTGCAATGTTGCCTACAAAATATTGAGCTACGTTCAAAAACGATATTCGATTTTCAAATCAATTCAGAAAGTGATGCGATCTATTTGTTTATCCGAAAAAAAAGCAAAATCAATTGCAATTTTAGTTAAAACTTATTAACCGTAAAATAGATACAGATATTTATTTCCCTTTGATGCTTTTTCTCTATTTGCAACGTGGCATAGTCGTTCAACAGTTTTTCCTTGAAAAATTGACATACCGGAACAAACAAAAAATCATTTTCCTTCTTTTTTTAAAGCTTTTTTAAACACCTAGCAAAAAATATAAATTCTCAATCGAATATCAATAATAAATTGAAAAAGTAGCTAAAAAAGTGATTTTTTTGAAGTTTTCGCTGGAACGTGGGATCAGAGGATCGAATTGTTATTATTATTAAGTTTGATTGTGAATCTCATTACCTTTTGTAAAATTTAAATAAGTTTAGGGGAATTTCTACCGTGGTACACGGTAAACTTTATGGGACGTTCGGTCAAAATTTTCGAATAGATATATCGGAATTCTCATTGGCACTACACCATTTTTTTCTTAAGATTTATTTCGAAGATATAAAACAAATTCGCACAATGAACAAGAAATTTCACCTTCTTTTCATTACAGTTTGTTTTTCTTTCGGAAACAATTCGTAGAATTTCGTATCGTCCTCAAGTTATTGTGATTTAAACGATAATTATTGAAACATAATTATTTCAGTGTAAACAAAAAAAAAGTCAATGTTTTTTGGATTACAATTATTGAAACAAGTTGCTAAAAAAAATATTAAAAATCAAAAAATTTTCGCTGTTTCGGACATTTGACAAAAATAGTTGCAGTTTTTTTTCTGTTTGGAATTAAAACTTCAAATAGTGCTCAATCTATTTGTATTCGAATTTCCTTAACGGGAGAAACTAGTTTAGGAGACCGAAATTTTGGCGTTTTTCGTGATTTTTTTTTAACAGGGAAGGAATAATCAGAATTTGTTTAATCTTAGAGGATATTTTATTCATGTTTTGAAGTACACTTTGTAATTATTTCAAGTCATTTCCGCCGGAAATAATGGAGTTAGAAGCTGCTGTCCATGGACGACTTTTTTTCAACTGGTGGGCATTCTAGCTCAAAAAGTTATTGACCAATCGTTCTGAAAATTTGTGTGAATATTCTTTATTCAATTATAATCTATGTGAACCTAACTCTGGGATGGTATTATTATTCAAATATTTTTTTTAATGCAAAAAAGGTGAAAAAACATGGTATAAAAACATGACATTGTGTTCAAACACCTCAAAAACATGCAATTTTCAACTTTTTTGATCACAATTAGGTTCATATTCTTAGGAAATATGTTGTTAACCGAAAAAGAAAATTGTAATGATTACAGATAAAAATTGTGACTTCAGGAATGCCCACCAGCAAAAAACTCGGATGGCGATCGTCCATGGACAGCAGCTTCTAACTTCACTATTTCCGGCGGAAATGACTTGAAAAAATTACAAAGTGTACTTCAAAACATGAATAAAATATCTTCCAAGTTTAAACAAATTCTGATTATTCCTTCCCTGTTAACAAAATTCACGAAAAACACCAAAATTTCGGCCTCCTAAACTGGTTTCTCCCGTTAATGAAGTTTGGTTTTTCGATTCATTTTCGATATTTGGCGAATTAACAAAATTTTTCATTGGTTTTAGCAAGTTTTTTTAACATACGCTTTAGCTTTTATTTTCATCATTTTTCGGGTAGAACTTTAGTTTTTTTTTTAGGCTACCAAAAACTTTCGGCAAACCCCTCATTAAATTGCTGCTTGATAATTTTTCGCAGCGATATGACGATTTGAAACGTCAGCATTTCGACGATCGGGTTCAGCGGAGTTCCATTGAGATATAGAAAAAACTGAAAAATCATTTCCTTCGTATTTTCATGAGCTTTTCGGAGCTAAAAAAAAAAATTGATTTCTCAACCAATCATTAAGATAATGATCGAAAAAGTACCGATAAAAGTGACTTTCGGCGTTTTCTCACGAAATTTTGCTATGAAAAAGCAAATTATTGGTATTTTAGCTGTTTTTGGCTCAAGATAAATCAAACAAGTTGCAAAAAAATATTAAAAATGAACAATTCTTCTAAATTTTGGTAACTTTACAAAAATAGTTGTAGCATTGTTTTCCATTTCAAATTGAGTTATCGGGAGTTTGAAAACGGAGTTCATGAGGAAAATTGTCACGATGCCCAAGCCACGCGAGTGCCGCCACGTGGTGCTCGTTAAATCAGAAAGAGTGTCGATGTGAAGATAGAAAAATCCGAAGTTGGGGATGAAACAAAAAAAAGATCGAAAAAACGACATGATCGATTAAGACGATGGTGTTATAATTGGTGTTTCGTCGTATGTGACATAATCTCTTTAATCACGTTGTCTGTTGACGGAAACGGTAATATTCGAAGGGTAAAGTGGAAAGGCGAGGAGTAAGGGCACAAGAGAGATAATAAAAGTAGGATGGTGGGGAAAATAAAGAGGGTAGCCGAGTGGTAAAGACAGAGGTTTTGCGAATCGTTTCACCGAGTCCTCTTCGTACAGTCTTTTTCTCTCATTCGTTTTTTCTTCCTTTCTCTCTTTTTCTCCCTCTCTCGCCCTCTTCGTGTCATTCTTCTTTTTTGCTTCATCCTTGTTTGCACCGCAACACCACGAGTACAGCGATAGATCCATATGTGTAAATATATCTATATGGATTCATACATGTACGTATATATCTCGATACGGGCATTTGGGTGGGTGGATCAGCGCTGTGGTGAAGGTGGTGGATGCCCCTCAGTGTCCGGCGCGCCTCCGACAAGCGTGTTTCGCGTTCGAGCTTATAAGATAGAGCTCTCTGTCTTGGACGTCGCGGCGGTGCGTTTGAAAGGGAGAAATAAAAGAAAAAAAAGCAAGAAAAAATAAAGACATAATAATAATTTATAACTTGGGTAATCTTAATTTCATTTTGAATTAATTAATCCGGCGATAGAGGATTTAAACGAGTTTGATAAAATAAATAAGAGGGAACAGAAAGTTCGGAAGACAGTAACGTTTGAAAAATAGCCCAAATTTTGCTAATATTTCGCCACGTAACCGAATAAACATTTGCGAAAGACACAATAATAATATATATACAATATTTATATATCAATTCTATTTATATGTGTATAAATATATGTGTATATATGTGTATATATAATACGTATATAAATATGTATGTACAAATCCGTAGGCTACTTGTAAATACTATTCCGATTGAATAAAAGTGCTTTTGACATACGTACGTACGGTATCTGTAACGTTGAGAAGGTGGCTCAATTTTTACTGCCTCTGTTGGCCACAAGCAGCGACTGCATCCCCTTGAGGCTTTTTTTCTCGCCTTTACCGTCTTACGAGAGAGTGTGCTTTAGATTGTTAGCCAAGGAAGATATAAACATGGGATCGAAATCGAGTGACGGTGAGAATTGATAAGATTGACAGAACTCAGTGTAGTTTTTCTTACGATAACGAGTCTCGTGTACGAATGAAAAGTTCATTAAAATAGAAGTTAAAAGTTAATTGAAGAGATAAAGATAAGAAGAAAGGAGCGAACGATTGTGGAACGCGAGAAAGAAAAAATAAAGGTTGATTCGAGCCCAGTTGGAGAAAGAGGAACAAGCGAGAAAAGGGTGAGGATCGAGGAATGAGGATGTGGTGCTCGATGTCCTTGGATGAGTCGAGGAGTCGACTAAGACCGATGGAGAGGAAGCGTTACAACGGACAATCGTTGAAGGTCGTGCGTCCTTTTGACCTGGCAATCACGGTGGTCCGATAGAACGAGGAATATTGGACTGCTTCGCAATCCTTCGGCTATCTCTTGCCTGACTGCCTTCTTCTTTGTCTTATTGCCTCCACCTCGTTGCCTTCTCTACACTATACTCTATTCTTCGTGGTCACCCCACAGTCCGACCAACTGCCTCATTCTCGCCTCACTCCGTTGTAGTATCTATAAACCGCATTCGGGTGGCACGCGAGAATTTCGACGCTTCCATCACGTATATACACCTCGTCAGATTGCATAAACCGTCGTTTTATAAACGAGCTACCACGAAAAAAAAAAAACATACACGAAACTAAATCGAAACATCGCTAAGTTATTATTATATATAGCGTTATTCGATCCGCGAACGTAAAACTTGTGGATTTTAGTGAAAAAGGGTCAAAGACCAGTCACCATAGACAAGAAGCCACGTAGAGGACAAATTTGTGCTTGTTTAGTTGTAGTTTGAAAAAGCATTTGTTGAAAAAGTCGTGCGATCGTTACATTTACTTGTGACCATCAGTTTTACACGCTTACTATATCCTGACGACTCACCATACGCATTCACTGGCATGAAAAGATTTCTAATATTCGAGAACAGTCTAAAAAATTGAAAGATATCGTTCGCATAACGTGTTTTTCCAACAGAGACCAAGATCAAGGATCTTTCTGACGAAGTATTCTGCCTAAAAAGGAAAAAAAAGACATAAGAAACGATCGGTAGTGGCGTGTGATAGTAAGTAAAGTGAAGAGTCTTAGTTAGTCGCGAATGGCCGATCGGGGGTACGCGTACCGACGCGTCGAGATCGATCTGGAAGTGGCTAAGGGAGGACGCTGGTAATGGGGGGTTTGGGCGATGATGCCTTCTCCCCGTCGTCGTCCTTACACGCAATCGTCGTCGTATCATCCGTCGTCGTCACTGTCGTATTCGTCACAATTGACAACAAACTCGAACCGATCGCCCACCAAGTCGTTAAAGACTTTATTAGCGTTAAAAACGCGAGATTCAGACTTAAAATCGTGGAGATTAACAAAACAGCGTATTCCTCATTGCCAAAAGAATTTTCAGTGGCGCAGAATAACTACGAGAGATCGAAGGAGTCCAAAAGTTCGACGCTCGATCGTCGCGAAATCGTTACGCACGAAGAAGGAAGAGGTAGTGAAATATTTGGACGAAATATTAGTAGAGTCCAGGACCAAAACGGCAACATTGTCATTCTGGTCGGCAGGTTTGACGAAAGAAGAAAACTCGTTGAGGGAGAGAAAGAGGAGAGAATCGTGGACAACATCGAAACTAACAAGGAGGAGAGAGTCTGGCGAGCTGGACGCGGACGTGGAAATTTTAAGAGGAACGACATTAGCGTCAGGTGGGAAAAGGAGAACCGTGAAATCACGTGTAGTAGGTGACTGCGCGTCGTCGCTATGCTATCGAGACGACGAAGAGTCTCGTCATCGAGTTTCCTCAGGTATAACGAAAATATCAGTGTGGACATCAATGGTAATGGCGTCGGTAAAGCGATGGAATCTCACGAGATCGACGCCATCGCGACCCCCGCATTACAGGCGTCGACGGAGACGTCGACGACGTCACAATGCGACAATCGGATGTTCGGATCATCCACGAGACACGTGGTACACCGTAACATCGTCAGGAACGAAGAGCAGCGTTCGAGTGAAGGAGCGATTGAATGTAGACGAGAGGCTGCTGGCGAAGAGAAATCTAGCGATATTCAATGCAATCGCGTATCGAACGATATTAGCTTAGCGATGAGTTTTACGATTCAAAATAGTCGTAGATTAACGCAATGTGTCCGGGGGAGCTCCAGACACAGACGAAGAAAGAGCGTAGAAAAATTAGATAGGAACGTTAACGTTTTCCAGATATCTTGTTCAACAACAAATCAACGGTTGGCGATTGATTCAAGCTGTAGTGAGATCACGCCATCCCCACAACTCTCGGGAAGTCATGAGGAAATCCAAGATTTCCAAGTATCGGCTAGAATCTCGGATATCGATCGGTTGAACACTCCTAGTTCGTCAATTTATCCGAAAATTCCTGATAAAGATAAGATAAGTAGAACAAGACATGAGATATTCGAGGCTAGAACTAGGATAAATTATCATCGACACAATGACACTGTGATGGAGCACAAAAATACGCAAAGGCGAAACTCCGAAGAGATCCTACGTGGGTCATCGTTCACTAAGGAAACTGCAAGATCGAAAAAGATCCGAAAAATATGGTCCCAATGGGCATGTCGAAGGAACCGATGGATCGTTATTCTTGGATTGTTGATGTGGACGACACTGATGATAACCGAAGTTACAGGACGGCAAAACCATCATCGAACGTGTCCTGGATGTCCTCATCAGCACGTCCACACGATAAATAGTAAATCCGGTAGTTTTGATGAAGAGGCAGATGCTTCGAGTGAGACAGAGACAGCACCGAGTCCCGATGATCTTAGGCTCGAAGCGATAAAGCATCAGATCTTAACAAAATTGGGCCTCAGAACAAGACCAGACGTTAACAAAACATTAGCATCGGTGCCGCGTCATTTGGCATTAGAAACTTTGTACAGAGCAGAGGCCCAACCCCCGGGACACTCGATCGAACCTGATGATTATCACGAAGGGAAACGAAGGGATCATCGTCGTGGGGACATTGAGGACGAGGATTCTTTATCATCTCCATCATCCTCGTCCTCATCATCATCATCATTATCATCATCATTATCATCATCATCATCATCATTATCATCATCATTATCATCGTCATCATCATCAGCATCATCATCATCATCAAAATCATCATCATCATCTTCCTCTTCTTACGGACAATTTTATTACGACGGTGAGGAATATTCGTACAGAAACGTTGATCAAGGTGCCCTCGAAAGAGGCGCGTCTTCGAGGGGATATGAAGATGCGCGTGAATCACCGGAATCTGGTGCATACGTTAATAACGAGAGGCATCGAGGCCACGGGGATTATCGTAACGGTGGAAAAGCTCGCAATTATCATGTGACAGATGACGACGATGAGGGACAGATTGAGATGGATGATTTTTATGCAAGAACCTCGGAAATCATCAGTTTCGCCGAACCCGGTGAGTGTTTATTTATGAAACTCTATGAAATTTTTACCTACGAGCTATGACTTGTGCAGAGTACTTTCCTGTTTAGTTTCAAATGAGTTGACTTTGTTTATGAGGTCTAAATAACTCTGGATTCTCTGCTCATCCACTAAAAGGATTATTTCTCGTATGAAATTATTCTAACACAATTTGAACATTTTTACCTTTCGCGATTCCTTGAAGCGCTTATATTCCATTGATATTTCAATACAAAATTTAAAAAACTACAGAGTTGCCGAAGCCTACGATCTACTTTCCGTAAAGAGTTGGATCAATGGGCGCAAGTAATAGACAAGACGGGTTTTTGTTTCCTCATTATTTCGCTAAACAAAGGGTTATTCAGAGAACTGGAGTACAGGTTACAAGCGTAATGTTCAATGTACGTTTAGAGAGTTAAAACAAAACAGGAAGTATTAAAATAAAAAGAAGAGAAAGTCGAGCAAAGCTACGTGTCGTACGGTGAATGAGCGAATTCGAGGGTGTAAAGGAAGAAGAAGAAGAAGAAAAAGAAGAAGAAGAAGAAGAAGCAGAAGAAGAAGAAGAATAAAGAAAGTTAGCGGGATACCATTGGTGCTAGTTCGTACCCAACGAGGGACGTCCACCTTTCTCACTCTTTCTTTTTCCTTTATACACTCTCTTAACCTAACTCTCTCGTTCTCTCTCTTTCTCCATTCATGCCCTTCCTTTTTTCTTCCATACAACCTGCTATCTACGTAATCTCAGTGCGAAATTTAAACTTCCAGTTTAAATGGCACATTCGGGGTCGGTAGTTTGCCAACCAAGCGTTGCCTTATGTCCGTTGTTGCGTTTGAGTGCGTGTACTGTGGCTGCTGCTGCTGAACCGGTGGGATCGAGCCACACGCCGCAGGCCACGTGGCCCTTTCGAATAGTTCAACCTCTATGCTTCTCTTTGCTATTACCCTCAACAACTACCTTCCCTATTACTATATCTATATCATAATCTATGTGTATATGTATTAATATCCATGTGTATATATATATATGTGTGTATATGTATATATATATATGCGTATGTACTGTGTTATGTATACATTGAAAAGCATACCAAGTATAATGTACCGTATAGAGACTTAGGTGGACAGGGCACCCAGACGACTTTGTGAACGTCGTCGACGACGACGTATGGGTTCCGGCGCAACGTCCGACCACCGAGACCCGCTGCACCCTCCTCCCAACCCCTGATCTTTACCACCTATTCGCCCTCCCTCTCATCCTCTTTCTCTATTTCTCGCGTTCCTTCTCAGTCTCTCTTTCTCTCTTGTGCGACGTGTCTATAGTTCGGTAACTCTATGTTTAACATTAAGGCCTCGCTAGGGTGGTAATATTCACTGGGATCGGTGCCCTACGTCCTCCATGACGATGCACCAAACAACGAGGACGTTTCATCGAAAACCCGATATCTTGTGTGTGGCATTTTTTTCTTTTCTTTTTCTTTTTTTTTTTCTTCTTTTCCTCGTTCTATTTTTCCCTCTCCACTCGGGCGTAAACCTACGTTAACAGCTAAGCCAAAAGTTTTACGTCGAAATTTTCGTTGGATTTGGGCCAGAAATAATAAATTTAACCGGAGCTTATATCTCTCATATACGCAGGCACATCCACACACACGCACACACACGCGCGCGCGCGCGCGCGCACACACACACACACACACACAAACACGCATGTATATTTTACTGGGCCATGAGGATAGAATTTTTCAACGAAAAATTGTATCCAGGATCTCTGTCTATGTAACCTGAAAACCCGATTTTGTCAACTTCCTTCTTAGCAATTTTTCTTTTTTCTTTTTTTACTCGGATGTCAAGCATAAAGGGATCCTGACGTACGGTGGCAATTTGATCATTTCCATTACAGAATGCTAGAAATTCCGAAAAAAATGCTCTTTCCAAAATTTTCATTCAATATTGCACATTTTTTATACAATGTGGACATACCACACAGTACCCGAAGTAATTGAAATCTTACCAATATGCCTTGCCCAAGCAGGAACGTCCATCGGCAGGTCATTCGAAAAACTCAATTCTCTTAGCCCTTAAGAAAAAATAAGATTTCTTCACTGCGTGGGTTGATATCCCTCGTTCTCATCTTTTCCCAGATTTTTAACAAAACCAAGCGGATATCTGGTAAAGCTTGTTGCCGCCTCTAAATGGAAAGAAAGTAAGAAAAAGGAAAAATATCGCTTCTTTCCTTTCTTTGTTGGATGTAACGAAACAAGCACTTGGTTGTAATTCTCATTCTATCTAGCGTATCTGTAGCATACAGCCATAGAAGTGGAACATGGATTGCAGTTAACATCCGCGTTCGCCTATTTGCATTTTCCGGATTTTGCAAAATGGTCGCGGTACTCTCTCTTCCCCCCCGTTCACTCGTTCACTCTCTCTCTCTCTCTCTCTCTCTCTCTCTCTCTCTCTCTCTCTCTCTCTCTCGCTCTCTCTCTCTCTCGCTCTCTCGCACTCTCTCTCTCTCTGTCCTTCTCCTCCCTCGATCTTTCTCTTTCCGCCATTTCTGCCGTTTCCTTCGCACGCGCACATCTCCGGCACAAGGAATGAGCCAGAGACAGGAAGACAGAGAAGGAGCAATAGATAAATATATAGATATACAGAGTAGTGAAAGAGCAAGAGAAAGAAAGAGATCATACTGGAACAGGATTTCGGGGATCTGGAACGTGGGACACTGCGGATGGGTTTTACAGCGTTGGGCGAAAGGGAACGACTAGGACGACTCTCCACTCTTGACATACGAGTTTGTGGTAGTGCTTTCATAGTGGCATTTGTAGTATACGGACGTACACGCTGGCTTGACTTTCAACTCATCCTCCTCTTTACCCACCCGCCCTTTTCCTTTTTCTCCCGATCTTCGTGTACAGAGATTGTTGTATAGATGTGTATGAAACACATTCCCGAACCAAGGCAAACGTAAAGATTCCTGGTCACGCTTGGGCTCTTGTGATGAGTGCCCCTCGCACCCCAACAGGCGCCATGACTATCGTGTCTGAGTTATGAGCCTGCCAATTTTTTAATCTTGAGCATAGGTCGATCTTACACATTGTGGTAATTGTAGGTTCTGGTAATTAAGAGAAAACTGTAAGGACTGAGGCCTTCGTGTCAATGATAAAAAAGCACTTTATGAAGAAACACTGATATTAGAAACGTTCCTTCTCTTTTTTTTTCATGTTACCAATTGGAATGCGTGTTACTGACTAGACCAAAAGCCTGCGAACCTTTTTCTTTCCCCTTCTCTGAGGCCTGTTTCTCTATTGTCTCTTCCTCGTTCTTCAGATTCCTTCTTTTTTCCCTCTCTTTCCCTTTTCCCTCCTCTTCCTTATTTCCCATTTCTCTGTCCACTGTATATATAGTCTCGCAATAAACTTCCCGAAACCGTACGGAGGATTATTCTCTCGCTCTTTTTCTCTTTCACAGTCTTACTACCTGTTTCGACAGACAAATTTACGAGATTCGCTTTCGCTACTTCTATTCATCGGTTTTGTGCCAGTAATATGCACACGAGAACCACGTGATCATCACTGAGGCTAACATACGCAATCCATCGTTTCCGGAATTTGAATGCTCTTTGCTGTCTCTCTAGATCTTCAAATTTTATGCATTCTTGTGTTTTAATGACATTTTTATATCTTTAATTTGAATTTTCCATTATTATTGTTGTTGCACAAGTTACGATACCTGTAAATATTTTATTTTCAAATATTTTCTCCTTTTCAACTTGGACACTCACCATTCGAGTTAAAATATCTAAATGATTGTTGTTTTAATTGATCTTTTAGTTTTTCTTTGGTAATTGAGACAATCGGTAAAACCATTAAAATACTTTCAATTAATGCTTGTTTGTACACAAGCATTAATTGGTGACTCAAAGTTTGTCATAAGTGAGAAATCCCTTCGTTGAAAAGGAGAATGCACGTACTTGAAAGGTTTCGTTGAAGTCTCGGATAATTTGCGATAAATCAACCCTTCAATTCATCCCTCCTTAAAGTCCACGACTCGTGTGTGCACGCAAGTATTGTTGTTTTTTTGTGCATCATCCTTCTCCTTTTTGAGGGATCGGAGAACGCACGGAGAGGGGGTAGGGTTGAATGCATACGCGTTTCAGACACGGTTCATTCACCCTCGCGCAGCACGTGCCCTTCCTCCTTTCTGTGTGTCAGACGATCGGTGGAGTGCAGCAGCGAGTACGGGAAAGAGAGAGAGAGAGAGAGAGAGAGAGAGAGAGAGAGAGAGAGAGAGAGAGAGAGAGAGAGAGAGAGAGAGAGAGAGAGAGAGAGAGAGAGAGAGAGAGAGGTTTGAAATGATAAGGGATCGTTGCAGGCGTTCAAGGGAAAACAGGGAGGAAGGGAGAAAAAGGATGAGAAGTGGCGGTAGAAGCGCGTGTTCGTCGTTAATTGCGTCACTTAATTGACACGTAGACGCTCTTGACAGTCGTTGGAAGGGTTGAGAGGGGATGGAAGATAGAAGGGAGAGAGTATGTGAGTGCGAGAGAGCGAAAGAACGAGAGAGAGAGACCGCAAGAGAGTACGAATAAAGTTTTAATTGTGCTTGCTGTAAAATAAGTGGCAGACAGGCAGACACCCTTCCTTTTGCTTTCTATCGCTTTTTTCCACTCACGTTTTGCAGAGACCTTCTCCATGCCAAACTCACGCGCTTATCGATCTATCTCCCTCTCTCCCTCAGCTTCTGAAACTTCGATAGTCTATCCAACTCACTCCAGTCTGGTCTCGGATTCTTTTTATTGACGTTTCTTTTTTTTCGTCGTGTCTCCGTTTTTTTTTTCATCATATTATTCACGTTATAAATAAAGACCCAAACGTGTACGGATAAATTTATTCTATCCCCCATACGCAATATTTTTACATATAACCAAAGTTTTTTAATCCTATCAACATATCCCGAAAGGGAGAGAAGCGTGAAAGGAACAATGTCGATTATTGTGAAACGTCAGACTGAGTTTTCCCAAACTTTTCGACGATATTATACGGTGTAAAGAATATAGCTGATGTGCATCCACCGATGAGGACAAATGAACCACAAATCTTTCCGAATAATCTCGTCGAGAAAGAACCGAGAAAAGTTTGGAGCAATATCCGATAAGTAGATAAATTCCATGTGCAATCAGACGTGTATTGACCTTGAATACCCTAAAGAGAAACGGTTCAGTCGGCTTTGGAAAACGGCAAATAAGAGTTACGAATTGAAGAAAGTGAAAGATAGAGATTTGAGAGTTTAATTATAAAGGAAACTGAACCAGAGTGTACCTTCATCACCATAAAATAAAAATGGACATAAAGTCGGAACGATCTTTTCTCCAACGTACCGACTACAAGCACCTCTCCATAAAATCAGAATTCTTCCTATATCTATCGAAACAAACTTAGAAAAGAACTGTAAAAGGAAAAAAGCCGAAAAAGTATTCCTGGTAAGACATTGCCCAAGGAAGGATTCGAAAAGACCAATCAGTAGAAAAATTCCGTGCATTGTCAGACGCGTCTTGACCTCGAATATTCTCATTACTGGAGGTCGAAGATCGACCTGCGGTTTGTGAATAAAGCTATACTGTCGTCTGCTTATATTAGACTCTCGTCTAATATAAGCAGAAAAGTCTGTAAAAAAGATTTTCTGAATGTCAATCGAGAAGAGCTTCGTTATCGGTTTGTGAGAATACAAGAAAACTCTGGCTTTGCCTTATAGCTTGGTCACGAGCTTTTCTTTTTGCTAACCGGTAGGGTGAGTGTGGCCTAGACAAGGGGGAGGGAAAGGGAGTGCGATAGGATGAGAGGGGGGCGTGGGGGGTAGGCATTTGACTCGGGAGGGCACTCGCGCCGCGTCGTGCAGACATGCAGAAAGCAAGAAAGACGGAGAGATCGATACGACACGTGTCCGAACGGCTACTACGATCGGAGGGATGAAGACCTACGGCTCTTGTAAACCGTCTACTCTTATTTCCTAGCTATCAAATTCCTCGAAGAAAAAAGAATAATATGTCTATATATACATATATCTATATCAATCTAAAAAGTACGCAAGCCATTACTACGTTTCTTTCCACCCTTTTCCCTTCGTCATTTCATTCCATCTACACGTCTCTTCTTCGTCGCTGTTTTTTATTCTCTTTTTTAAATCCAAGGACAACTTCTTCCTATGCACTTTTTTGTCTGGAAAAAAAATACACCCTCGACGGGGGAATACGATGGATAAAAGAGGGTTTGAGGGTGAGATGGACGTCTCAGGACTCGGAGAGTGAAAGCGATCGAAACTTTTAACGCAAATTATCGTGTACACGATATATATGTATATAAAAGAGACAAGAGGGACTGGAGTTTATGTCTTTTCCTCGAAGTGGCAGTGAAAAACCAAGTTTAAGCTAGAATATACCCGAGACTAGCGGTAACCACTGGGGGAGGAGAATGCACTAAACTACACAGAAGCTTTCGTTTAGTTTTCATCCCCTCTACCCTGCTCTCATCTCATCCCCAATACTCTCTGTTTCCTTCTCGTCGAGACTCCACTTTGTAAATGCCAAATCTCACACTTCTCTCTTGTCTGGAAGAGATGAGCTCACATAAAGTACTCCTTCCACTCTGCTTCGTTCGAAATACTATTCATATATCATTCATTTATAAAATTGTAATTCAATGTGATGATTTCATCATAAAAAGTCCAATAATTTCATAATAAGTGAATTTGCAATAAGTTGGACACGTGCGGTATTTTTCGACACGTGCTTGCGGTCATGCTGTTTAAGAAATAATTGAATGAACCCAACGACTTTCGAGGATCACCGAAAAAAGGGATTAATCCCGAGAGCCCTCGTGTCTTTTTGTTGTCGACTTTAAACGAGCTCTTCGCACCGAACTGTCCCTTTTCGGGGCTGCGGCTCAAGGATGGGGGGTTTGTGTACCGCCCGAATAATCTCGCTTTTCCGCAAAGAGGCTCAATACAAATTTTTTTTCCCCTCATTTTTTCGTGTGTACGGTAGGCAAAAAAGCTTTATGTACACCACGAATAATTTCTTCTCTTTGCTCATCGTGTTTACCTTGAACCTCATCATTTTGTCCTCACCGTTTTGATTTCTTTTTTTTTATTACTCTTTCTCTCTGTACTGTGCTAAAAGATATGATAACTCAAGCGCGCAAAACTCCTCAGCTTGAGTTTATAAAGACACATTTTACTATTTATCGTATCATTTGTTTTTTTTTTTCATCTTTATTCGTCTTTTACCTTTTCTTCGTTTTCTTTTTCTTTTTTTTTTTATGACGGACATAAATGCATAGCAGTAACAGCAGAAAAGTGCTATTTTACAGTAGTAATTTTGGCAGATTTTTATTACACGAAAAAAAAAAGTAAAACGTCGCGGACTTGAGCCTTCGTATGGAAGGAACGAAGCAGAAAGAGGAAGATGTAATTTGTTATGGCAAGTAAAGGGATACGAAGACTAAGGAAAAAAGGGTGTGAGATCCTTTCCATGCCTCCTTCGAGGAGAGAAAAACCATTATTCGTGAAAGGGAATTGCCAGGACAGTTGTGTATTACGAGAGTCTTGCGCCTCGAAACGAACGACCATGGTCTGCTCCAACTCTTTCCATTTCTCCTCTTTATTTCTCTCTCTCTCTCTCTCTCTCTCTTCTTATTTCTCATATTCACTCAGTGACATTCACTGTAAGATTCCTTGACAAACTCCCATATTTATTCCTACGTACAATACTAATATATACAATACGAATATTTATACGCGGCCATCTGCATGAAAGGGCCCACTTTGTCGCTCACTGTTTCGTATATACAACCGTTAAAACTAAATAAATTTTTTTTTCTTCACTGAAATGGTTCCAACTCGCTTCTTTTTATCAAATAAGAACCATTATTGATTTGTTATACACAGTTTATTATTTTTAAAAACGTTGCCGGAAATTCACATTGTGATTAAAACAAGAAAAGAACAACCGTCAGGCTAGAAGTTAATCAATTTGGACATCTTTTAATTTTTAGTACTTACAAAAGGATTTCCAATTGAATTAAATGAACTTTTAAAATTATTTATCAAATTAAAGTTTACATAGTTAATAGTTTTATCTAACAATCATTTTCGTAATGATTATACAATATGAATATTTTGTATTTGATGTTTTGATTGTGCAAAAAAAATATATCATTTTGATGTCATTAATCGCGAGAGCCAAGAATTCGTTGTGGTTCATTTGTCATCTATGTTCGAAAAAACTTTCGTTAAATCGTATTTTCATTGCATCCCGATGGGCCTTTGGCGGGGCTGAAAAGAGTCCGGAGGACGTACTCGTACTACTTAATTTGACTCGAGAGAACTAGGTTTCGTAAATTGTACGGTCTCAGATAATGGTTAGTCGTACATTTAAGCTTCATAATTGGATAATCCATGAAGTATCATCTGTGTTTAGAAGGATAAAACAAGTTTGAAGAAAAAACGAACGTAATTAAATGATCCACATAGAGCTTCGTCGATGACGGGTCAAAAAAGTAACTTCTAACAGAATAATAAACAGATTAGTTCTAATTTGTCGAGATTGTAATTTAATACTGAAAATAGAAAAGCTTGAGTTATTTTTCGAGGTTCGAGTTCACATTAATTTTGGTTAAAGACTGCTGCGTAGTGCATAGTAAGGCGGGTGTTGGCTTGATACAAAAATTACAGGACAAGTCACCCTGTTGATAGTTTATATTCAGCGAATGAATCATTGCTTTAACATAAATAGTTTCCGCTTTATGCCTTCGTATAATAAACCTTTCGTATTGTAAGATTTATTTCAAAATTTTCATGTCGGTGTGACCGAAAGATTACAGGATAACAAAACCGAGTCATCACATCGAAATACTTATTTTTACAATCAGATATTGAATCTCAAGTTAATATACAATAAAATATAATTTAATAAAAAAATACAAAAAAAAAAAAGAATATTAAATGCGAGAACGGAAATCCCACAGAGTATGCTACAGCTCAGTAAAAGCATCCATTATCTTTTATTTTATCTTTACAGGAAAAAACTTGGTGTGGCGTTTCTTTGCGCCCTCCAGGAATTCTTTATGAACCTCCCTCTCGAACCTTTGCCTTGGTTATGTTTATAGTGGCGACTTTTAAGCTTGCTCATTCTCCGAGCTTTCCACGGTTCTCAATTAACGAGAATGCGGATGTTTCGTTTTTCACGATTCCACGTCGAGATTTGTGAAAGAGATACGGGATATAACAACGCATAACGAACACAACAGCGACACTAAAGTGCGTATTGTATAACGGTCCACTGCTACCGCAGTAACCAGGAAGTAATATCGAAGTATCAAATTTCGAAGTACCCAAGAAAACTGCACATTACTGGAGTAGCTCTAGAAAGATTTTCGTTTTCAGAGAGTACAGCAAGGAATTGGATTTTTCCAAAACGATTGTGTTAATCTTTTTATCCCTGTTCTTTAATGATTACGAGTTTCGTTGCCATTAAGTTAAGTGTAACATTTTTTGATTAAACAAAAAGTGAAACAAATTATTAAACAATCAATTAACAATGTATTGTACGTAAAAATTGACGCCCCTTTTCAAAATTCAAAAAGTTTACATTCTTTTTATCATTTAATTGAAGTATTTGACGAATTTGAATGCAAAGCGTGCCAATAATCTGAATAAAAGACTTATAAAACAAGAAAAGCTCGATGTTGTAGTTGCCGTGAAATTTTCACGCGCAGGGCCGACGAAATGAATAAGAATACTTTTTGATTAAGTGAAAAGTGGGCTCGAGCGTTTCGAGGCCATTCAACCTGCTTGCCACTTTGTAGATCCTCGAGACGACGTAGACGACGACGTAGACGACGAAGAGGTTTGCACTCGACCTTCCAGAAGACTAGAGGACGTGCGAAGGCTTTTGAAAGTCAGCTTGGGTGGTTCTCTCCCCATTTCTCTCTCTCTCTCTCTCTCTCTCTCTCTCTCTCTCTCTCTCTCTTCCTGTGTTATTCGCTCCCCTTCTCTCCCTCGTATAGGTTGTCTGAGTGAGTGTCTAGTCGCTTCCAACACCTGGGGGTGCTTCTTTCTAATCCCAACACGCGCGGGAACAACGACACCGAGACGTCGAAGAACAATGTTTTTTTTTCTCGCACGTCTACCACATTGTTCAACCTCCGTTATCGTGTCGGGACAATCTTTTTTTTCCTATTTTTTTCGCATGCTGACTGTGCACACTTGGATGGGGCAGCCTTTAAGTCAGACACGAAGCACGAGTACCTTCGATCTTTGTCGTTAAACATCATGGGGTTTATTTGTAGAGGAAGAGTTTTGTCACGCTATGTTCCTCGCTTCTTAACCACTTGATCCATTTAAATACAATTGGAATAAAAAAAAAATTTAATTTTCTTCATTTTCATTACTATTTTTATATTAATAATTTTTTACTATTTTTTTTTTTATAAAGATTCTCTCGAAAATCGAACATCGATCCTTCCTGAATCAGAGTTCTGGCACATTTTCGATAAAAAGTGGATGAGTACGATTATTTATTCAAGAAGGAAATTCTGTTCCATACGTAAGAAGTTGTAAAGATTCGTTGTGCATGAAATTTGTATGTTATTCATTCATTCGTCCGACAAAGCACCGATTCTAACTACTGAAACTTGGAGCGAACGTTTGGCCTGTCCGGTTTCATATAGTTTCGAGCGATTGTGAGTGTTCGTGACTGCGCTTACGAGGCTTCTCTATTTAGCATTGTACGATCAGTAACGTACTTGTATCAACTATTTCTCGTATATACACTATTCAAGGGGTTCTTTAAGGGGTAAAATTCTTTTTTCCCTTTCCACACGAGAATACAGTATGAGAATACCGAGAATACCGAACGAGAGAGAGAGAGAGAGAGAGAGAGAGAGAGAGAGAGAGAGAGAGGGAGGGAGGGAGAGAGAAAGAGAGGGAGAGAGAAAGAGAGTCGAACGTTTATTGTTTCTACCCGAAAAATCCTTGGTGTCTCGAGCTTTGAGGGCTGGGGGTCATTGAACCTGAAACTCTCTCTCATCCCATTGGGGGGGGAGTTCCGCCAATCCACCCTAGTGCAATCATTCCGTTACACACAATCTTGCATTCGAAGTTTCGACTTCCACGTTACGTTGAACTTCATCTGAGTTCCCTTGTGAAAACCCTCAAATTTATTATAAATGTGTATCTATATGTACGTATATTTATTAGAGTGATTAAAAAAAAAACGACTTTTTTTTTCTCAAAGTCGCAAATGATTGTGTTAATACTTCATGAAAAGTAATTCTGCCAAAAATTGGGCTTTCTAAAAAATTTTTTAGAGGTCGCGCCAACATCTTAAATTTTTTTTTTCAATTTTAGTGAAAAATTATGATATAAAAATATCGATTTTTCGGTGTCGCAACAAAAATAGTTAGCATTCAGTACAGAGTTGATTCCCTCAAAATTTGAGCTTCCAAGAAAAAATTTTAGAGGTCGCCCCAGTAGCTTTTCTAAATTTATTTTTTTAATTTCTCGTAAACATCTTGATATAAAAAAATAATTCTCCTTGTATCGCAGGTTAATATGTTAGCTTTTCATGGGAAAGTAATTCTCCCAAAATTTGAATCTTCTAAAAAAATGTTTAGAGATGCCTCCAATGACATTCAGATATTTTTGTTACAATTTCGGATAAAAATCGAGATATTAAAAAGTAAATTTTTGTATATCGAAGATTATATGCTAGGATTTCATGAAAAACTAATTCTCCCAAATTTTCAGCCTAATAAAAAAAATATTAGAGGCCACACCCAGTGATTATGATTTTTTTTTCTAAAAAAACGCAACCTCTAAAAAATTTTTTAGAAGGCCCAATTTTTGGTAGAATTACTTTTTCATGAAGTATTAACATAATCACTTACGACTTTGAGAAAAAAGTGAGAATTTTAACGTTGAATTTAGCCGAATTTAGAAAAAAAAATCATAATCGCTGGGTGTGGTCTCTAATAATTTTTTTATTAGGCTGAAAATTTGGGAGAATTAGTTTTTCATGAAATCCTAGCATATAATCTTCGATACACAAAAATTTACTTTTTAATATCTCGATTTTTATCCGAAATTGTAACAAAAATATCTGAATGTCATTGGAGGCATCTCTAATCATTTTTTTAGAAGATTCAAATTTTGGGAGAATTACTTTCCCATGAAAAGCTAACATATTAACCTGTGATACAAAGAGAATTATTTTTTTATATCAAGGTGTTTATGAGAAATTAAAAAAATAAATTTAGAAAAGCTGCTGGGGCGACCTCTAAAATTTTTTCTTCGAAGCTCAAATTTTAAGGGAATCAACTCTGTACTGAGTGCTAACTATTTTTGTTGCGACACCGAAAAATCGATATTTTTATATCATAATTTTGCACTAAAATTGAAAAAAAAAATTTTAAGTTGTCGGCGCGACCTCTAAAAAAATTTTTAGAAGGCCCAAATTTTGGCAGAATTACTTTTTCATGAAGTATTAATACAATCATTTGCGACTTTGAGAAAAAAAAAGTCTATTTTTTTTAATCACCCTAATATTTATATATGCGTGTATATTTGTGCTTATATATGTATAATGTAAGACTAAATTACGTTACACACAATCTTGTATTCGAACTTCCGACTTTTACATTACGTTGAACTTTATTGGTACGCTTTCCCGTGAATTCCAAATTTTTTCTACATGTAAATATGAAAAATAAACTACAAAAATATATTAATATTGCCAATCGTTTAGGGAATGTTAATTTTCAGAAAAAATTATAAAATAGAAATCCAACCATTAAGAAAGTTCTGATTTTTTGTAATTCTGGCAAAAACCATCCCCCTTTGATGAGGACTTCCCTATACGTTTGTAATAAACATAAATATTGGTCGAGCCTAATCGCCCAAAAAGTGCCTCCTATAAATCTTAACTATTGGCCATCCCCGCAAACGGATGATGATCAAATGCTGATAAAGCAGAGCCTTGAAAAGTTTGAGGGATTTACATCAAATTCCCTTTTTTTTTGTCATGGCCCCTAGATGAATACGGATACTACTCCTGGAGCATAATATTAACATTTGAAGTGACGATCTATATGGAGAAATTTGACAAAAACAAACGGATTTTTACACGAATTAAAAATCGTTTCTAGCACATAACATTTTATAATGATTTAACAAACGTTGAATATAACTATTTTTATATTTAAGTAAAGTTAGTTATTTTTTGCATACAAAAAATGATAAATTAAAGAAAGACCTAATAAAAAATGCGATCCATGAAATCACATTTATAAGTTGTAATGATCGTTACATAATATATTCCAATTTGTGACTTAGAAAATGGGGAATAATAGTAAAAATTTGGAATACGAAAGAGTATTTAGTTACGAGGAAAATTTTTTGGCTCATGACACAATGAAGGAGCTGACATTTGGAGAGACGAAGTGTATTCGGAGTTAGGTAGATGGTATTGGAGTGCGATAGTAGTAGTAATTAGTAGTAGTAGTAGTAGTAGTAGTAGTAGTAGTAGTAGTAGTAGTAGTAGTAGTAGTAGTAGTAGTAGTAGTAGTAGTAGTAGTAGTAGACGTAGTAGAAGTAGTAGTAGTATCAAGGAGGATGACTTTACGAAAGAAGGATGGTAAAAGAAGGATAAGAAGAAGAAGAAGAAGAAGAATCGTGAGAAGAATCAGAAAGGAAGAAGTAGAAGAGAAGGAACAGGAGAGTAAGGAAGGTATGAGAAGGAGAGAAAGAGGAGCAAGAGGGGACAGCAGGGTCGAACTCATGGACGAACGAGCCGACGGATAGGACGGCTGGCGCCTGTACTCAGATCGATGCACGTGGCTCCAGCTGGGCGCCGCTCTTCGTACATCTCCTACAACCTCATCCCTATCTTCCTCCTCTCGATCCCTCCTCCTTCTCCTCCTCCTCCCATCTCTATCCCGTTTTCATCGAAAGCGGATAGAACTGCGGGAAGAGGAACAGAGAAATGTTGCGAGGCAATGGTAGCGAGTGAGATAAAAGCGAAGGAAAAGAAAAGGACGAAACAGAAAGAGCGGAAAAGAGAAAGAATGATAAAAAGAGGGGGAGAGAGAGAGGGAAAGAGAAAAAGCGAGGGCTGATAGGAGTGGTTGTTTTAGTACGCAACGTATACTATACAGCACGATCGAGGAGAGACAGTGAGAGGGGGGGGGGGGGAGAGAGAGAGAGAGAGAGAGAGAGAGAGAGAGAGAGAGAGAGAGAGAGAGAGAGAGAGAGAGAGAGAGAGAGAGAGAGAGAGAGAGAGAGAGAGAGAGAGAGAGAGAGAGAGAGGTGGAGGGAGGGAGGGAGGGAGGCGGAGGGAGAGGGGGGAGAGAGAGGGGGGGGAGAGAACGGAGATAGAGTAGCGGGAACAAGAAAGGGAGGGGGGACAATGGAATGAAGAGGAGTTTGGGGTTGACCGAAGAGAAGGGAAAAATGGGGTATGAGGGGTTGTATAACGTACACTACTTTGGCATTTTCACCATAGTTGTATTACTTCGGGGCACCGACTGGACCAACCCACTCTCTTCTCGACTATACTAGAAACGCGTTTCTCTCTCGCGGAAGAAAAGATCCTAACGAGAGCTAAAAGACATACAAGCCGCGCGAAAGGGACCAACCTTATGACCTGTAGTACAGCCACCGATCACTTCAAACATTCTACCACTAGCTTTTCTTTAATTATATGTCTATGCTATATTTATGTATATATATTATTCTTTTTTCCTATCGTTTTCTTTTTGATGTCATCACTATTTTGAAAGAAAAATCGTTTAAATAAATGAAGTTTTTTTGAGACTTAAACAAACGCGATTTTGGTAAAAGCGATCGTTTAATCGTTACTTTAACTGCAGCGACAAGATAGCCGCCATTTTGTATTGGGATTAAGAAAAAATAGTAATTTCCAGTCATGGAAACAATAAAGAAAATTAATCTTATTCTTGTTTTACAAAAAGTCGATGATCCATTCTATGCTTGATAATGAACGGGATTGATATTAAAAGGAACTTTGAATGCTTCATTTGTGGTAGTCATAATTTCATATTCGATGTCTTTGAAATTTCAAGTGCCTTTAACAAATGTTTGAACGAGATTATATTGATCGAATATTACAGAATTTTACAAAATGCTCATGGCGAGAATAGCTTTGTAGCCTCCAGAACTAAAAAGTTTATGTGTCAAGGAGTAATATTGTTCGTACCAACGAGTCATGTTAGTAACTCGGAACGAAGCATTAGCTTTCACAATGAAATTAACTTAATTTTATGCACTATCTGAAAATCATCTTTATATTCTCAAATAATATTCTTCTGAATATGGTTGCTCGTTATAGCTTCTTTCGAAAGTTGCAGTGAACGATTGTCTATTGACCAGCATGCCTTGCTTACACGTCCTTAAGGATAAATTCTAGCGCGTGTTCTTATCAACATGATGTTCGGTCAACTTGTGAGTGGGGTTATGGCTGGTTGCTTCATTAAACGCTAGTATCAGTAAATCAATTGATTTTTTTTGGTGTCTCAGTCCCTTAAAGTCCTCTGCCGTTTTCTGTATTAGGTGCATTCTCCTCGTTGCTCTACGTATATAAGGATTGATGCGGACATTTGAGATGCCATTATTACGAAAGCGTTTTCTCTCGTTGGCTTCCTTTTCGCTGTCTCATTCGTTCACCGAGAATTTCACAGCACGTTTAATCCGTCGTTTCTTCTGTTCATCTCGCAAAATGTACAACCATGTCCTTTACAAATGTCTGTAAATGGGTTTTTTTTTTCTCCTCTTACAGTTCTCTGTTCTTGAGCTTTTAAACTTTTGACGATTTGTCGAGAATCATTAAGGGAAATCTGCTTTTCGTCGACATATCATGAGTTTGTAGTAAAGAAATAGAGACGCGGCAGCGTCTCTTAATACGTGCTCATTTATGAAATGGGATTATTTGATGAATACGTTCGAAAGGTCAACTTTACGTCTGAGCACAAAATCAATTTGAAATCTGCCAAAATTCAAGTCGTTCAAGATGAGAACTCAGTCTAAGTCGAAAACAAATGTAAATCTGATTGAAATGAAAAAAAAAAGAAGAATCACATCTCGAAGCGGAATAATAGATAAATCTAAATTCCACCCGGAATTCAATCCCAACCCAAATTCAACCTAAGTTGGTACGATTATCGGATGTGGTTCAATCTGTATGCGAAAACGAGCTCCGGGTTCTCCCGATTGCGATGACGATAAAGTCGCGGGCGACCAAAGAGAGAGAGAGAGAGAGAGAGAGAGAGAGAGAGAGAGAGAGATCACGTGGCTATATATGTGCCAGGGTTAGCCTCTTGGGGTCTATATATGACTCTCTTATTTGACTGACTGTTCCATGTATCGCGGTCAATTGCTTCGCGTTTCATGTATTTGCTATCCATCCCTTCTGTAACAGTATTTTGCACATGAACACCCCAATCTCTTACCCTTTCCACTTCCTTTTCGCGTTCAGCCCCTCAGTCGTTTTTTTCCACCTCCTTTACGGCCTCTCTTTCTCTCGTTCTCCATTTTCCTCCTACCCCTTTCGCGTGTCTGCAACACGTCAGTGCACACATGTCTCGTAATTAGATTTGTCATACCCGGAGCTCTATGAGACTCTTATATGGCCCTCACATCGATGCATTTCACACAACCGTCGTACCTTCGATTTTCTTCCTTTTTTTTCGGTTAAATCGTTTATCGTTCGATACAATATCTCCTTAATCAAATTACATTTGCATCTCTATTTGTAAATTATCTAATTTTTTATCAGATCACGTTCCTCTATAATACACTGCTCAGATAAATTAGAAAGATTACGATACGTCGTATGTTTGGATTTTCTCCGAGTCATCAGGAGGAGAATGTGTTAGTGGGAAACGAGATAAAAAGTATTTTATGTAAAACCATGTATATGAATTTTATATTTTTTACGATTTCTGCACATTATTAAAATTTTATTAATTCAATAATGATCAATCAAATTTTATTATAATAAAAACGAATAATAAGTAATGGCAGTACAACAACTGTATTCATAATTTCACTATTCTTAAATAACTCTATTATAAATATCTCTATGTCAAGACATCTCTCTTCCATTGACAATTGTTCCACATGAAGAGAGATTTTTTAACCACATTTATGAATAGAGATATTTTAGAATAAAGATATTTCGACATAGTGATCTTTTGGAATACACATATTTTTTGATAAAAGATATTTGAGAATAAAATTATTTAAGAATACAGTTTATTACCCACAGAGTAATTTAGACATAGAGATATTTATGAATAAAGATGTTTTTGAATAAAGATATTTACCATAAAGTTATTTAAGAATAGAGAATATATGAATAAAGTTGTTGTACTGCCTAAGTAATTATTTCATTTATTTGAGATTTATGCAGTGTTCCCAAAATTTGAGAACATTTAACCTATCAGCGGGCGCGCTACATACGCTTTAAACAATGGGCAGGCAATGAGAGATTTTCTCACATGTATAGCTTCAAGTGCTTAATTTGATAAATAGGAACTTGGAAACAATTTCGCTACAGTGATTGTGGCTATTAAACATTTTTATTTAAAAAAAACCATAAATACAACGATAATTGACACTAAAAACTACAAAATTATAATTTAAAAAATTCAAAAACAAAAGCTCAACAATTTTTTTAACTCTTTTATCATACAGAAGAATAAATTTGGTGAAAATAGAAAAAATTTCAAATCCTTATACCATTTGAAATTTTCGAGTAATCATCGTTTTAATATAAGTGTGAGAAAGTCTCATAGCGCGCCTGCTGACGGGTTAATAGTCACGTGACCACTGTCATATTTTTTTTTTTTTGGATGATCGATGTTAGCCACTATTTCATCTTTTACTATCAGAATTCAAAGAGTTTCGAAATTCGATTATGTTCCTATATTCGAGTACACATGCCCGAGTACAACTTTTCTCTTTCCAATATATACTGATCCATAATACACATATTTTTGCCCCTCTCCCTCTACACACAGCTTGTCTGACCTCCCACCGACTGACGCTACTTAAGGCAATATAAAGTATCGGATGAACTCGCCCCGAATGGTCGTGAAACTGTCAAATTTTTTTTCTATTCAGAATTTTTATGAAACTCTTCCAATTTTTTAAATATTTACGTACGCAAAAAATGAGAGTAAGGATCTCCAAAGTTTTTGTAAAGTTTATCGTTGTACATTTTTGTACTGTTGGAAAATAGGCCAAAATTGGAAAAGACCATTTTAATTTAATTTAATTTAATTTCTTCAAATAAAGTGTGCATTTTGAATGATGATGAATTGAAATTATAATTTTTAAAAATTCGATATCACTTCGAGAGTTGAAGTTATGGTTAAAAAAATGATGGATCGATTATACGAGGGTCTCTTTGATTCAGCCTGCAATGCATTATACACGCGAGCGATTCAACCGTTAAGAGACGTTTGTATACTTTTTATTTCATGCTCTATTATGTCTTCCAGTGATTTCTTTATTTTATCTTTACCTCTACTTTTGCTTCTCTGTGTCCATCGGTCTGTAATTTGATTATGGCTATACATGCGATTTATCCGCTAACGTTCCATATTGAAGGCAGAACGAAATTGATGGAAAAAAGAATGAAGATGACACGAAAAGAAGTGGAATTGTTCTAATAGTATACAAAAACGAGAGAAAGAATTGAAAAAACAAGATAGATTTTTCTTTAACACTGCTATAAAATCAAAACGTTTTATGTACTAAATATTGCAATCGAGATAATAAATTAATTTGATTAATATCCATAGATTATAGTTAGGTTTTGAAATGAATCACACAAAAAATTGTTAAACTTAAATTCAATCATTTTGGTATATTCATGAAAAATTTAGTAATTTATTTTAATCGTAAAAAAACGATTAAAATTGTATCGACGTACATATTTTTGCTTTCTATTTCGTATTTATTTGATTTTCATGACAATTAGTATTGAACTTAATCCGGTAGACCAGGAAAATTGCCAGGCTTCCACATTAGTAAGACTTGGCTAAACAGTGGGGTTTAAGTATATGGCAAAGAAGATTATGTGGTAGAAAAGTCATGTGCAGACAAGGTTAAAGAGGTAACATTTAATACCAATTGAAGATATTTTTTCCCACATTCAATCGCAAATTGTAGAGTCAATAAAAAGTGTGAGATTTACAAAAACGAGAAATTTTTAGTTAGCCAGATGGTTTAATGGGAAAGCTCGAAAAATTTCTTCTAAAGATTGATATGGCACTAGTTCGGTAGATATTGATGTATGCTTGATGGCCAAATAATGCATTCGAGATGAATGAAATTAAGATTTTGCCTTATAAATATTGTAAACAAGTTTCGTATTCTGTTAAAGTTTAATAGCAATGGTCCAGTATGAGTATACGTGCCAATAAAAATGGTAGAATACTACAATTTATACTACGAAAAAAAAAATTATCCTCAAAAGTCGAAAAAATCTCTCTGTTCGTTCCATGATTTTTTAAAACAAATATTAGATAGTTCTATAATTTCTTTCGTATTTCTTAATAATATTTTACAGTCAATATTATGCAACGATCTAATGAAAATAAAACAATCAGTTCATGTTTGTAACGATAATTTCAATAGCTGAATTTTTTGATAAATTCAGTCGTGTTTTTGAATGGCTAAAGTGGTGCAGAACGGCCGATTTATCATAACAATCAAGTATCTCGATGTAGCATGAACAAAAAATATGTATCGCTTTTTACATCATCATTGAACGGTAAATTATGGTACGCTAATATGTTTATATATTGTTGTATGTGTCTGTGTATCGTGTATTTTACTCGTTTCGTAGCGTGCACTTTCGCAATATTCCCGAGTCCATTCACTCGAGTTATATACTCGATCATA
Source organism: Rhimphoctona megacephalus (assembly GCA_963989365.1). Classification (NCBI taxonomy): domain Eukaryota; kingdom Metazoa; phylum Arthropoda; class Insecta; order Hymenoptera; family Ichneumonidae; genus Rhimphoctona; species Rhimphoctona megacephalus. Next base: position 20,594,971 of record OZ022419.1, on the reverse strand, counting down.
TATATGTATGTATTTAAATGTCATTATATATATATACACACACACGATTTCCGTTTAACAGTGAGTCGTGTATGTCACATTGCAACTTTATCGACTTACCGTGAGACACGTATTACAGTGACGGTTTTTTTTCGATATACAGGGTGTCCCACCGTGAATTGTTAGCCTCGTATGCTTGAGTTCAGGATCGGATTCTATGATGAGAAGTCTAGTTGCATTTTTCAAAATCAAACATCTTCTGAATGAGTTGAATCATTTCAGCTAATCGTTCAAGTTGATGATGTTACTCCCTTCAACCGCGTACTTTGTCCAAGCGGATGGAGATAGAGCAAAAGTGCATGAAACCAATATTGTAGAGCACACAATTACCTAAAAAAAAGTCGTTGGCTGTTATTTTGCATCTTTAGTAATTTAGTCCCGAAAGCGGATCGAAAATGAACTCCTGCTCGGCTTACATATCATCCTTGGAAACTAGATCGTTTTTCGAAGCACTCCAATCATCAAAATACTAAAGATAGAGGATCACAACCGACGATCATTGCTCTATCTTTTACCGTTTTGACAGTATACGCACTTAAAATACACAACAATAACTTTTAATAATAATAAATATTTAATAATAATTTAATAATAATATAACATATATAATATATAATTAATTTAATATAATATATATAATAATATAATATATATATAATATATAATTAATTTAATATAATATATATATAATAATATAATATATATAATATATAATTAATTCAATAATAATAATAATAAATATTAACTTCAATGGTTAAATAGTTCAACTTTACGGGAACGTTAATCCGTCGTGAAAGACCCTGTATATAAAGACGCGCAGTTTGGTGAACATACAAGCTCGTGTATACAAATATACAACAAGCGAAGAATGTGTATTAGACGGTGTGTTAAGGTATTATAAAGGTGGTATATGCGAAGCCCCCTAGTTCCCGACGTGCATTGCACGGGGGGCCTTAGCCTCTCACGGTTGTAAGAAAAGCATGCACAGACATAAGCATTCGATCTCTCTTATTAGTGAGCTTTTGCAAATAAATATTTACTTTACAATGTGCAGATTAATTATGTAAGAAAAAACAAACATATCGACATCTGACCTCTTGGTAAAATCATTATTTGTCAATTAAGAATGTATGAGCGCTAGGCTTGATTTCAGATAAAGTTCTGATTTTTTTATATGTCGTGTAGTCTAAGCTTGATACTTGATGTCCGTGAAATTTCAAGGCACCTTAATGACTATCTGATCGAGATATTATTAATTGAATAATAAAAAATTTTACACGTCGCATATGGCGACAATGACTTTCCGGCCACTACAACTAAAAAGTTAATATATTTTGGTATCAGATGCTCTAGACAAAAAACGTCTATCATATTCATTAAATATCGCAGATTCTGGTGGTACATTAAAAAAGGGGGGTCAACGGACATCGGAATTAGAAATATCCAGTTGAAGACCACAAATTTGTCACGACACTTCATGATTTTATAACCCTGCAGAATTGTGGCAACGTCGCACATTGTAACACACAACATATATATGTATACATATGTACATAACCTATTCTTACTGTTAAGGAGGCTGGTGTTTTTGGGGGTTATGTTTACCTTGAAACTCAGCTGTCTATTTTCTACACTGAAAAAAGGCATAGTATTGAGAACGAAGGCGTAGTTGGCTCAACTACGTCCTGAGGTTGGATACGGCGAAACCAATGGCGTAGTTGACGCAACCTGCGCGCGTAGTTGAAGTTATCTTGTTGAGTCAACTACGCCGGAAATTTGAGGTAAAACTTTAAATATTCAATAGAACCAAAACATTTTTTGAATAAAATTCAATAAATATTTAAAATAGTATCATCGCATTGCTCGGGAAATGGGGAGAAGTATTTCAGTCAATTGTATCAATCATGTTTGGATTAAATGAATTGCATTGTCTAATTAAAACCTACAGTGATTGTACCGAACAATTATGATTTTGAAATGACTAAGAAATATTTGAATTTTTTAACATATATATTTTTTGGAATATTTTTTATTTGATATTTTTGATTTTATATTTTGCGACTCAATAGTAAATACGATTAATCGATTTTTTACTCTCTCGTAAGAGCGCCTTATCCTGACATAATTAGGTGGCAAAACCTTTTTATATCAGCGTACTTTAATCATACGATAAAGGCCTTAGACCTGTTTATCTCGTAAAACAAGGGTTCGAGTTTTCTCGACGACCATTGGTCGGAGTGATCGTTATTTAATGATTCAATGTCGGAGTCTTATGGGCATACGGGCGGTGCAACGCTCACGCAAGAGCGCTCCGCCCGTGGCCCTCTAGCGGATTTCTGCTACGCCAGAAATCCAGCCAGGGAATAAGGCTGTCCGGTTACAATATATATAATTCGTGTTAAACAAAATTTATTGTTTGCGCAACGAAATTTTAGTCGCTTTAGCAGAAGGTTTATTTGTTTGAATAGTAACAATAGATTTCATGTAAATTAGTACTAGGTAATTAGCTTAATCACAAATCATATTTCGTTGATCTATGGTGTCATTGAATTCAATTCTCGCAGAGAAATTTATTCGATGCTTTTATTTTATCTAGTCACGGACAAATCGTATACAATTCAACCTCCGTATGTTTATTTCAAATTCAATCGATTCTGTGTCTTTTTTTTTCAATTTTTTTATATTTATAATATTATATATTTTTTTATATTTTTTTTTATATTTATTTTTTATATTTATATTTTTTATATTTATAATATTTATATTATTATATAATATTGTTTTTTTTTTTCAATGTAACTATTTATTGCGGTTGTATCACATGAAATACACTCAACTCAAATAAATTAAAATTTAGCGGCAAATCGTGGCGTAGTTGTCTCGACGACATGACTTTCAATGAATCAACCACCGGGTGATTAACTAAACGTAATATGATTATTGACGCAACGAAATTCGTCCAACCTCATCGCGTAATTGGCAGTACTTAAATTTTTTTTTTAGTGTATGTGCGTGCGTCGTTGTCAATCAACAGTAATCTTTTCGCTATGTACCACTGAATCATGTTAACAACTCAGAATGCTGTAGCTTCCGTAATGAAATGGACTTAAAAAATGTTACTTATCTAAAAAATTATCATTACATTTTGGAATGATATTGTGCTGTATACGGTCACTCGTGGTAGCTTATTTCCAAAATTGTAGTGAAAGACTGTCTATTGACTAGTACGACGTACGACCCGCTTTTACATCCTTGTACTAATTTTTCAAAGGTCAGGCCTAGCTAGTTTCGTTTGCATTCGATTGACACGTCAGTTAGTTAATCTTTAAAGGCATCACTGTAAAGTGAAATGTTACCAACTTTGAAACACCAGTCAATGTAGCTATGAAAGCGATGGAGAAAAAACCAGGGCAAAATGGGCAAACGAGAGTGCAAAAAAATACATTTTTTTTGTTCTTTGGTATCTTGATGTGCAGTATGTAGTTTCCTATGTAAAACGTTGAATTTATTATTTGAATATCCAAAAAAAACGAATTTTAGGAAATTTTCAACGCGCAATTCATCAATAATATAGAACTGACAAAATCTTCTGACCTTAGACACGATATCGATTTGACAAAATATATCGATCTCTATTGCTCCAAATCTCTAAAGCATCATTACTGTATATTTCCGTGACTGGTAGTTATATTTTCCAGGGTTTTTCTTTTTAAATTTACTCTCATCGTCTAAAATAGGGTTTGGTTATTGTGTAGGGATCTCTACTATGATCTTTACAGAGTGTAACTGCTAAATTATTGCTACGTACGTGCATTCAGCGCACTCTGTGTGGTGACGAACGTAAATGCTGTATAGAAACTTTGTTCGCGTTTGCGCATCGACGAACGGTTAGCCACTGCGTTACAGTATTATTTATTGTCTCATTATATAGCAGTTCCTATATACCAAATAGAGTGAACGAATATTCGGATTTTGTAATTCTGAATAACAGACAATACTTTTTTTCTCATCCAAACATGCTGAAAAACAATTGGAATATTTTTTGCAGAAGATACCATGAATTGAAAAAGTCATGAATAATTAAAAAATATAAATTAATTTATATCAACCTTAGACCCCTACAACAGGGTCGAAAACAACCCCAATTTTTCAGTACAATATTTCTTTCGTATTTTTTCGAAATTTTTCTACGTTTTATAGAATTTTTATCATTAAATGTTCACCAAACGCGACTTTATCATACATCATTCTCTTCGTTAACCAAAAACGAAGAGAATGGTATATAATTGAACCTTGTTATCACGTACGAGGAACATTTTATGCTAAAGAGAAGATTGGAGTTGTTTTCGACCCTGTTGTAGGGTTTTAGTTCGGAAATATAGATTGTAGGGGTCTAAGGTTAAGTTCCCATTTTATCTTTAGCTAATAATTAACATACCAAGTATCGGAGCAATTTCATTTATTCAGTTTTTGATTCCTATATAGTTTTTGCTTTGCCAAGATACCATAAATCATATATATATATATATATATATATATATATATATATATATATATATATATATATATATATATGAAGGTAACGACCATGAACATAGTCAAGTAGAAATGGAGAGCGATCGTTCAGACTGAGTTGGAATTAATAATTCGACTGAATGGTGATCGATACGTCGATCACGAGGTAGAATAGAAGAGCTTTTTGCGTGCCTCACAGTTACTTATAGTCACTTCATTGACCGGTAATAAAGAAAGGCTTAAGAGAAAGAGAGAAACAGAAAGAGCGAGAGAACCGAGAATATTACCAATAACGAATTCAGCTCTCGTGGTGTGTCTTAATTCAATCTATAGATACAATTGTCTTCTGGTGCATGACAAATTAATGATAAAGGGGAGTTATGCTTGTGCCATATTCACAGAGTGTAAAGCTTGTGATACATTTTTCAAGGGCAACAAATAATGATCTTGTAAACAGGAATAAAATTGAGAGAATGATGATAACATGTTGCGTAAAAATTCGTTGCATTAATATTTCGACGTTTTCGCCGGTTTGATAAGTTTTCATTATTCTTTTATTTACAATTTTATTAATTTTCTCTACGCAGAAGTAATTCTTTATTTTTTCAATATGAACCTACATATTTTTTCCTAAAAATGAAATTGCGACCCGAACAGTATCAAAATCGAGTTCTTATTTGTCGCCCGAACTCTTCGATAACGGTTCATTTTGATCCGTTCTCCCTTACATACTGATGTGTAAGAGAAACTTGGTGTCGAGCCGCTACTGCGTCTCTTGTTCCTTGGAAACGTCTTAACGTCAAGACGAGGTGACGACTGTGGAAATGGGCAAAATAAAATCGAAGAAGGACAAGGATAACTGAAGTAGTTGGTGACTAATATGTATGAAATTCGATGAGCAGTCGTAACGCGTTGTTCACAGAGCCAAACGAACGAGAGAGGAGGGGAGGAAATGGAAAGTAATTATATTTTACGCAACCGCCATGAGACGGAGCCAGAGAGACTCTCGAGATATTTGAATACACGATCGAAAAAGAAACATTGCGAATCGAGAGGGATGACGGATGAATATCAACCGAGATATATATTTTCCTTTGACTATTAGGGACAGACGTATGAAAAGGGAGAGGGTAGAAAATAAGCAGGGAGGAAACATACAGAGGGATGAAAGTGACAGGTCAAGGTTCCCTGACCCAGCCACCCTTCGAGAAGACAATAATTATATATATATATATATATATTCACCCCATTGAAAAACTGTTTGAATTAACAATTTTCATTTCAATCGTCCTTTTTGAACCAATTCTTTTCACTACCATCGCTTTTTCTCAAATGTTGCGTAGATACAATAGTAACAAAAAGGTCGAATCAATAGAAATTTGAATACTTTATCGATAAAAAAAAAATGAAGAAACTCAACGATTATTCGAAAGGTAATGGTGCCGAATAATTGTTGATTTTATTCTCACTTTTTGGTACTCTATTTTTTGTCTTTTTTTTACATATTTGAGAACTTTATGCAAGAACTTTTTGTTGAACAAATTTGTTGTAATATTTTTAATAAATATTTTATCGTTTGTGGTATTGAGTGAATTTACAAACTTTTTTGTATAAATACATGTCTAGGTATTCTTGAAAATATAACGACTTTCGTATACTCTTGAAAATTCAAGGACTTCGCGCCATTTAACCACTTAGCAATTTCTTTACGTATCTCCACTTGGATGAACCTTGGCGATACTCTCATCAACCCTTTGGAAATTACTGCTCGTCATCGAACTGCGAAATTCAAACTTTCCAATCGTTTCTGATACGGAATTATATCTACAAACCACCATCAACCTATTTTCCCTTTTCACCCTTCCATTTTACTGACGCTCTTCTACAAAGAGCCTGTGGAAATCAACTTACACTTTCCTCGATCACAATTTTATCGTAGCTATTTTCTTCTATTCATTTTCTTCAAAATTCAGAATCTTCTCATAGTTCAGTTGTATTTTTTCTCTTGTTTTCTTGTAGATTACATTTTTCAGAGATAAATATGTTATATGTTAAAAATAATATATTTTCGAGTTGTTTTTTTTTCTCAACGAAACGGTGACTAAATTTTTTTCAAGATTTCCATTTTTTCGTTTCGTTTTTCAAGCTTCAAATATAAATAGCTTTCGTACCCAAATCTCCGCTCAAGTTTTCATGGGTACCCGTCATATGTATATGTATCTAGATATTCAATGCGCATGTCTAACAGGTGCCTCCCTTGCGGACAATCAAATCTAACAAGTGCCACGTGAATGTGGCCTTTCAGTCGTCTGAAACACCGAGCTTTTTTCGATACACCTTTCCCACTACGAGATTAATTTCTACCATTCAAAATTTATGAGGAATTGTAAGGAAATACGTTTCAAAAGTTTCAAACACTAATTTGTATGTAAAATGCATAAAAAATTGGGGTTGCAGATACAGAACTTTGAACACAACTTTCATATTTTTTGGTAAATATTTACAATCGCGGCTTCCACTCAAATCTGTTCCAAATTTTTTTTTTAACTATTCTTACGAATAAACAATTATGTAACAAATAATTTTAGAAGGGGGAAGCGAGGAGATTGTAAATATTTACCCATTCTTTTTATTTATGATCAATTTTGAAAGAGGGAGAGGCGCGGAGTGGAAATAAAAAAATGAATGTTTATTAAAAAGAAAAAAGACAACTGAGGCAAATTTCTCGAATTCAAAAGAGCTGGAAAAATGTTGTCTGTCGACTTTTAGTCGATAGATCGTATCTGGATGGTGAATTTTGTGGATTTTTTTTTTTTGTAATTTCACTAACCACCGTCCGTGAATATCATACGGGCGCGGCAAATCCCACCCTTTCTTATTCCAGGGAAAATAGTGGAATCTTTCTGTCTCTTATTTCTTCTCTTTCTCGTATTCCTTTATTCTCTCTCTCTCTCTCTCTCTCTCTCTCTCTCTCTCTCTCTCTCTCGGTTTTTCTTTCTCTTCTCTTCTTTGGCTACCGCGAATCTTTATCTTGACAGTACTGGCCGTTCGTACCACTATGTGTTTAAATGGACGACTTGGCGACGAGCCCTCCTCCCCATCTCCTCACCCCTTCACCCATACAAGACCATGCTCCGCACGCCATCTCGAGCCTCTTGATGCGCCACACGAAAATTTACGATACTTTCTCACGATTGCGTCTCGTCGATTACGAGAAGTTAGTCTATGTACCCCGTCTTCTTAACTCTCTCTTTTTTTATCTTTCTGGAAAATTTGACTATTCAATAAAGTATCATTTGAAGCAGTATTTTACTACAAAATTCATAAATTTGTTTAATTTATGAATAAAAATAAAATCATAAATTCACGAATAAAATTCTAAATATACAAATAAAATCATAAATTAACAAATAAATTCATAAATTTATTTAATTAATGAATTTAATTTAAAAAACTTTTATTTCATACTGTGAATTATATTCGAATTATTCAAGTGCAGTAGCAACAAATTTCAGAACAAAATTACAAAGATTGAACAAAAAATATTTTTTTACATAGTCTTTGCATTAACAGCGATGAATTGATAAGAGCCGAAATTCGATATTTAAAAGTGCAATGTTACAATTTTGGAAACCGAATAAAACATGTTTTATTCTCATAAAAAAATATAGAAGAGAAAATAATTTATTAGCTAAAAAGGGTTTTTGTGTCGAGGAGATAGGAGGGATGAATTCAGAGGGTTGGATTGAGATTTTTTTACGACGAATCTAATGTGCATAGGATGTACTTGAAGAAGAAAGAGACCGTAGGTTAAAAAAATGTTTTGTCCACCAGAGTTGAGGGATGAAGGAGGGTTGAAAGGGCGAGGTATATAGGGGGCTCGAGGGGGATGGGTCGGTAACACATTTTGTCTCTACTTTACGAGAAAGAGTGGTAGCGACGACGATGGCGACGAAGATGGGATCGTTTTCTTTGTGGAAAATTCGCGTTTTGGGCTTGGATATTTGGCATTATTATGATATAGGATACGCCATTTGCCTCGCGCCATCCCTTAGCTATACGAGTCTTCACTAGCCTAGCCTCGAACTCTCCTTTAAGCTTCATCCCCCACCCTCCGCTTCTCCACCCCTTCCGCCCGTTTTCTCGAGGCCGTACACGAAGCCAAGTTTCTTACAGTTACACAGTCAACGGTACGTAAATCTCGACGGATGCTGGGACGCGAGTCTGTCCACCACGACATTCCACCACCAACCCCTTCCCCTTTCCCTCTTCTTCCCACAAACCCTGCGTCCTCTCGAGACTCCTGTCTCGTTTCAGAGAGCTTAAGTGCAGCGCGACACGACGAGTCTCCACCGTGTCGGACTCATCCCTCCTTCTTCGCTTCCCTAACATTTTCTCGGTCTATGTTTTTTTTTTTAATGATCTTTAGATACCCCCAAAGTTATTTATCTATTTATCCATAATTACCAATCGATTAGATATCTTATTCTTGATTTCTCATCTCGCTCAGTCATTTGTTAACTGTTTCGAACTTTATTTTAATTCAATTCCTTTATTCAATTAGTTTTCGTACTCATTTTTCTACACTAAGAACATTTTTTTATTGACCGAAAGAAATTTTGTTTCTTTCGGTCAATTTAAGTAAATATTAACAATTACCAATTTAAGTAATCAAATAAATATTTCTTTTTTATTTAGCCGAAGTGCTTTGTTAAATGAAACCATATTTTATACTGATTTTACGGAAAATATTGCGACTATGAGCATGGCACGACTTGAAATGACCAAACGAATGAGTTGGACTGATGACGCCGTCCTATTTTGTATTTAACCAATATAAAATAGTATAAATACCACAGTGCTTTAAATTGACTAAAATATTTTGTTGATATCAAAACCAGATTTAGCCACCTTTTGTTCACTCTGCACGTTTAGTGAACAGTCGATATTCAAGATTTGGTTGTTGTAACTAAATTTCGAGTATGAAAGCTCTCGGTCCGGCCACAGTGCGGCGCAAAGCGTTGAGACCTTTCTCACATACAAAACGCGCTCCGGACGGATATTAATTACAGAAATTAATGCCACTTTCGTATACTGACTGCTTCTGTCTAAGAATTCGATATCGAATATTTTCACCTACCATAGATGGCAGGATCATGATAAATATTTAATTTGTCTATCCGATTATATGTTGGAAATTATTTGAATGTGCTATTTTGGTTTATTTGAGATTCAATTGTTTATTTGTGAAACAAAATGAAAATTTGATGCCGCAAATAAATTATTTAAATAGACAAAAATTCTTATAAATATGTATAGAATTCTTGTAAGCAGTAAGCCACGCACAATTCGTTTCAACTAGATCCTAGTGAAACCAACTATTTAGGTGGTATATTTGATACAGTAATTTTTTTTAGTGATGCGTATGGGGCATTCCACGCCAAATCGACCTGCGTCAGACCCTTCCATTCTTTGATTTGGCTGAAAATTTTATATATTGTATGACCCATTGAAAGAAGCTCTCTTGATTTTTTTCAGATTTTTTTGTCCATACACTTGTGAGATATGATTTTTTTTTCAAAATTCGATGTTTTTTTCTTCAAATGACTGTAACTCTCTCAAAAATCGACCAAATCGAACTTCTTTTTTTTAGAAAAGTTGGTTTTTCACCGTACTGTTAGAAAAAAAATACGAAATAATAATTAAGATTTGTATTCCATATTTTTTCTCAATTTAAAGCAATTTAAAGCAAAAAAAACATTGGTTTTAGCATGTTTGCCCATTTTTATTTTTTTTCAAAAAATTCACAAAAAAACTTTGACAAATTATATAATTTTTGAGACCTGTCTCATCGTGGGCAGATTTTTCCTTATATTTTTTTTCTTATTTTGAAAAAAAAATTCATTTTTTTTCAGTCAATTTGGACCAAATCGAACTATTTTTTTTTGATATTTGGTTCATACCAACATTTCTAATATAAAAAAGTCCTATTTGGTACGAATTGACTAAAAAAAATTAAATTATTTTGAATCTAAGAAAAGAAATATGAAAAAATATTTCTCCACAATGGGAACGGTCTCAAAAATCATTTAATTGGTCAAGGTTTTTTTTGTGAATTTGTTGAAATAAATCAAAAGTGTCCAACATCTTAAATTTAATGACTTTTTGCTTAAACATTGAAAAAAAATATAGGGGACGATTTTTGATAATTATTTTATACTTTTTTCCAAAAGTCTAGTAAAAACCTACATTTCAAAAAAAAAAGTTCATTTTGATCCAAATTGACTGGAAAAATAAAATGAATTTTTTTTTTCAAAATAAGAAAAAAATGTATGGAAAAATCTGCCCACGATGAGACTGGTCTTAAAAATTATATAATTTGTCAAAGTTTTTTTGTGAATTTTTTGAAAAAAATAAAAATGGGCAATCATCCTAAAACCAATGTTTTTTTGCTTTAAATTGCTTTAAATTGAGAAAAAATATGCAATACAAATATTAATTATTCTTTCGTATTTTTTTTCTAACAGTACGGTGAAAAACCAACTTTTCTAAAAAAAAAGAAGTTCGATTTGGTCGATTTTTGAGAGAGTTACAGTCATTTGAAGAAAAAAACATCGAATTTTGAAAAAAAATCATATCTCACAAGTGCATGGACAAAAAAATCTGAAAAAAATCCAGAGAGCTTCTTTCAATGGGTCATACAACATATAAAATTTTCAGCCAAATCAAAGAATGGAAGGGTCAGACCCAGGTCGAATCGGCATGGAATGCCCCATATATATAGTAGATTTGAACTTCCTTGTGATTAGATAGACTTAATACGTTATTAACTGAAATCGTTATATAGTTAGGTCAATCGTATCTGGATGCGAAAATATTTTGACACATTAAAATTAATTCAATTCGTGAGTTAAATTAATGTCATATTGGATTCCCCACCCGTTATCGTAATATTGGTTTCGTTTAATTCAGTTCCTTTTGAATGTACGAATCCTTTTTTTCTGTGAGCGAAATGAAAATAAGCCAAAAGTAAAACAAAGATCTACATTACGAGAAATTTATCTTACTCATCAATTTATTTTCATTTGTACAAATATTTATTGATTTTTAACGATAAAGTTGCTAAATTAAGGGGTAGATATGAAATCGACAAAGTATTAACCATATAGAGAGAACGCAAGCAGAAAATTCGTTTGGCAAACGGAGCAACCAATCACGAGGATTCACCAATCGGCTGCTCATTCGTTCTCATCATTCGAACCCTCGCGTGTCCTCTCTCTCTCTCTCTCTCTCTCTCTCTCTCTCTCTCTCTCCTTCCTTTATTTGTAGAAATTCATTATTCTGATTACGACCAAGAGTAAAATATATATATTTCCGGATGACCGGATATCGATGTGCCCCGTAACTACACAAGGTTCGATTTAACGGAAATTCTATCTGTCTGTCTCTCGGTACTTGTTCCTCTTCTTTTTCGGACTCTCACAAGTTTTTTGTGCCTTTTTTCGTGTTTCTGACAGAAGTTTCGTGATAAAAAGAATTGCTCTATACAACCTCCCCTGTTTAACGTTCGAAAAGCTAACGTTTTTTTCTGATGTGACACTTTTGTCCAGTGCTTTATTAAATTGATAATTTAATAGCGACTTTATTTCTATATTGCCTTTATTTGCCAAGTTTCAAACTGTCCTGTTGATACTGTAGGAAGTTGTTTTTCCACCAATTAATCATTCTCTTTGTAATTATAAAAAAACATGCTATTAGCTATACATAGTACAGTTTTTCGTTTAACTGATATATATATATTATTCTCCAGTCCTACATAATCATCAGTTCCGAAAAGTTGAACTTTCTCTTGCTTTCGTTCGTGTCCTTGCTTGCCTCGCAGTTAGAAGCACGTGTGTTGTTCGCCGAGGAGAATTGTGAATCGATGAACGATATAAAGAAACGATCTTGGGGATATGGTTGAACGATCGCTCACGTCCTTGAGAATCGACCGAGTTGTAAGATATGGAATAAGGAGGGAAGAAGCGGAAGAAGGGTTGAAGCGAACCTCGGAGAGACCTTTTGCAGTCTTTTTTTTCGTTGCGATTATTTGATATACAACTGACCGTACATTATAGAAAATTTTTATGACCTGTGAAGAAAGTAACGTACATTGAGACACTTTGTTCGTATTTCTTCATATGACGATAAATTAATGAAACTATAAGATGATTTAAAATCTATATGAAAACGTGATATATGGTGGGACTGAGCAATGGATCTGACGCGGCCTATAACACTCGAACCTTGGCCGTGCTAATAGGCTGATATTCGCTCGATAACTCTCGCTATCGCCGCAAACTGCCAAGCACACAACACTTTTTCTCATCCCTATTTCACACTTCATTCTCACCCTTGTATTACCAACGCACACCCCACCATTAACCTACCCCTCCAGCAGCCCTTTGACCAACCGCTCTTTTACACTTGTGCCACTTTGTGGATTCTTTTAAACGCTCTCACGCCATTCTCAAGTGATGCCAACTCCACGCGATAGATTCTGGCGTTATTACAGCCAATTGCCTAAAATCTATTGAAAATAAAAAAAAACCTTCTCACTTCGGAGTTTCAATTAATCATCGGAGCTTAAAATCGAAGCTTAAGTTAATTAAGTAGCTGAGATAATCCAAACGAGGTTCTTCAAAGGTTTTTATAGAAATAAAAAACCAACTACAAAATTCTAATTTTGATGTCATCAATAAGTTTTAAGGGAAAACATCAATATTGAGAAATTCAATTAGGATCCAAAAGAACAGCGTGAAATTTTATAGAATGACGGAGCAATGTTCGTTTTTTTTTTTAAGAATTCAAAACCGTTTTCGGTCATCGATAATAGCTGGTAGAGGGAAAATGTAACGACAGGAAGGGAGAGAAGAACACGACTGTATATCCGGTGAAACACTGCGAGATAGAGAAGAAGAAGAAGAAGCGAAGTGCGGCGCGGTTCTCTCTACTCTCGTTGAGTGTGGTTGTCGTGTCGCATTGCGGCGCAATCGGCAATAGAAACCACCCCCCCGATTCCTCTCCGCGTAACTGAAAAATCATTTTCTCATCCAAATCCCTTTTTTCTCCCCGCTTTATTTTCTACCCTCCATTTTCATTCGAAATAAAATAAAAACATTTATTCCCCCTTCACTGCAGAAGCTTTGGCCTTGTCACAATTACAAAGACACAGCTCGATATTCCTGTACAGAAAAATTTTGCACGCTTTGCATTACTGGATTAAGATAAAAAGCTCCAACAACTTCGGTTTTTTTTTTATATTGAACATTTCAGGATTTTCTGTTTTTTGCCCTTTATTTCTACAACGTTTGACGCTTTCTTTTTATTGGCAGAATAGTGAGAGTGCCAAGAACAATGGCCGAGAGAGAAACGTCTCTCGCGAAATCAGTTAACTAGGTCAAATTTTTCTTCAAGAGGCGATAGAGAGAGAGAGAGAGAGAGAGAAGCCATGTGAGAGTACAAAAAAACGAAGTGGATATAGAAGCAAGAATATTAAAGATATAATCGTAAATTCGGGCCCTCAGGGATATTACCGAATAACCAAAACTACTTTCGCTGTTTTTTTCCTCTCCCACTCCCTTCATCCTTCCCCTCTCTGTCTTACATTGCTTCGTATTTTTCCAACGCAGAAGGCGCAATCACTTTTTTCTTTTGCTTTCGTCTTCTAAGTACAAAAAAGGGGTATACAAAAAAATTTGCCTTTTTCTTCTCGTCGTTGACCCTCTCGACAATATCACGAATATAATCCTATTTATTCAACGCTTATGGAGATTCTTCTGTAAACTCGAGTATTTCTCGTTCGACAAGATCTCTTTCGATCTTCAGCCTTTTTCGACTGTGTGGCTTTATTTTTCTGAGGCTTAACTCTGGGTAAAATGAACAGAGAAGCTTTTGTAATAAGTGACGTACGAAAGAAGTTGAAAAAAGTTAATTTTTTTCGACTTCACTCAGCAAAATGTGTTTTGCCCTTCAGACTGGCAGTTTTTTTGTTTTAATGGAATCTCGTAAAGTTTTTTTTCTGGATTTTGTTACTTTTGAAATAAATTGAAGTAATTTGTTTATCAGAACAAATAATATTTTGTCAGACAATTAAATCAGGTTTGGCCCTTCGGTCCCTATATTTTCCGACGAACGAAATCAATCTGCATACACGGTCGCGAATCCGTGCAAAGAATACGAGAACCCCCAGTGGTACGAGCCAGTTTAAGTCAGACACGCACGAAAATGTACGCTGTCCCTTTCACGTACGATACAATTTTTAATCAAGCTACAGTGATTTCGTTGAATTTTCAAAGTTATTTCTATAAGAAATTAAAAATTTAATAGTACAAATCGACTCTGATCAGGCAGAAATAATTTTCTACGTTTAATGCGCTAATCCGATGAATTCAAAGGACCGCTTACATTGTAAAACCCCAACAATTTTAAGCGGTAATCCTGAACTTAGCTAGCAGCTTCTTCGTCGTAGAATTAAGCAGTCTTTTTCATTCAGACATCAAAATGTCAATTCGATACTGAAATCTTTGGAAACCTGGAATTTCTTCCTTCGTCGAAACAAAACGAAATTAAGATCATATGAAAATTAGTATAAAAATCCAAAATGAAATACAAAAAATGGCGTTTTAGTTCATTCCCGAGTCTGCGAGTATGGAAAAAGAGCAAAGTGAGTGACAGTTCACAAAGCGAGTGTTCTTTTCGTTTATCGAACGTCGAAATTATAAATATAACGAGAATTTTGGAAAAATGAAAAATTAACCTGAACAACTCGTGTTTTATATCATTCTTGTAGTTTGTGATTATGGAAGCGGGTGAAGAGTTCGTGAAAAAGCACGAAGTGAATGTACTTTCCATCAATCGAACTTCATAATTGAAATGGTAACGGAAATTTTGAAAAAATTGAACATAAAACAAATCGTGTTTTATCTCATTTCCTGTGTCGAAATTCAGTTAGGGCCTTGGCTAGGCCCCCATTATTTTTCCCTTACTCTGTTAGGGCCCCCAAAGGAAATATGGAAACCCCAAAAGGCCCTTTGTGGGCCTTTTGGGGTTTCCCATAAGGGAAAAAGGTCAGGGCCTTTAAAAGAAACCTTTTTGGAGCCCTAGCAAAAAACAAATGTTGATAAAAATATTTTTTTTATGATTAGAATTGCACATCTGATCATAGTTCATCTTAATATTTGCATTACTCCGGATATTAACTTGTGCGGAAAAACTATTAGTGCATTACACTATTATCTAGTTGAGAAATTTTGGCTAAAAAATGTAACGTATGCTGCAAATACGTCATGTACATATTACACAATATATTTAATGAATCTATAAGTGACAGAGTTCTCAATATAAGACAGAAATAGTCACAGTGAACTTAAATTTCAATTAACAATAACTATAATATCAAGTATAAACGATAATAAATTGAATTATTAATAAAAAATACATAGAATAATATTTATTATTACATGAATAATGTAATAATAAATATATTTATGATTTATATTTTATTATTAATATGTAATAATAATGATTATTTATTATTTATTTATTATTAAGTAATTATTTCTAATTGTCTATAAATGACTAAACGTATTGGATGTTGCAAAAATGAGCTTTATTGCTTGAACAAACACTTTTGTTTGTGAATTAAAATGAAAAAAAGCAAATTCAAATTTTTCGTCCAATCGGAGGAATCCCACATCAGTTTTGATATTAAATACTACAATTTATTTTAATGTGTGCTACACTGATGAAGACAAACTAGATCCTCAAAAATTTAACTCAAACGCATCATTTTTTAATATTCTTGGCAAACCTGACATGTCCCGATCGGGTTCTGGCCTGGCAGTATTAGGGCGATAAACTTAAGGCTACCTTGACTATGCTCGTCCGGGTCCTCAATAAGTTTCCTCACGGAAGCCTTTTCTTGTAAACTCAACCAGCCCTGTTATTCCCCTTCTAGAGCCTTGTTTGGCTGTAGCGTAGAAGTCTCTAGTAGGGAATCCACATTTCGGCCCTTACAGGTCCCAAATTTATTGTGGTCTGCCCTAATAATTTTCCACACGGGTTGTGTAGTTTGTGAGTATGAAAGAAAGTGTAGAATTTGTGGAAATACACGAAGTGAATGTACTTATCATCAATCGAATTTCGGAATTGAAAAGGAAAATTTGAAAAAATTGAGAATAAAGTACAGCAAATAGTGTTTTATCACATTTATGTTTTGTGAGTACGGAAGAAGGGTGATGGTTAGTGGTAGTACACGAAGTGGATGCAGCAGAGTGGCAGCCGAGCAAGCTGGCTGGCTGGCAGGCAGGCAAGCAGGCTGACTGGTTGGTTGGTTTGCAGTAGCTCGACGAAAGAACTAAAAGAACGCAAGCCATGGGAGAATAAGAGAAGGAAAGCAACCAACGAATATAAGGATGGGAGCGAGAGAGGAAGGAAGGCGGAAGGCAGACGGGCGGCAGACGCCCCATGCTTATCCCCCGTCGTCTCCCTCTCTCTCTTTCTCTCTCGCTTCGATCCCCCTCGGGCTTTCACAGTGCCGGGGACGTCGGTGACTCACCAAACCGTTATGGGATGAAGCCGCCCTCTTTTACATGTATTCTGTCTGTTTTACGAGACCGATCGCGGACGCTGCACCCCTGCGTGCCTCTGTGTATGTTTTAGCTTATGTATCTTCATTCCCTACAACATCCTACACTGAGAAAAAAATATTGTTGAAAATACCAAATGTTTTGTTGCCTTTAAATTTTGTTGGTTTAAACATTGCTCAGATGTGCTAAATAAGCTACGGTTATTTCAACTAAACCTGTTGGTTAAATATTATTAATCTGTTCAACATTATGATTTTGTCAGAAAAACTACTACCATTTTTTTTATTTTTTCTGATTTTTATTTGGTCTAACAAAATGTCCATTTGATTATGAAATATCAACTTAATTAAACGATTTTGTCATATGGAGGGGATACTGCATACGTTCAACTGAATGATTTAGGATGATCGGAAAGAACATATTGTTCGATCACGTAACTGTAATTATGAAATTCATTCCCTCAAGATAACAAAACGTTTTACCTAAGGACTGTTTTTCTTTGAACCATCGACTAAAAGTTACTTTAATTTAAATAAGTCGCTTGCTCATATTTAAAACGATTACTTTGTTTCTCGAAAAATAATTTATTTAAAGATGCGCATTATTTTGCTTTGGTGACAACTATATTTCACGAAAATACAACAAAATATTTTGTTCACGTACTGAATAAAGCAGTATTTAAATTATCAAAGTGAAGAATCCAATTGAACGGTGTATACTTACAATAACAAAGTGGTGCATTGATAAGTGAACACGTTTTTTCAAAATCAAGAATAAATTCAGTTAACTCGGTTTGTTGTAAACACAATGGAACAAGACAATTTTATTTTAATTACGAAACTGCTTTAAACAATTGGATATAAAATTTGAAGAAATACGAATTCGATTAAGTTGCGTAAAACTCAGTTATTTCAAAAGCTAAAAGATAGTCAATCGAACTAAATATCTTTTTTTCCAATTAAAACCGATATTGTGTGAACCAAAAATCTTTTTTAGTGGAAGGTCTTGTTGTGTTGTTTCATCTACATACATTGTTAATGTGAATGAATATGAGGTTGCTACAACGACACATTCCTTCGTTGTAAAGAAATACGTAGCTTTTATAACATTATCCCTCGTTCATAATAAACGAAAATGTATGATATCGATCAATCAAATATTGTTCGATTTGAATATATAAACGCTTACATTTTTAATTTACATGAAAACAATATATACATTTAAACGTAATTTTTTTTTTCGTCATGAATACTTTTTTAGTTTTGATTCTGAAATATGTATAAACTTCTTAAGGCGCTCTTTCCATTGTCTGAGTGCGAGAGAGATATCTAAAAATCAGATTCCCATTTTTTTCGGAGAAAAAGGCACGATATAAGATCGCCTTTAATCCAAAAATATGTATTCACCTGTTTTCTTACCGTAATGACTCACATTGTCATATATGTAAGAAAATTTGGTGTTTCTCACGGGGCTGTAACCCATGGTGTTAGGTACAAATGTTCGATATCTAATTCTTCATCAGAATCGATCGGAACGTCGTACCGTACTCGGCTCCCGCAATTTATGCCAATCCACAGACCGCCGTGTATGTGAGAAACTTGGTGCTCTGCGCCACGCGCTGGCCAAAACGGGAAGCTACTTTAACGTTGCCATCCTTGCTCCAAGCATTGTTTTGTTCGTTTAGCAAAATTCTTATACGTTATAGGCAACGGTTTGACCTTGCCTTTGTACCATAAGCCACTGCGCCATTGAGTCGAGTAGCACGTTTTCTTTAGTTTTTCACAAAATAATGTGCTGACGCAGTTGTTGTCTATTGAAAGAACTTAAAAATCGGTAATTCCATTATACATTTTTTGAAAATTATCATGTAATTTTTCATTTTCTGCTACAAATTTATGAACTATTATATATTTTATTGTAGCAATCTGAAAAAAAACCTTCCGGACCTAATACGAAAGTGCCCTCTCAATGCAGATTCAAAAAATGAAAAGACAGATTGAAAGTAGAATTCCTAAAAGACCTGCAAAATCTAATTTTGTACGAATGTTGCGGAATTTTTCCTGCAAATCTCGTGATCAAAGAACACCAGATTTCACATTGAGAAAAAAAAATTTGTTGAAAAGGTCCATTATTTTGTTGAATACGGCGAACAAAATTTTATCGAATTGCCAATAAAATTTTTGTCATTCCAACAATTTCAACGGACTCCCAACAAAATATACTGTTGAAATATCAAAAAATTTGTTGTAATTCCAATAATATTTTGTTCGCCGTATTCAACAAAATAATCGGCTTTTGCAGCAAATTTTTTTTCAGTCCGGGGAAATTCATAAATTTAGTGATGTGTGGGGTTAATAATTATCGACATAAAAATAAATGCGTTACTGTGTGTTTAAAACCTTTGAATTAACAGCTCAAATAATTCAACCAACTTTATCCACTTAATTACATTATTCAATAAAACTCTACTTTCAGTCAGAAGATAAAAAAGACTGTAATTTGTGAATGCTGAAACAAGTTATTGGTCGAACCAACAAAACTTCGGCGGAGCCAAACGAATTTATATTAACCGTAGAACCCCACAACGGGGTAATTAGTTACCCCACGAAAATGTCAAATTTCCTTCCCGAATCAATTTTTTAAAACCATTCCTTCCGTTGTATAGGGTTTTCACTATTAAATATTTATAAAATACGATTTTATCATACACCATTCTCTTCGTTATCAAAAAACGAAGAGAATGGTATACAATTAAACCTTATTACCGCATACGAGGAACATTTTATGCTAAAGAGCATGTTGGGGTAATTATTTACCACAGTGTGGTGTTTACGTTGGAAAAAATAGATTGTGAGGTTCTAGGATTAATGCAACAAAATATCATACAAATAAACTAATTCATTTATTCTTCCTAACTCTTATTATTTTAATAATATTCTTATTATTTTCATAATGAGACATATTAAAGAAAATTTCTACCCAGACTCAAACATTATATTGTTAAATCAAGAAAACTGTTACATAAAAGGAATAAAAACATCTTCACAATCTACATTTTACGAATCAATCTTTTCCTTTTCATACGAAATCCTATGTTTTATCAATTATCTTATTTTGAACGAAACTTTTCCTTGCAATAAAAAATATATTTTGTTCGATCAAGAAAAGTAATAGAAAAAACAACAAAGTATTCTCTTGTCGCATACATTATATCTGAATTATCATCGATTCAAACGAAATATCAGTTTTCACTAATTATATACGAAACTCCATCAAAATAAATTTACTTTCGATAACGCAGCGTTTTATGCAGTTGGAAACGTGAATAGATGGAAGAAACAAAACTATCTTGTCAGATTAACAAACTAATTGGTGTTCGAAACAATAATTTTATTGTTGCAAATCTACTCATTAAATTCTACCTTATTGATTTACTGTACAAAGGCAAACCCTTGTCTATAACGTATAAGAATTTTGCTAAACGAACAAAATAATGCTTGGAGCAACGATGGCAACGTTAAAGTAACTTCTTGTTCTAGCCACCGCGTGGCGCAGAGCACCAAGTTTCTTACATACACGCCGGTCTGTGAAGGGACATAAATTGAGAGAGCCAAGTACGTTACGCCGTTCCGACGATTCTGTTGTAGGTAGCGAACATTTGTACCTAATACCACGGGTTACAGTCCCGTGAGAAATACTAGATTTTCTTATATCTATGACAACATGGTCATTGTGGTAAGAAATCAGGTGAATACATATTTTTGAATGATAAGTAATTCGATAGTACATATTTGAGAATCGAAAAAAAACATTTATTGATTTTTAAAAAACATTTATTGATTGAATATTGTGAATTAAAAATCTCTTCCGTTTGATTTAAGCTTTCGTATTTTCAAACCAACAATATGCAATTAATGAATATGTTAAAAAAATATTGGAAGTAAACAAAAGAATATTGTATAAACTTTATATTGGTTTATTACAATCGGATATGTTAATGTGAGAACTACATATTTATTTATAATGAACGAGGGATAGAGTTGCAAGAGCTACGCATTTGTTTCAAATAAACAAATGTGTCGTGTCACAGTAAGTACATATTCATTCACAACACTACTACATGTAGATTAAAAAACAAAACAAGACCTTCCATTGAAATAGGATTCCGTTTCACACAATATCGGATTTAGTCGGAGAAAAAGATATTTGGTTCGATCGATTATGTTTTAACTTTTGAAATAACTGAATTTTACTTAACCAAATTTTTATTTCCTCAAATTTTATATTCACTTGTTTAAAGCAGTTTCGTAATTAAAAGATAATTGACTCGTTTCATTTTAATCACAACTGACAGATTTTAATCAACTGAATCTAATCTAGATTCAAAAAAACGTATGCGCTTATTAACACACCATTATATGGCAATAAGTATAAATCGTTGAATTGAACTTTTCATTTTATTGATTCAAGTATTGGTTTATTTAGTACGTGAACAAAATATTTTGTTGTCTTTTCATAATATATAGTCGAACGTATTCAAACGGAGAACTTATTTAAGGTAAACAAATTTTAACTATACCAACAACATTTTTTTCTCAGTGTAGCAAAAGCATTTTCCCATTAAACGTTACACACATCATTTCATCTATTTCAATACAGTTTCCAGTTTTTATTACTATCACAAAATTCTCGAGCACCACCGATCTTTTTCGAGACAAATTTTTGAGTCTCTGAAAATAAAAAATTTGTTCATCGAACTGAATCCGATTTTGTTGGACGAGAAATGGTGGATCCAACAATTTTTTTTTTTTTAATGACAAATAATTTAGTTTATTCAACTAAATCATGAAAATTTCTTGTAGATGAATCAACTAAATCACGGGAGCCAAATCATTTTGTTCGAACAACTGGTACCATTTTTTTGCTTACGCATACTTTTTAGTTCCTTCAATGAAATATTTATTTGAATCTCAATTATCAAAATGACTAAATGGTAATCGTTAGGACAAATAAATGGGTTAGTTTATTTAAATGATATTTTATTGCATTAACATTAATTTGTTTGGCTGCGCCGAAGTTTTGCTGGTTCGGCCAATAACCTAGTTCAGTATTCATTAATTACTTCGTCTTATCTCAAAAATATTTTGTTACCGTTATCGAACTAAATATTTTGGTTGACCGAAATGAAATTTGTTTCGGTCAACAAAATTTTTTTCCCAGTGTATAAAATGTGGCGAGATAAATTACGTGTGGGAGACTGGGGCAAAATCGGGCACCACTTTAAAAAAAAGGTGTTGTGGTTTGTTAATATTGTTACTTTTTTAAATTGTGTTTTTTTTTCAAACTTTATTCCAATTCATTGACTTTTTTATACCGAAAAAAAAAGATTTGTAAATTCAACTCACCATCTGCGATCACCGAAAATTTGTTAAAATTAATCGAAATTAGATTGAATTTAAGGCACGGTGTTTGATTTAATGGAACCGGTCTATTTATTTTAACTGTATAGTTTTTTCACCATGAATTATCAAATATTTGTTCAATACAAATACATTTCGATTCAGACAATCAAATATTTTTTGCAATATACTATGCAGGTGGCAACCGGTGTACCGACATATTTTGTTGAATTGAAATGTATATTGCGTTGCGCTGAATAAAGGGTTTAGTAAAATCAAGTGGCCACGTTCGATCACAGATTAAACATTTTTCACACTTGATGTTTGTCAGATCAAACTAAATCTGAATAATATTATATAAATGTTTTTTTTTTATTTAGCCAAAGTGCTTTGTTGAGGGGCCAATCCACTTTGGAGCCACGAAAATAAGGCTATTTTCGCGATTTTTTCTTGAGAATTTTATAAAAGATATGAATATAAAAGTTGTTGGTCTTGATAAATAAAGTCTTGAAATACATAAAAAAAAATTAATTCATTTTTATTCATTTTTAAGTACAAAAACTATAGTTTAACGTAACGCCTCAAAAATAGGTGGGCTAGGTAGCTCTATCACAACTCGGCAACGGCTTGTCTGAAACAAAAAAATCAAAGTCCATTAGATTCAGTATGATACCAACTACAAAATGACCCTCGTATATAAAGTTTTATCAAAAAATAAAAAAAATGGCAGATGAAAAACGAAAAAAGTAAAAAAAAAACGCATTTTTTCGCAGTTTTTCACGAAAAAAGAGTAAAAATCAAAATTTTAAAAACATCGAGGGTCATCTTGTTGCGAATTATGTTTACAATATGTGGTTCAAATTTCAAGAGAATCGGTTTATTAGTTTTAGAGATACGATGGAGCTAGATTTTGAAAACGTTGTTTCGAGAAAAACGCGTTTGAAGTTTATACTATGAAAAACTCTTACCTAAACTCAATCGGCAATTCCTGCACCGTACAAAATCCCTTCTGATTGCTCATCATCGTCGATTTATTCAAGTCTTGATTGCTTTCGTTTGATTCTGGTCTCTTTTGAGCACTCAGAACTGCGGCGGATTGCAGAGCGAACACGCTCGTCATCGCGATTGTCGGCGAATCCGATGGCGATTGAGTCGAGTTTGACGCCCATTATTTCCATTATTTTAAGCACTGGACGAAATCCTTCATTAAAGATACACGCGGAAACTTTGCAGGCAATGTCTACGATTTTTTTGCCGTTGAACATGTGTTTAGGTGCCATATTCCATACGCAGTTGTTAAAACTTTCCTTATTGTTTTGCGTATGGCCACCTAAACACTTTTCGAGCAGTTCTGTTTTGGTGAGATCCTCGTAAATAGGTTTTAAAACTTCCTGTACTTCCTCAGAAAAAGCAGGAGGAAGTTTTTCAATGTTGCTGAAGTGCCTTAGCTTTGAGGTACTTGCACCATTCTATCGAGCAGTTGTGATGTTGCGGCTTGACATCGGTCGAAATTTTGTGATAATACCCTGCTCATATTTCTTTGCGCATACCTTCAATAGAATTCAAATTCCTTCGAATAGCTAAGACGTAATTTTCAGACAACTGTTTCATCAACTTGATCGTCAAAGTTTGTGTTTTTGCTTTTGACACTTTTTTTACGGTAGCCGTTTTTTTCTTCACAACTACAGTTTTTTTTGGTGCGGTTTTTTTCGATGCGGCTTTTTTTCGGTGTAACGTCTTTCGATGCGATTTTTTCCTTTTCTGCTTCCTTTAGAGCTTTTTTTCTGGATCAAAGATTTTCTTGCTTCATTTGCACGTTTGAAAACGCGTTTGGCCATATGTAAAACACACTCCAATTTGCTCATATGCGCTATACGCGCGCTATACGCTCAGGTAGACGAAATGACGTCCTGACGTTCAGGTAAAAAAAAAAAATACTTAGAGAGCTCGGATTTTCATAAAACTTTGACACAATATTTCTGAACGTATGTACTTTCGAAAACAGTAAAAAAAAATCGATTTTTTGAAATTTTCAAAGTAGACTGGCCCCTTAAATGAAATCATATTTTATACTGATTTTACGGAAAACATTACGACTATGAGTATGGCACTATTTAAAATGACCAAGCGCGTGAGTTGGACTGATCACGCAGCCCTATTTTGTATTTAATCAATATAAAATTGTACACTGAGAAAAAAATTTTGTTGAAAATACCAAATACGTTTTGTTGCCTTAAAATTTTGTTGGTTTAAACATTGCTCAGATGCGCTAAATAAGCTACAGTTATTTCAACTAAACGTGTCGGTTAAATCTTATTTATCTGTTCAACATTATGATTTTGTCAGAAAAACTACTATCATTTATTTGATTTTTTCTGATTTTTATTTGGTCTAACAAAATGTGCATTTGATTATGAAATATCAACTCAATTAAACGATTTTGTCATACTGAAGGGATATTGCATATGTTCAACTGAATGATTTAGGATGATCGAACAGAACGTATTGTTCAATCACGTAAATGTAATTATGAAATTCATTCGCTCAAGATAACAAAACATTTTGCTTAAGGACTGTTTTTCTTTGTTCCATCGACTAAAAGTTACTTCAATTTAATTAAGTCACTTGTTCATATTAAAAATGATTACTTTGTTTCTCTAAAAATAATTTATTTAAAGATACGCATTATTTTGCTTTGGTGATAACTATATTTCACGAAAATACAACAAAATATTTTGTTCCCGTACTGGAAAAAGCAGTATTTAAATTATCAAAGTGAAAAATTCAATCGAACGGTGTATACTTACAACAACAAAATGCTGCGTTGATAAGCGAACACATTTTTTCAAAATCAAGAATAGATTCAGTTAATTTGGTATGTTGTAATCACAATGGAACGAGACAATTTTCTTTTAATTACGATACTGCTTTAAACAATTGGACATAAAATTTGAAGAAATAAGAATTCAATTAAGTTGCGTAAAACTCAGTTATTTCAAAAGCTAAAAGATAGTCAATCGAACTAAATATCTTTTTTTTCCAACTAAAACCGATATTGAGTGAACCAAAAACCTTTTTTTAGTGAAAGGTCTTGTTTTGTTGTATAATCTATATATATTGTTAATGTGAATGAATATGAGGTTGCTGCAACGACACATTCCTTCGTTGTAAAGAAATACATAGCTTTTATTACATTATCCCTCGTTCATAATAAACGAATATCCATGATATCGATCAATCAAATATTGTTCGATTTGAATATAAAAACGCTTAATTTAAACAAAAGACATTTGTAATTCACATGAGGACAATATATACATTTAAATGTATTTTTTTTCATCATGAATAAGTTTTTATTTTTGATTCTGATATATGTATACAAACTTCTTAAGGCGCTCTATCCATTGTCTGAGTGCGAGAGAGATAGCTAGAAAGCAAATTCCCATTTTTCTCGGAGAAAAAGGAACAATATAAAACCGCCTTATAAGCCAAAAATATGTATTCACCTGTTTTTTTAACGTAATGACTCACATAGTCATACACGTAAAAAAATCTAGTGTTTCTCACGGGACTGTAACCCGTGGTGTTAGGTACAAATGTTCGCTACCTAATTCTTCATCAGAATCGGTCGGAACGTCGTACCCTACTCGGCTCCCGCAATTTATGCCCATCCACAGACCGGCGTGTATGTGAGAAACTTGGTGCTCTGCGTCACGCGGTGGCCAGAACGAGAAGCTACTTTAACGTTGCCATCGTTGCTCCAAGCATTATTTTGTTCGTTTAGCAAAATTCTTATACGTTATAGGCATGCAAGGGTTTGACCTTACCTTTGTACCATAAGCCACTGCGCCACTGAGTCGAGTAGCACGTTTATTTCTTTTTCCTCCTAGAAAACTCCGAGTCTTATTAATTTCATAATGACACGTGTTAAAGAAAATTTTAGCCCCGACTCCAACATTATATTGTTAAATCAAAGGAACCGTTAGATAAAAGGAACAACAACAATTTCACAATCTACGTTTTACGAATGATTTTTTTCACTCTCATACAAAATTCTATGTTTTATCAATTATTTTATTTTGAAAGAAACTTTTCTTTGCAATAAAAAATATATTTTGTTCGATCAAGAAAATTAATAGAAAAAACAACAAAGTATGCTCTTGACGCATACCTTACATCTGAATTATCATCGATTCAAACGAAATATCAATTTTCACTAATTATACACGAAACTCCATCAAAATAAATTTACTTTCGATAATACAGCGTTTTGTGCAATTGGAAACATGAATAGATGGAGATAGAGAAGAAACAAAACTATCTTGTCAGGTTAACAAACTAATTGGTGTTCGAAACGATAATTCAGTTGTTGCAAATCTACTCATTGAATTCTACCTTATTGGCTTATGGTACAAAGGCACAGTCAAACCCTTGCCTATAACGTATAAAAATTTTGCTAAACGAACAAAATAATGTTTAGAGCAACGATGGCAACGTTAAAGTAGCTTCGCATTCTGGCCACCGCGTGGCGCAGAGCACCAAGTTTCTCGCATACGCGCCCGTCTGTGGATGGGCATAAATTGCGGGAGCCGAGTACGCTACACCGTTCCGACCGATTCTGTTGTAGAATTAGGTAGCGAACATTTGTACCTTATACCACGAGTTACAGTCCCGTGAGAAACACTAGATTTTCTTACATCTATGACCCCATGGTCATTGTGGTAAGAAATCAGGTGAATACATATTTTTGAATGATAAGTGATTCGATAGAACATATTTGAGAATCGAAAAAAAAAACATTTATTGATGATATGAATATTGTGAATTAAAAATGTCTTCCGTTTGATTTAAGCTTTCGTATTTTCAAACCAACAATATGCAATTGTTGAATATGTTAAAAAAATACTTCAATGAAACAAAAGAATATTGTATAAACTTTGTATTGGTTCGTTACAATCAAATATGTCAATGGGAGAACTACATATTTATTTATAATGAACGAAGGATAGAGTTGTAAGAGCTACGTATTTGTTTTAAATAAACGAATGTGTCGTGTCACAGTAACTACATATTCGTTCACAACACGACTACATGTAGACTAAACAACAAAACAAGATCTTCCATTGAAATAGATTTCCGATTCACACAATATCGGATTTAGTCGGAGAAAAAGATATTTGGTTCGATCGACTATGTTTTAGCTTTTGAAATAACTGAATTTTACTTAACTTAACCAAATTTTTATTTCCTCAAATGTTATATCCACTTGTTTAAAGCAGTTTCGTAATCAACAGAAAATTGACTCGTTTGATTTTAATCACAACTGACAGAATCAACTGAATCTAGTCTAGATTTAACAAAACGTATGCGCTTATTAACACACCATTGTGTTGCAATATGTATACATCGTTGAATTGAACTTTTCATTTTGTTGATTCAAGTATTGGTTTATTTAGTACGTCAACAAAATATTCTGTTGTATTTTCATAATATATAGTTGAACGTATTCAAACGAAAAATTTTGTTGAGGTAAACAAATTTTAGCTATACCAACAAAATTTTTTTCTCAGTGTATAAATACCACAGTGCTTTAAATTGACTAAAATATTTTGTTGATATCAAAACCAGATTTAGCTACCTTTTGTTCACTCTGCACGTTTAATGAACAGTCGATACTCAAGATTTGATTATTGTAACTAAATTTCGGATGTCAAAGCTTCTCGGTCCGGCCACAGTGCGGCGTAAAGCCTTTGAGGCCTTTCTCACATACAAAACGCGCTCCGTACGGATATTAATTACAGAAATTAATGCGACTTTCGTATACTGACTGCTTCTGTCTAAGAAGTGGATATTGAATATTTTAACCTACCATAGGTGGCAGAATCATGATAAATATTTAATTTGTCTATCCGATTATATGTTGGAAAATTTTTAAATGTGCTATTTTGGTTCATTTGAGATTCAATTGTATATTTGTGAATAAAAATAAAAATTTGATATCACAAATAAATTATTTGAATAGACAAAAATTCTTATAAATATGTATAGAATTCTTGTAAGCAGTAAACCACGCACAATTCGTTTCAACCAAATCCTAGTTAAACCAACTAGATAGGTGGTATATTTGATAGAGTAATTTTTTTTGGTGATGCATATATATAGTAGATTTGAACTTCCTTGCGATTGGATAGACTTAATATGTTATTAACTTAAATCGATATATAGTTAGGTCATCTGTATCTGGATGCGAAAATATTTTTTTGACACATTCAAATTAATTCAATTCGTGAGTTAAATTAATATCATATTTGTTTCGTCACCCGTTATCGTAATATTGGCTTGGTTTAATTCAGTTCCTTTTGAATCTACGAATCCTTTTTTTCTGTGTAGTTTTTAAAATACTTGGTTGATTTGTTTTCCATTTTTTTGTCCTCGGACTATTTTCTTTTTAACGACGACCCATAAAACTGAATCTTTTATGAGATTTCTTCATGTTTTTTCTTTCTTTTTTTTTTTGATACATGGTGCCCCAGGAAAGCATATACAATATTATCCGACGACAATACTTTTTCTCACTCGACAGCGGGCTATATTTTTGTGAAATTACTGAGCGACTCGAACGAATGGGTGTCAAAGCTTTGCCAAAAACGTACAGTTCACGAAGTATTGTAGTGGAAAAGCACGATAATGCTTTATAAACGTTCTTCCTAGACAACCCAACGCAATCGAATTCAGGATACTGAACATGTCCGATTACTCTTTAAATTCGTATATGTAATATTACAATGATATACGATTTCGACTTAGCAGTTACCCAGTGGACAATCTCGAGGTGGTCAATTCAAAAATAATTTTCTGTCGGCGTCAGGGATGAAGAAATTATAATTATAAATATCGCGGATCAATGTACAAAAGAAAGATTAAAATGACATTAAATAACGCATAATAACATGTAACCTAAAAATCATTACTATAATACCTCAAAATTTGAATAATTATTATAAATATAGTAAATTGAATGAACATAAATGTACAAATTTTTATTAAAACGCTTTTAAAAGTATAATTTTATCAAAATAATCGACGACTATGAGATTAACTCAAATTTATATTGATCTTGTCAACGAATGTGATTGTGTAAATAATGTTGAAATCTGTGTTGACAAACCCGGGAAGGATTGAGATTCGATGTATACGTTTTATTACATTTTTATGTGTCTTGTTTTGTATCGTAACGCGAGGTCTTTGGTAGAACAGACGAGGGGAGGGGCGGAAGGGTGTACGAATATTTCTCCGGAAAGACGGCTTGTGTAGGGAATTCCTCGTGTTCGTAATTTCCGAGTGCAAGTGTCCAGAAAATATATACGCGTTAAAAATCCTTGGATGGGGTTGTGCGGACGAGGCGAAGGGATGGAGGCCAAAGAGAGGGTGAATTTTATACCTGTAAGTGTAGCGAATACTCGCTGCGCTGAGAGTCGTTGTCTTCGTTGTCATCGTCGTCGTCGTCGTAGTCGTAGTCGTCGTTGGCGTCGTCGTAGTCGTCCTCGGCGTCGTTGACGTTACGTAGTGTTTTACGATCCGGTGTATAGCAACGCGCGAGACGCGCATACACACTCGTACACATGCTACATTCTTACACACTGAAAACCCTGGGGATGGTTTTCTAGCTACTATAGCATTTCGGAGCCAGCAGATTCGAGAACCACGCCTGCGAGAGATGAAACGCAACTTCGTGACGAAAATTCTTACTCTTTCGGCGAGCAGTAAAAATATTATTCGATTTTTTGTTGCGTACCCCCGTGAAATATTACGGTTGTTGGAACCGGAGGCTCTTCCAAAATCTTATGAAAAAAAAATTGAAAATAGAAACACGACAAAATTTAAAATAAATCTTGTGTTTTAATCTATAACCCATTCTTCACTGTAAATTATTTCTGTATGAAAATTAATACACATGTATATGAAATTTTTATGTAGATACCGTATATGAAAATTCAGATACGCTGAGGAAAATTGAGAGACGCGGTATTTTAATGATACGAGCACTGTTCAGTAAAATTAATATACTTGTGTATCTGAAAAATCATATACATGTAAGAAATGTTGACCTTGTGCATATTAAAAATACGAAACATCTACTAATATTACTATACAGGTATATGAAAGTTCACGTTACCAGCATAGTAATTTTCAGATCCAAGGTTACTAAATTTCAGGCACCGTATAACGTTTTCGCATTACATATACCTACGATATTTCTAGAAATGCATCATCAAATTTGTTGATCCTTTTTGAATATTAATATACGAATGAATATTAAATAAATTCAGTTATTATGAGTTTTTAAGGGGAATGCATTAATTGATATACTATTGTGTTCGATTTTTTAAAGTTGAAGATCAAAATCATGCAGACATCTCATGAAATTAGTTAGAGTGACTTATCACCACTTGATGCCGTGACAATCTCAACATCTTGCGTTAAGTTTGGTATTTACCATTTTCATGTTTTACACAATTTTCTTAGACTCGAGCGACTTGTATATATCCTCGTCCGAAGAACGTGCCTCCTATGAGAAAGTCGACGCTCTGCGCCACGCGGTGGCCAGAGCGCGAAGCATGGTACCCACAGAGCGTTACGAATTTCCTACACTTGTGTATTAATTTTAATATTGAGATTCTTATAATTAATACATAGGCAAATGAATTTTAATACACGCATTTTTTTTTATACTGCAGGATATATTAATTTTCATTCCCATTTTTGCACCGTATTTTTAAGAGATGGAGTGATGATGGGAAATAACATGTGTCGTATTATTAACATTCATGTGTATCTTATTTTGCAGTCGACTGTCAAGAATAGTAAAGATCATACTGTAATTTTAATACATTGTTCATAGTAGATGAATTCATATACATTTGTATTAATTATCAACCAAACATATGATTTATATCAATGCATGTCCACAAAATTTTCAGATTTCATATGAATATTCAATGTTATATATCGTGAATTCCACATCAGTAATCAAAATTTATGTTCATATTTCAATTTTGGCATACGAGTGCAATAATTTTCATTTCATACATCGCGTTTGTAAATTTCATTTACCGTTGTATTGTAAAAGTATTGTAAATTTAATATATTTTTTAACAGTGAATTGTTTTGATGGCACGTTTATAAATAGACATCGAACGTAGAATAACATAATTATTTTTCTCGTCTTCAGTTAATCGTCGTTCAACTGAAAACGCATCTTACATTCTTTTCTCACTAAATTATGAATCTTAAAAAGAAAATCATTGACTTTTCATACTTAAGGGGCTACATCTACTTAGAGGCCCAAAAAAATGACTAAATTCCGAATTTCTTTTCTGGAAAACGGTTGGTGAAAAAGAAACGCATTTTTTTAACACAAAGGTACATATATTGAGAGCCTTTAAAAATAAATCACCAAAAAATACCGAAAAACAACAAAAACATGGCCGCCGGCAGATGATGAAATTTTTTTCGCGACATTTAGTGGTGAACACTCTCCAGTTTAAACGATCCATCTGAAATCTAAAAATCAAACGGGTTATTCAAGTTAACAATAAATACGAGTCGTTGACGATGGTCGATTTTTTAAATCATTTTTTTTTTTTCAACAAAGTGGCAACGAATTGAAACTCGAGCATACAAAATCTATAAAAAAAGTCATCATTTTTACGTAACTATTGAAAAACGAAGATCGATTTAAAAAAAGTAAGATCGTCAGCGACCTTTAAATGTTTCTCATCGTATCTCCTGTAAATTTGGAAACAATCCATCAAGTGGTTCTCGAAATATCATGTCCACCGACTTTGAAAACAGTGTTTTGAGAAAAACGCATTTAAAGTTTCAAATATGTCGCTGCTCCGCTCGCCTGGTCGACAGTTAGAAATTGTAGCTCATTCAATTTTATTTTAGGAATATTTCAATGGAATTTTCAAGGAATATAGCTAAAAGGTGATACTATCGAATAAAAATATTTTTGGAAAATGTAATTTTTTGACCCACCTAGGTAGATGTAGCCCGTTAAACCTCTGCCAGCAATCATGTTTTTCAGACTTTCCCTCAGCACACTAGGGATTTGAAGTTTAACGGAGCTTTCCAGTGTGACAGCCCGAAAAATCGCTGTTTTTCGCGATTTTTTTTTTTAAAGAAAAAATAATCTAATCGGTCTGGTTTTTTTTTGTATATTAATTGGGTATTGAAGAATACAAAACAATTTTTTAAAGATCGATTTATTTATTAATTAATATCTATAAAAATGATGAAACAATTGTTGCAGAAAATGCACTTGGATGTGGTGTCCACGTTGGGGGTCACAATTTTGATCTGAAACAAAAAACACAAAAAGATTATTGATCGGTATATAATTGGCT
Source organism: Rhimphoctona megacephalus (assembly GCA_963989365.1). Taxonomy (NCBI): domain Eukaryota; kingdom Metazoa; phylum Arthropoda; class Insecta; order Hymenoptera; family Ichneumonidae; genus Rhimphoctona; species Rhimphoctona megacephalus. The sequence goes on along the minus strand of OZ022419.1, from coordinate 20,561,980 downwards.
TTCGTGCTATGGAGGCTTTTTTTTTTTTTTTGCAAAAATGGCGCCGGTTTGAACAAAAAGTATCGATTTTAGCATTTTTTTTGGCAGTTTTTTTTACAAAAAAATAGGAAGATGTCAAAAAAAAAAGCTTCCATAGCACGATAAACAATGACGTTAAGAATATTGTGTAAAAAATTCAACTCGATAGCTTTAAAACTCTGCCCTCCAAGTTGGACACCGTTTTGAAAAATGCTGTTTCGAGAAAAACGCGTAGACGGCCGACGCGGCAGCTGTAGCGCTCCGTTGCCTTCTTCCAAGAAATGCTGTACAGTAACCGAAATAATCTGAATTTCGGCATGAAAATTTCAGGGAATATTCGGAAGAGTGTATACTATTCGATAAAGCAAAAAAAAAATCGATTTTTTGAAAATTTCACACTGGAAAGCTCCCTTAACCTTAATTTATCATGCATCTTGGGCTTTTAAAAAATTGGAAAAAAATCAGGCTTACTCTTCAATGTATCCGCTAAAGTGTCCAATAGATTATCTAGCATTTTTAAGGAAGAGAAAGAAGTTCCAATCTTTCCTATTTGACTCGATATCATGAATTGAAATTTCGACTGTGCCATTAAATCCCCTGTATGCTGGCGCAGGGTTAACATTCTAGAAATAACAAAATATCAGTTTACCAAAAGTTTTTGAGGGTAACATGACGCGGTTGGGGTTAAATGTAATACGGAGAGGGTTGTATGTCGTCTAGTCACTGGTGAACGTGAAAGAGAGACGTCGAGGAGTCGATGTGGGTAGCCCGCGAATAGCGTAATAATGCGATAGCCTATCGTGAGGAGAGGAGGCGACGGTTTTCGTATAAAACGCCAATATAACAGCAGACTGCTGATAGAGAAAGATTGAGGGAATGAGAGAGAACGAGGAAAAGACGTACACGCCAAAAACGCTGCACTCACTCTGTTCCCTCGCTACAGATTTATAGCACGGAAAAGAAAAGATGAAGGAGAAGAGAGAAAACAGCCTTGACAGGCTTCTGTCGAGTCTATACTCCTAATAACTACCATAAGTGACTCGATACTCAATGTCCAACGATGCATTAGGCCACGTTTTATCGTGTTTGTTGCAAAATCAACCAAGCTCTTATTTCTCCCTGATTGTATATTTGGTTTCTCACACTTTGCTTGGAAGTCTAAAAACCCAATTCTACCAGTAATTAAATACATAAATATTAATTATAAATAACTCTCCATTTTTTTGGATTTATAATAAACATAAAAAGTGCAAAAAGCCATGATGTCATTTGATGAAAATGCTGGTGGATTTTGTTAAAACTCCAGTCAGTCTAAATTCATCGATTTCTTTGGTGCCATGAATATAAAAAAACCAACGAAGTATAATTTTTTTCAGAATCGAATATGATACTGATTTCTATTTTCGTAATACTGCCATTTTTCTGTATATGGACGTTGTGTGAATGATTTTTGTGTATATTTTTGTGAATTTTTGGGTTGAAACCCTGTAATGAAAAATTCTCTGCTGTTGTCAAACGTTTCACGATTACTAAAATAAATATGTGTTTTTGTTCGTTTTGCAGGGCGTACACTGAATGGTCAGCCGTTGCTGGAATTTCCGCAATCGAGTGGTGATCCAGCACTTGAGCCACTGAGAATAAAAAGGGCGACACTTTGGGCGAGGGTCGAATTCAGGCACGCTCATCACTACCAACATCATCGGCGCGCTCAGGCCAATCAGCGAAACATCACGCTTTGGGTTTTCAGAGTTCGTTGCGGCAACGTTACTCATTTACGCGGAAAGGTAAGTCATTTTTAAATTAATCTCTGTCCCATTTTTCCCTTTGCCCCAGTTGCCTTTTGCCTTTCATCCCTTTGCCTCTGATTCCTTTAGCTCTTCGTCTCATTTAGCCTGGAATTTATGTTCCAAAAACGAATCATCAACCTAATTATAAAACCCAAAATGCTGAGACGAATTTCACGTACAAATTTTTTTCTCCGAATCTTTTTTTTTTGCCATTTTTAGGAACTCGGTGAACATCTAGAGATGGTGACATCGTTAGGCGTGAACATCAATCAATTGGGTTGGCAAAAGTTCGACGTTACTAAAGTCGTCAGTAATTGGTACAGCGGCCACGAGTTAAGTTCGACGAAGAACGAAAAACTCACGTTATTGGTCGACTGTACGGGTTGTGGAAGCCACGTTCACGTCTCCACTTTTGGCGTTCAAACACCGAACGTGGTCGAATCGTCGATTAACCCAAAAGGTGAAATCACAATATAACAAACGTTTTTTTATGTGAAATGGCTCAGAGTGTATTTTCCAATGAAAATAGTGAAAAAATTGAGAATGATCAAATTTAAAAAAAATGTAACTTTTTGTTCAACAATATTTTTCGATAAAATTCAGAGATGCTTTTCGTCATAGTGCTTGGAGAAATAAAAAAATATCTAATACCCATTCAAAGAATGATATTTATGAAAACAAATAAAATATCGAATTTTTCTTTTATTCCAGGAGGAGAAGATCCTGATCGACCATTTTTGGTGGTCAGAACCGATCCCGCAGCTGTTAAGCGAGTGCGAAGACGAGCTATCGAGTGCAGCGGGGCGATAAAAGGACAATGTTGCAAACAAAGGTTCTACGTCAGTTTTTCACAGCTTGGCTGGGACGATTGGATAATAGCACCTCAAGGGTGAGTAAAAAAAGTCTTTTGTTTTATTTTGCTCCGATGTCTTGAGTATTGAATATTCAACGTAATTTCTGGGGCACAGAAATATCGCACTGTTTCCAATCTCTGGCGCAGAAAAAAAAAATTTGTTCATCGAACTAGATCCGATTTTATTGCACGACAAATGGTGAATCCAACAATTTTTTTTGTTGAATGAAAAATTTCATACAACACCCAGAAAAACGTTTTATTTAGATCTACTAGGATCGTTTATTCGACATTTTTTAATTTGAATCAACAATATTTCTATTCGTTTTAGCTAGAAAACTGTATTCAAATCAAATAGATAATGCTATTTGGGTCTGTTTATTCGAGTACTCACGTTTAAGCTTCATGCTCCGACCACCACGTGGCGCAGAGCGTCGAGGCATTTCTTACATACGAATTACGCTCTAAATGTGCATAAATTGCGGGAACCAAAGTATTATTATTATTCTGACTGACTATGTCTAGAAAAACGAACGTGAATTTTTGTACCTACCCGGAGTCGCAGACCCACGAAAATATTATTAAATAATATCATAATTGAATATTGTATAATTAATATTATAAATATAAATATTATTTTTATTTCAACTTCGTATTCGTTCAATTTTTAAAATAAAATATGTCCGATTTTAATACATAAATTAAATTTTTCATTAATCGAGAATATAAAAGTATTGTGATGAAAAAAATATATCCTTAAAGTTAACCCTAGCTACACACTATAATTTTTAATACTTTACTTACACACTATCGATCTATTGGACCAACAAATGTGTCTATTGAGGTTTAATTGTAGTGAAATCGAAACGCCAGACTTCGATCAATCCGGAGAAGGAATCAGTAAAGCCAAAAAGTCGTTTGATAAAAAGCTATAACGTTTATGAAAAGACGCGTGGTGAAAAAACGGTGAAAATATAGTGTTGCTGTCGGTCTATTGGACCCCGTAGTGTGTAGCTAGGGTCAAATAGACCTCTATTTGGCCGTGAGACAAGGAAAAAAAATTATTTGATTTAACTAAATCGTAGTTGAATCGACTAGATGTTTTTTTCTGGGTGAACCAAATCATGAAAATTTCTTGTAGATGAATCAACTAAATCACCGGAGCAAAATGATTTTGTTCGAACAACTGGTACCATTTATTTGTTTACGTATACTTTACAGTTGCTTCAATGAAATATCCGTTTGAACCTCAATTATCAAATTTCCCAAACGACAATCGTTGGGATGAATATACGAATGAGTTTATTTGAATAATATTTTGTTGCATTAAGATTAATTTGTCTGGCTGCGCCGAAGTTTTGTTGGTTCGGCCAATAACTTGTTGCAACATTCACAAATTATTTGGTCTTATCTCAAAAATATTTTGTTGCCCCTATCGAACTAAATATTTTGATTAAAAGAAACGAAATTTATTTCGGTCACAAAAATTTATTCTCAGTGCGTAACTTTTATCAGAGTTAGTTCATAATTTTGTTATTTGAATGATTGCAGATATTACGCTAATTACTGTAGAGGGGATTGTGCAGCTGGACACCGAACGCCCGACACATTTCTCAATTACTATACTCACGTGATCGAGGAATACAGAAAAATGGACAGACTAGCGGGTATGCAGCCATGTTGCGCTCCCCTTAAATTTTCACCTATGTCATTAATATACTACGGACCGGACTCGAACATCATTAAGAGGGATTTGCCAAAAATGGTAGTCGACGAGTGCGGTTGTCCCTAAATTAATCTTTATATCAAGATATATATATATATATATAAATATATGCATAAAACAATGATGTAATATCCTGAAACGAGAGATAACGAGAATGAGGTTCGTGACCGATGTGTCGAAGAAAAAACCAACGGAAATCAAGCACGAAATGACTCTTTGCGAATCTCGATCGTGAAGAACAATAATCGTTCGCGGGACCGCGGTCATTTTCTTCAAACTTTTTCAAATTTCAACTTCTTCTTCTACTTCTCGTAATTCTTATTCTTACGGTATACATTCTTCTTCTTCTTGTCCTCTTTTTCTTCTTTTTCTTCTCCTTCTTCTTCTTCTTCTTCTTCTTCTTCTTCTTCTTCTTCTTCTTCTTCTTCTTCTTCTTCTTCTTCTTCTTCTTCTTCTTCTTCGCCTGCTCGGCCGCTTGTAAAAGCTCGGAGCACGCGTAGCGCAGTTGCGAAAAAAATATTGCGTCTTCCCTAGTTCCACGAACGGCCGCTGTCGTCTGTGATTGCTAGAGTTCGAACGGGGAATCCCTAACGTCTAACGAGCGGGGACCGGAAAACTCCACATCGAGCCACTTTTTTTACCGACACTCGGTAAGTAAAGGAAAATTACTAAAAAAAAAAAAAAACAAAAACAAAACAAACAAAAAATAACCTTCGATAGGGATTTCCGAACGAGAATATGCGAAAATTTAGACACCATTTTGTAGATTAAGCGCGTGCCTCGTTCGTTGGCCGTTCGTGGAAAAAGTGAAGTAACGAAAAGCGTACGTGCGTCATCATAAGAGGAAATAAAACCCTAGCTAGGATAATGAAATTTTTCGAGAATAAAAAGCTTAGGAGGATGTGAAAAAACGAAAAAATTAATAACAATTTATATATATATATATACATTGTTTTTAATAATAATAATAATATATATATATATAAATAATTAAACGACAAAAAAATGAGACTAACTCCCGTCCGCGATATAATTGTAGGATAAAAAACATTCGTTTCTACGTAACAAGTTTCGTGTAGGCAAATAAAAAAAAAAATAGTGAGACATCTGACGCGTGTCCAGTGCAGAACGAAAAGAGATTAAGGTAATTCAATTAAATAAATAATAATAACAATTATAATAGTAATAAATACAGAGCTCTCTTTTATCGCGAGTTTAAAACTTTTCGTTATTTCCAATATTCGGTTTGCAAAGAATGCGAATTTCTAATAACACAACAAAAAAATTAATAAAATTAATACAACTTCACGATTATTATATTATTAATAATGTATATAACGAGGTGATTTCTTTCACCGGAGTAATTATATATAAACACATTAATGATAAACAAACAACAAGAAAAACAAAAAAACAAATAAATGAATAAAGGTAAAGACATTAACTGACGACTCGAAAGATAAAACGTGTGAAACAGTGGAAAGAAAAGAAAACACTCAATCTAATTGCCTTGTTTTTTATGCGAAACGTATGAAAGTATCGAAATTACGAAAAGGAAACAAACAAACAAAGAAAAAAAAACAAAGAAAAACAAAAGAAACTACGCGAACGAGACGTGGCAAGCGTAATATAAAGTACTGAAAAAGCTCCGTTATATATATGTATCGATATTCGTTATAAATATATCGATACATACATCATTTGTAAACAGTATAACGAAAAGATAATTTTTTTTCGTGTACACGAAAGTATATATATATATATATATATATACATATACGTGGGCACGCAAGGAGTGATCGAGAGAATGAGGATGATGACAAATTCAGCGAGTGTTGCTAGGAGAATAATTAAGAGTTCAAAGGCTAAGAAAATAATAACAATAACAACAACAACAACAAAAGTATATAATTATAACTATTATTATTATAGCGAACTTTAATGAGAGAGGCAATAATAAAAAATAAAATTAAAAAAAAAACGTAATAACGATAAAGAAAAACGAAGAAATAAATTTGGAAGGGGATTGGGGCTTCTTAAAAAAGTAAATAAATAAACAAATAAATAAATAAGGGCGCGAGGAGGATATTGGGTAAGTTTCGAAAATTTTACAAGCATGTTGAATTAAACGCGACATCTTAAATGAGTTTGTACTATAATCTTAGGGCATTCTGTAAGTTAGTTAACTTACATATATATACATATATATATACAATATACATATATGTATATACATCATATAAACACACACACACACACATACAAAAACTACTATATATTGAATTCAGAAAGAGATTAAAAGAAATTAAAAATTTGAGGGCAAGCTAACAAACAAGAACAAGAACAAGAACAACAACAACAACAACAACAACAACAACAACAAAACCGTATGGACTTAATTACGTGACAATAATGAGAGAATGATGAAAAATAAGAGGGAAAAATTGAAAGTGAGAACAAATTTAAGTGACGCTTTATTATATAGATTGGCGCGATTATCTCTAATTTCGAGATAAATGAAACAAAAAAAAGAAAGAAAGAAAGAAAGAAAGAGAAGTATTTTTTACTTCGTCTTGAAAATCGATTGAAATTTTTCTTTCGTAAAAGTGAAAAAGCAATACTATTTAAGAACTGAGCATTTATTAACGATCGAATCGACTTTTGGAGAGACAGTTCAATGATATGTGAAAAAAAAAATATATATATATATATATATATATATATATATATATATATATGTGTGTGTGTAAAAAAATTGTTTTCTTCTTTGTTTTTTGTTATTGCGTTGAAGCGACAGACGTGACTAAGACTTTTGGGAGCTTTTGGACAATACGAAAAACTATTAAATTCGCAATGGGGTGCGGGTCGCAAAAATGTGTGGGAAAAAAAGAAAAAAAAATGAAAAACGAAAAAAAAAACAATGATGAAAGTGATTTTAAAGGTATATTCAATTTTGTGGGGGGTAACTCTCGTAACCCACGCAGCCTTACTGGGCCTTATTAAAGTTATAATCGCATTAACGAATAAAAGAAAAACAAGAAGAAAAAAAACGAAACGAAAAGAAAAAAAAACTACAAACTAAAGAAAAAACAAAAATAAGAAAAAAACATTTAATCTAAATTTAACCAATAAATGGTATAATTGCAAAACGAGCCAATGCGGGGCGGAGGGGAACGAGAAAAGAAGAATTAAATTAAAATAACATTTATGCTATTTGAATATCCCAACAAATTAAAAAATAATTAAAGGAAACATGCAAAAAAAATTAACATTTTCAACGATCGATCTTTCTGCAAATAAGTCATACTAAATGAACGACGAAACGAAAAAAAAACCACATAATATTAAAGAAAAAAGAATAAAAATCGTCAGAATAATTGATGAACGAGTGAAGATGCGAAAAAATTGGTAGGGAAGAAAAGAAAAAAATGCCATTTTTCAGCCATCCAAAAAAACTATTGCGTCCAAGAAATAAAAAAAAATTAAAAAAAAAGAATTTTGCACGTAATTTCTATTAATTGCAAAATAGAATGATGTAATTTTAAGAATCTTTTCTTCTCGATGAATTAGAAAATGGAGGAGAAATAGGGAAAGAGAGAGAGAGAGAGAGAGAGAGAGAGAGAGAGAGAGAGAGAGAGAGAGAGAGAGAGAGAGAGAGAGAGAGAGAGAGAGAGAGAGAGAGAGAGAGAGAGAGAGAGAGAGAGAGAGAGAGAGAGAGGGGCGGCGAGGGAGGGGGTGGAAGAGGGGCGGGGCGGGAGGGAGGGAGGGGAGAGAGAGAGAAAGAGTGTGAGAGAGAGAGAGAGGAAGAAAAAGTGGAATAAATAACGACAAAGTTTATGGCGACATTCCGACGAAAGCGAGAGAGAAAGAAAGAGAGCGAGAGATACAGAGAGGAACACAGAAAGAAAGTAATGGATGAAAGTACCACGAAATAAATAAATAAATAAATAAATTAATTAAATACATAAATTTAAAAGATAAAAGAAAACAGTAACGACGAAGCCTTTACCAAGCTCAAGTTTACGATGTAACAACGCCGTAATATTGTGTAAAAAAATGATGATAATAATAATATTAACGAAACGTATATAATGAAGAAAAAACGGGAGGAAATAAAGGGTTGCGAGGTGACTTAAGTTAGAGAGAGAGAGAGGGGGAGAGAGAGAGAGAGAGAGAGAGAGAGAGAGAGAGAGAGAGAGAGAGAGAGAGAGAGAGAGAGAGAGAGAGAGAGAGAGAGATAGGGGGGGGGGGCAGAGGGAGAGAGAGTGAAAAAAAGGAAGAAAAATAAATATGGAAAAAAGGAAGGGAAACGATACGAAAAAACTGTGTTTTCAAAAAACTAAATAAATCTTCTTAATTATAATGAACAAAAAAGGAACGTATTCGCGCGGCTTGAGTAATTTTCACGGCTTTTGAAATAATAAAAAAATTCTGATCGTGTGATAAGGAGAACGACGAAAATTTAATAATGAATTAAAAAAAAAAAAAAATACGAGAAAAAGAAAACAAGAAAACATTACAAAAAAGTTTAAGCCTCACACACGAAGTACTCTCAAATATAATAAAAATAATAATTCATAAGATTAAAGAAAAAATGCTCGAAAGAAGGACTGGAGAATGAGATTTGGCAAGCCCGAATGCCAATTTATGCGTGATTGTGTGTGTCCGAATGACGGAAATGTAATTAATTCATTAATTAAGTTTTTTCCCTCTTGTATCCAAGAAGTCATTTTAAACGATACCGAAACTCCTTTCATCGCTATATATACATTTACATAAAAATATATATATTAAAAAAATACCGAAATTCGGGACTAAATGAATCATTGTTACGTTAATTATCAACCATTTAATCTTGTTATCATTATCGATATTATTATTATGATTATTATTGTCATTATTATTATGATTATTATTATGATTATTATTATTATTATCATTATTATCACTATTATCATTATTATTGCTACTATTAAATAAAAAAATGTCGATCGATGCTTGTAATTTATTGATAATAAAGGGTGCGATTGTAACGTAAAAGACTTGACGAGAAATTTGTTAGCATATACGATTCCTGAGGAGAGAAGAAATGTTTGTGTGACAAAAATTAAACGAATAAATAAGAAATAAGACCCATCCAATATTTGCATAAGAGCTGTGTCTTGTTTTGTTCGTTTTGTGCTTTGACTTCGAGCTCGAAGTTTTGAAACAATATGTATTATTAATAGAATATAGTTAAATCATGTAAAAACAAAAAAAAAGAGTCGACTATATACAACGGAACAGCCACAACTATATGGGGCATTCCACGTCAAATCGCCGGATCATTGGCCGGGCACCCTTGGATTTTTATGTCGAAGTTATTTTGCGTTTTTTTGGGCCCAAAATATGACCTCAAATTTTTTTAAATTTTTATTTCATTTTTTAAGGCTTGCACGAGCTCAAAAATCATAAAATTGTGGAAAAATATGAAGAGCGATCGTTTTTAAATTGATGATTTTTTTTTACAGAAACTAGGACCCAAAACATAATTTTTCATCCTAGTTTGGAAGTGGGCCGAGAACTAGCATTCTTGATTTAAAAAAAAAAATTTTTTATCGTATGAAAAACAAAAAAAATTGTTTTTTTATTGTGAAACTTGTTTTTTTTCTTAGTTTAAAAGTTGATAGAAAATAGTAAGCTTAGTAAAAAGGAGAGCTTTCTCGAAACTCCCTTTCTCACCTGGTGTCGCCCCTTTCCATCTTCCCTTAATCCTCTCATATCCGCCTTGCCCCTCATACAGGGGGTGATAGACTGATGCTTCCTACCAAATATTGCTGTTAGATTTTCAACTGCAGAATTTTATAAAAACGAGACTCCAGCGATTGAAAAATTATTCGAAAATGTTCGTAGAGTCAAAAATTTGTAGCAAGTACACTACCTTATCCCCCAAGATGGCTTATTAATTGTAAAAGAGTATTCCTCTTCGGCGTCAAGTAAAATTTATAAAATCCTCTTGTGAAAAAATAAAAAAAGTGTCGTTCACGTTTTTGTTCAATAAATGTTTAATTGTTGTTTTTGTCGATTCACTCTTAAACTAAGAAAAAAAAAACAAGTTTATGTAAACAATAAAAAACACTATTTTTTTTGTTTTTCTTACGATAAAAAAAATAAAATGAAAGAAAAAAAATTCTGGGAAAAAAAATCAAGAATGCTAGTTCTCGGCCCACTTCCAAACTAGGATGAAAAATTATGTTTTGGGTTCTAGTTTCTGTAAAAAAAAAATCATCAATTTAAAAACGATCGCTCTTCATGTTTTTCCACAATTTTATGATTTTTAAGCTCGTGCAAGCCTTGAAAAATGAAATAAAAATTAAAAAAAATTTGAGGTCGTATTTTGGGCTCAAAAAAACGCAAAATAACTTCGCCATAAAAATCCGTGAGGGCCCGGCCAATGATCCGGCGATTTGACGTGGAATGCCCCATATACAAAGAAATAATTGAATATATACGCTTGTCCTCGTTCTTATAGAGCCAAGACTTCCCGTTCGAATCAAATGTTTACCATTTCCATCTCTAGAAATAAACAAGACCACGATGACGGCTTCCATCTCGGAATCAAACATCGATAGCGCACCCGTCAATCGTACAATGTCTTAAAATGTCGTTTCCTCGGAAAAATCAGTGGAACTATTCCATTCGCTGCTAATTTCACCCTTTGTTTACTTCTAAGAAACCACCGAGAATACTGTACTGTCCTGCTGATTACCTCAAACGCTCGGAAGATGATTCCTTTGTCCCAGCAATGCTTTTTTTTGTTAAGATTTTATGAGAAGAATAATAACTTGATTTTTCGACTTTTAATTTTCGAATTATAAATCCCGTTGCAAATAAATCATAAGAAAATAATTCGAGAGAAAAAATTTTAGGTACTCCGAAACAGAAACACCTGAAAAAACTACTCGTTTTGGAACTTTTTCGAAATTGCCTTAACGATCGTTTGATCGTTTTATGAATTCAAATATTTTGTCAAATTTTTTTAAAAATAGCGCGCAATTCGTCGGAAACATTCATTCGCTTACGAACGGTCAACGCAATAACACCGAAGTGGAAAAAAACGAAGTAAAAACTGTCAAGTATCTCTGTTCAAAAAAAAAATAACTGTAAAGAAAATACTCGCTGACTTGGTGAAAATGCTGGAAGACTCTGTACCTCCATATTCAAAAAAAATCCAGGATTTAGTATTTAATGTTCTTGAGTTCTCAGCTAAATGTCTAGTAGTGACTTCTCGATGTATTTGTCATCGGTTAAAGGTTTATCCAAGTTGAACTTCTTACACCAGCGAACTAAATACACTGAGACCCCGATTTAAGGAACAGCGGCGGGTCCGGCTCCGCATCGCATTTGCAACAAATCGGGGTTGCGCACGGTTCGTCTTTCCGTCTTTGCGCACCTGACGCAAGGCCGGATTGGACCGGGTGCTTCCTCCACCGAATGCAGACCGATCGATATTCGGCGCATTCTGGGAGAAATTTCATCAATCGGAGTCCCTTAAATCGAGGTCGCAGTGTATTCAGCATTGACTAAGATATAGAGGAGCAGCAGAGTCCCTTAATGTTTTCATCAAGTCGGTGAGCATCTCCTTAAGAGACACTTTTTTCAAGCAGATTTTTGACGACGCTCTTAATTCGGTTTTCTCTATTTCAGTATTATCACGTCGTCTGCTGGTAAGCAAATAAATGTAACTCACGCTAATTGGGCGCTATTTATATGATTTTTGTTTACGATAAACTATTGACGACCCGACGAGACGAAACCACGTATTTTTTTTTTATTCCTGGAATTAAAAATATCCGGTTATCATTACTTTTGGATTACCTCTCGTGTTTTCATCTATTTTTATATAAAACCGAAAAAAAAAACACTTTTTCAGACACGTTTTCAATACACTGAAAATCGAATTTTGTTGGACGTATTCAACAAAATTATTTCGTCCAGGCAACAAAATTTCAAATATTACAACAAAACTTCATTATACTGAAAAGAAACTTTATTGAAACGACAAAAATTTTGTTGCCTGGACGAAATAATTTTGTTGAATACGTTCAACAAAATATTTCAATATTTCAACAAAATTCGGTTTTCAGTGTATTATTCTCATGGTCAAATCCATAAAAATTCAATTTTTTGACAGTTCGCTAAAAAACTCATGATATACCAAGAAGAACATTGACTTTTTTGCCAGTATCTTCATTTTCATCACGCATCTTTTCGAACCAGATTTTTCGAGAATTAAAAAAAATCATAATTTCAAATCTTCATATTTATATAGAAAATTATCATACAAAAATTCAACAGGGAAGTTTTCCTAAGCATTTTGATAATCTTGGAAAATGACGTGAGGTTGGCCTCAATAGATCAATCCGTTCTACCCGAAAAACGTCCTCGAAAATTGGTAAGAAAAACTCAAAGGGGTACAAAATTGTCGAAAATCGATCAAAAACTAAATATTCGACAAATATCGAAAGACGACGATAGTTAAAAAAAACCCCAAAAAATTTGAATACAATTGTTGTGAAATGCTCGGAATTTTGATTTTTATTAATTTTCTAAACAGATTATTTTGATGTATTCAAATACTAAAAAAAACGCAGGATACACCAATTTTTGGAACTTGAAATTTCGTAAAACAAACATTAAGAAAACACTTTTTCCAATACTTTTTCGACGCTAATTCATGTTGTGACTGAAAATTGAAATTTTATATTGTGTCTGACAAAAACCTCATTAAAAGCAAAGATAACAGCGCATGGTTTACCCCAATATCTGAATTTTTGAAACAGTGACATCGCTTTGAATGTCGAAAACAAGTGCTCGTCTCTTTGGGACCGCCCTTCGAACCCTATTCTCGAAAATGTCTGCTTAAGGTTACGGTAATAGTAAACATTAACAAAACCTAAAACGTCCAACCTGTAACTTAAACTCATGAGCTCCCGAAACTTAAAATCAATGTTTTGTTGAACTTAATCGATCAAGCTAGAGATTAGCAAAAATATTATTTTCAAGATCATTTTTCGGTATTATTATTAATTTTTCAAAAATGACTATTATTTTTTTGAAAAATATCCATTATGCGAAAAGTTGATAATTTATGGGAAAATATTGTTAATTACTCAACAAATGGATAATACTAGTGTGCAAATTACAAATTAAAAGAGCAAAGAAAAAATTTTAAAATATAACATTTCAAATTACACGAAAAATTACAAATCGCAGAAAAATTATTTCTAATTACCCGAAAAATTACAAATTGTAGAAAAATTATTTCTAATTACTCGAAGAATCGAAAAAAAAAATATTACCAATTACTTAAAAAATTAGAAATATTGTGCGTAATATTTTTAATTAACCAAGAATAAAAAAATAGAAAAAAATATTTTCCTAATTAGTTGAAAAATAAAAAATTATTGGAAAATACTTTTCTAATTAACCCAAAAAAAATTATAAAATAATAATTTCCTAAATACGCAGATAACAAAAAATTAGAGAATTTTTTTTTCTAATTACTTGAAAATGAAAAATTAGTAGAAAATATTTCTCTGATTACTTTGGAAATAAAAAATAAAGAGAAAATATTTCTCTAATTTCTTGGGAAATAAAAAGTTAGAAGAAAATATTTCTCTCATTACTTGAGAAATACAAATTGGACGAAAATATTTTTCTAATTATCCGTTCAATGGTTAATGAACAAAATTTCCATTAACCATTAATGTTAATGGTTAATGAAAAAAAAAATCATTAACCATTGAATGTAATTTTTAATGAAAAAAATGTCCATTAACCATTGAATGTAATTTTTAATGGAAATTATTTTCATTAAAAATTAAATTTAATGGTCAATGGAAATTTTTTCGATTCTGTCTTCTGGCTGGATTTTTTTTTTTAATTAGAAAAATATTTTTCTCTAATTTTTTGATTTTGGTTTAATTAGGAAAATATTTTTCTTTCATTTTTTCTTTTTCGGGTAATTAGAAAAATACTTTACTCTAATTTTTTGATTTTGGGGTAATTAGAAAAATATTTTACCGTAATTTTTTGTTTTTCGAGTAATTAGAAAAATATTTTACTGTAATTTTTTTCTTTTTCAGGTAATTAGAAAAATATTTTACTCTATTTTTTAGTTTTTCGGGTAATTAAAAAAATATTTTACTCTAATTTTTTGTTGTTCGGGTAATTAGAAAAATGTTTTACTCCAATTTTTTTTATTTTTAGGATAATAAGAAATAATTTTTCTAAAATTTCTAATTTTTCGAGTAATTAGAATTTTTTTTTTTCAATTTTCCATTTTTCAGGTAATTAAAAATATTTTCTTAATAATTTTTAATTTTTTAGGTAATCAGAGATATATATTATATTGATGGTTTTTTTTTATTTGCAATTATTTTGTGTGAAATGCTAAATTTTGAAGTAATTGAAATTATTGTTTGACAAAATATCAAATTTTTAAACAATTTGTAATATAATATTGTATAATCTCAATTTTTCGGCAATAATCAATTCTTTTTTTTGCATTTTTTTTGTGACAAAGCGATTAGAAATAATTTTCAGCGAAATACTCATTTTTTTGGTAATTAGTATTTTAATTTTTTTTCATTACTATTTTGAAGTTAATTCGAATATAAAAAATGATAATTTTTTTTGCCGATCTCTGGATCAAACTACCGAAACAAATGTAAACAAACTAGCAAATCTTGTATGCGATAAAAATTCCATACACATATCGCTTAAATAATTCTGTGGAAAAAAAATAATTCATTGCACGTAATAGATGATAGTTTTTGTATTGTTTTATGGTAGTTTGCAGCCTCAAATTACTCCAGGAAGGTTATCAACCTGGTTTATAGCATCGCAGATCTACACACTCTCTTGTATACGTAGTCACTGCATGTCTACAAAAGCATATGTGGTATACGCTGTGTGCATTGTAACGCGATAAGTCATATCGACCAATTCTCCTCCTTCTCTTCTACCGCCACTCAGTCTCAGTTTCGTGAGGCAAACGATGCTGCTCGGCGAAATGTGTACACATATACAAACACGTGTTTATATTTATATACATGGATTATGCAAAAAAAAACATTTTTCTATTCGTGCAACCACTACTTTTCTCTCTGTTATAGATGAAACAAAATTCTAATTAAAAAAAAAAGATTTACGAGAGAAGAGCAATTTTGATTAAACGGATCAGCTGTTATATTTTTCTCCTTCAAAAATCATGGAATACATGATGCCACTGCAATTTCAAGAAAAAATGATTTCAGGCCCTTTTCTTTGATGATTATGATGTTAACAGTATACGAATTAAGTTCATTTTTAACTCACTCGCGGATCCTCCTATGTCAAAGATCCGTGTGAATAAAACTCGTGGACTAAAAAGCACGTGTGGCATAGCGATCGAGGGCATCGCCGGTGGTTTCCTCGTCGCGTGCACGATTACTTATTTGCAAGCCACGTTTACAGTCGCAGAACTTTCAAGGTAGCCCAATAATAATAATATAATTGCAGACATAATATAGAACAACAAAGCTGTACAGCAATGTCATATAGGTCTCGTGTATTCGAGGGTTGACTCGTAAATTATAACTATCGTCTCGATTTAATCGAGGCTGAACTATTTGTTCGCGAATAAATTTTTATTTACAATTAAAAAAAACTGTGTATTAAATAAATTTAAAAAAAATACTGCGTCAACTAAATGAACTATTGTCTGAAATGTACCCTTTTTTGAAACATGCACGAAAGCTTTCTAACAAAAAGGACAAATAAATTACCGACCGATGATAAGTATTCTATTGTCGATGAATTACCGACCGATGGCACGTTACCAACTGACGGTACGTTATTGATTAGCGTTATATTTACGTTTGTATGCAGTTTTATCTCTAGAAACAAGCATATGAACTGCCATTCAAAAAAATCCTACTTTTATTGCAACGCAGCTAATGGTAAAAACGCGTTTAAAATCGTTTTGTCCAGAAAACAGAAATTTGACTTTAAATTGATCGTCCCGCTGCTGCTGCTGCTGCGGCTGTTTCTGCAATATATTCATCGATACATCGAAAAATACACGAGTTTCCTTGCAAAGAGATTGCAGCAACGAGAGTATTTTACACATGTTTACTCATCGTTACGCGTTTAATATTACGCAGGTCACGTGGACATACGGTCAGCTGTGGCTTTGGTATTTTATTTTGACACTTGTCCGCTAATCTGAAGGGTCATTGACTTTCGAATAGAGTTCAATGAGCGGGGGTTAAAACGTTTGGCGTTTCGATTAAACGCGTTTTAATTAAACAATAATGCAATTTTATGATCACGTGTTTTAAATTACCCTTTGTACGGGAATAATTGGGAATTCCCCTTGCAATAATAATGCTTGGTTAAGAATTTGCGAGGCCAGCAGAAAGAGGGCCAATTTTCTGAATTGACGATCATAAATCTTGTTCACGGAATAGTATTTTTTTCATAAACTAGTTTTTATATACATGTATACAGAATTGATGTACGACGCAACACGATTACCCAAATTAACGACTCATGCCAGAGTGGAAAGCGCTCAGGTCTCCGTGACGAAAATGGTTTGCAACAAATCCGAGATACGCGCAGCAGAGTGTACATCAGATTTCACACGCATTACGCGAGAGATACGTAATATATCGAAGGTTATAATCTATATGTATAACAGCCGTAACGCAATGTAACGGGGAATACCGGTTTTGTCAGATGCAAATAAAAATCACGGCATTCTTATATTTCTTTTTTTAATTACGAAAAACGAGCAATATTACATTTCGAATTGGTTTAAAACATATTATTTATACAAATGCCAGCCGCACGTCGTGGGAGCAGCTGCGTAAAACAGATCGAATGAGAATAAATATAAAGATAACTTCAGAAATTATATACGAACGCAGACTGGAATGATGTGATGCACTTTTTTAATGACGAAAGAAAAATAAAAAGTTTTTCGATTTCCATGAAAATTCTAATCACCGACACAAGCTTGACTGCTGCCTCCTTTATTCACCTGTAAGAATTCCTATTATAAACACATCATTATGATTAACCCTCCTCACGCAATATTAAAGTTTATTCCCCAACATGTACTTGCGTGCGTTACAATTCGTTTTCTCATTTCTTCCGTTTTCTTTTGTTTTTATTTTTTCTTTCTTTAATTCATTCGACTCTACAACTATTTTAAGAGAGATACACTCGGTTCTCCGAAGGAGTTGGTGCACCTTGTGTGAATGACCGGGGGAGAGCACATGACGACGACACGCTGCCGCGAAACGGAGAGACCCCGTAGGAATTGCTACGGGGTCTCCTTCTCTCTCTTTTCTTCCCTGTCTCTTTCTCTCAGAATACGGTGGCATGGCATGGACGACAACGCATGGAATAAGGCACGAACCACGGAGGGAACCAGAAGCAGAGTAGGAGAGTGACACGAATGAAAAGATGGGAAAGAGCGAGAGAGAGAGAAAGAGAGAGAGAGAGAGAGAGAGAGAGAGAAATAGAAGAGAGAGAATGCGAGTAAAGAGGAAAGAGAGAAAGCGAAGGGAGAAATGAAGAAGCGCTCGCCAGCCACGGTTGCGGACATAAGAGAGAGGACACATTGAAACAAAGTGTTCAACAGGGCCGTAATAATTGTCAAAAATGGCGACGATTATTGTCACGTTTGTAATGATAGTATAATTGCCTCCTCGTCTTATCGATATCGAAGTCTTATTACAGACGTCATAAACCATTTTTGTAATAAATATAATTCCATTGATGGTAATTATCTTTATTACTGTCCTGTTGAACTAAATTTAGAATCTGCTTTTATGTCTAAAATTAGCATTTCCCTTCAGCTGACGTTCTTGAACTTTCTTTGTACATATATTTAGACTATTGCAATTTAATTTTAGCCCTACGTTTTGTCCAAACTTAAAGCCCCTTCTCACACTGAATTTCAACCCCTCTCTCGAGCTTTTATTTTCACTTTCTTTCTACTCAGATTTCGATATTTTCGTCAGTACACTGAACCCTATTGAAATCTCTGTAATTATAGAATATTTCAACCTAATTTTCACCCTACACTCGGTCCAAAAGTAGAACCTCTCTTAACACTAAATTGAAATCTCTTTCTTCTGCTCTTTACCCGTTTTCCTATTGTATCTCCCTTCAACATCAGTTACGATAACAATATTGACTTCAACCTATCATTTTCATGTTTATAAATTATGCAGTGTTTTATGATTCAATGAATAATAAAAAGACGAATAATACTGACAATAACAACAATAATAATACTAATAATAATAATAAGCCGTGGATCCATGGGACCTCTCATTTAACACTTTTTTACCGATTCCATATCACTAAATAACAATAAAATAATCATAGCAACAACGAAAACAATAACGTATTGTTCCGTCGAATTGAATATTTGTAACTATTTTTTTCGGGTATTTGAAATATTTATCTACGGCCCTGTGAACCTCACGGTTATACTGGTTTTGCGGAGAAAGAGAAGAAGGAGACGAAGAAGAAGAAGAGACGTAGCAGCGGCGGCCGATGAACGAGAGAGGACAGAAAGGAAGGGAAAATGCAAGAGGGAACGCGAATGGGGATCATTCGGCGCAAGCCCCGCTGAGAACTGGTACTAGTCAACCTGTATGTGTTCCACATATATTTATTCGTGTATATATATATATATATACACACGTCTATTTAGAGATTTGTTATGCACGAAAAGGGCCTAACTCGCACGATATTACGAGTGAAATTGCGCCGGTTGCGGTCTTATGGTTGAGAATATTATATAGAGGTGTACAAACGGTAGATAGGTGGCGCATGAGGAGCAGAGTGGTAGCTTTTGTATGTGACGGGCAAAGCTACGAGAGGACCGAGAGAGGGAGTAACCCAAGAGAGACCGAGAGTTTGTCTCTTGATCAGTAGTATACTCGCTGCTGGTGCACCAAGCGGGAGTGCAAAATTAATCTTTTTCGTCTTCTTTATTTCACAGACAATTTTCACATTTTTTTCCTCTTTTCTACCTGTTCTCTGTCTCTTTGTTTCTCTTCTCATACTAATCCTCTTGATTCCTCGCGAGGCTTTCAATGTCTCAAATGTTTAAGTGATACGAATGTTTATATCGCGAAAAAAGCTTAGTGAGAGTGTCGCGATTAAGAGCTAGGAATTTGGACGCTTGATATAGAGTAGAGGAGGCAAAAAATTACAGTCTCGTGACATAAGAATATTGAGTTGATATTTTTTTCGCCGGGGTGAAAGTCACTGCAGGTGCAACGATTGTTGACACTGTTTAGGAGATTGATGTGCGAGAAAAGGAACTTCGAAAAATAAGGATTTTCTTGCCATGTGTTACGGCATATATTCGTGTATATACATATATATGTTTAAATATGTATCAAGTTCTCACGCCCCCACGTGGCTCAATGTTCTCGGGAATACAGGATTGCAACAGTCCTCGTAATTTCAACGAATAACTCCACCCCCCACTGAGAAAAACGTCTACGAAGACGTAAATAATGAAATCGTGATGTGCACTGCCAATCGCGGTTAATCGAGTGTCAAAAAAAATTCTTGCCTTTTTTTCGAGAAAGAGGGAACGCTCGAAGGAGGGAGAATAGTCGACAGATGTCGCAGGTGCAAGATTCGAAAGAAAAAAAAATTAAATTAAATGTCAAAGGGTATTTACCGAACTAGTGTACATTCGAAATAATTTTCAAAAATATTCAGATTTCGTGACAAAATTCGTTATCACGTTTGTTGAGTTATAATTTTTCTTCTATTTCGAATTTTCTCATTGAAAATTTAAAGAAAAACGAGAAAATAGGGTTGACGTGAAATATAAGACGAAATTTAACGAGAATCTCTGGTTGCCAAGGGCGACGTGTGCTTTCAACGTCTCGAGCCAATAACTCGTGCGAGGGTAGAACAGTGAAAAAAAACGAATTGAGAGAGCGAAAAAATACGATGATAACGTGAAAATCGTTGAGAATACGAGGAAAAAAAAACAATAATAAGAAAAATATAAAATAAGATTTTTCCAACGAGTGTCAAGATGAGGAGAGCCGCAGGAAAATCATCGCTTGTGTCTCGATCCTCTCTCCTCGTAATTCATTATGTACTCGAGGTGTATTTTTGAATCTCACGAGTCTAGTCGCTCTGACTCGTGACGTACATTGTTGACGGAGCCCCTTTCCCCCTTCTCTTCGGCGCCATATTTGTATATATATAAATACGCACACTGAGGGGGAAGAAAAAAACATCACTGATTTTCCGTTTACACGTAAATTAACGGATAAAGATTTAATCACGAGAATTGTATATAAACAACGGGTAGAGTGAAAATCGCAAGAAAAAATTGCTAGAATTAAGTTTTTCAGCAACGTAAATGGATGGAAAGAAAAATAATCGAAATATTAAAAAATAACGTGTTTTTGTGATTATTGACGAAAAAAAATTTTTGAAAATGCCCTGCGACGCTACAACCACGTGCGGCATCGAGATCGTTGATTCGTCGATAACGATCGCGGATGAAGCACCGCATCCCAAAACCGAAAGAATCATTGCTCGGAAAAAAAGACGCCATTTGCATTCGGAGATTTCATCAAAACAGGGAAATTGTTATAAAATGCGGCCTCGACCAATGGACGTAGCGACAAATTTATCAGCTTCTTGTTCATCGTCTTCCTCTTCCTCGAGTTCTACGTCCTCCTCTTGCTACGATCGTCCCCGACAAAACGATTCGACGAATTCGTCATCGTCTTTGGTACTGATACTCGAGAGGCCGGAGACTCATGAAGAGATGAGCAAGTATGGAAAAATCGTAGAAAACAAACAAACCAACGTCGAGCAACGAAGAAAATGAGGATGAGTTCGAAGATTCGTACAAAAACGAAGCCTCGCGAGGGTAGCACCGTCCGGTGGTTTTTCTGACAAAGTAACGAGCTCGTCGATCGAAAATTTGGCGAAGAAAAAAGCTGCTACGCCTACAACGAGATGTCGAAGAAAAAAAAGCACCGCGGGTCCGAAAACGAACCGCAACAGTTCGATTATAATTGACGATAAAACAACGTCGAAATTC